>CP115868.1:4824533-5279143 GCA_027920645.1 Caenorhabditis nigoni
CGGTAACTCCTCCGTATGCAGATGTGGTGGTGGATGGGCAACGGTTGCAGGACTTTTGACAGTAGTTGTTGACAAAGTCTTGCATTCCGATGTTCTGGCAGATGGAGAGATCGTTTCCGCAGTTGGTGACAGCGTCGACGCATCCTCCTTGTCCGCAGAATCCGCAGGCGGATGGGCAATCAGAAGCGATGATGGTTCTCCAGGCTGGCGAGTTGCATTGAGAGTTGGTGATGGTGGCGCAGTTGAGACGTGGGACTGAAAACTTGGACGTCAGGAAAATCCCTAAGATGACTGTATCTTACAGTCAGCGTTCTTGCAACTGTAGGCATCAGTGTTGCAGCAGTATCCGCAGGTCTTTGGGCAGTTAGCCAAGGCAGCAGTCTTCATGTCTGGAACTACAGCAGCTGGTGTGGCAGTGGCGGTTGTGTAGCAGGCCAATGGTCTTCCAGCGTTGTTTCCAGCAGCTGGGAGTCCAAGGGTATCAGTGGTTGGGTAGAGAATAGCGCATGAAGAGTCGGCGATGGTGTTCTGGCATTGAACGGCGGCTGGAGTCCACACGAACTGAAATTCTCTAGGATAGAAAATTGAAAAAGTATTCGAAAGCTTACAAATGTTCCGTTGTAGACGGTACAATTCAAGTCACCACCAATAACCGCAGAGACTTCAGGAGCCAAGAAAGAGGCGAAGAGAATTGAAACTAGGGCAAACATTTTTTGTTGCTAGTTGGGATTATTGGAAAAGCAGAAGCTGCTGATGATTCCAAGGTGCTAATCCTGGTGCTTTTATACCGGGTGGTCCCAGATTTGCACATCTGTTAGTCCTCCATTGTTACTCTGGATTTACAATGAAACTCGTGCATATCCAGAGAGAAATAATTCATCTTTCGACCGTTTGTACAGATGCAAACTGTATCACATGAATAGGTTTTCATCATTGAAACAATGCATTTGATCTGTCGTCTCGTGGGAGAGTCTAGTAAAATAAGTGGAGGGTGTTAGGCATAGTTATTGACGCAGCTTTTTGCGGAGCCGAATATTCAGAAGAGGAGGCTCATTTTGGATTATGTCACCGCCAGAAGACGGTGGTGTGAAAATTTTGGTCTCGTCTTTTTCCTCGCAAAAAATAGAAGTGAAATTTTAGTTACCGTAATACCTTTATGCCTGTAGAAGGGCCCCTAATTTTCAACTTTAAGTTATCAATTGATTATCGGTTTTAGGACACCGGATGTTAATGTAAAACCTCTAATAGAGAGGCATTCACGCTTACTGTTAGACCCCATGTACCGTATTTAGGAGCACACTAATTCGAGCTCAATTATCTCGGTCCCTATGCAAGCTATCAGAAATGTGTCAACTGATAAAATGTTTAAGATGATATGATAAACAATTTATCAGTTGACAACGTTCTCATATCTCTGAGAAAAACCGAGATAAAAAGACTCAAAGTTGAAAGTTTGAAGCTAATCTATTACAGGTTTTACAGTATCCACTGTTTATTAAGTTTAGAAACTTTTTTTAATTTTAGGATCCTAAAAATTACGGTAGACTCTGTAATACAGTAGATTCTGTAGAGGTCCCCACACTTTCACTCTATTCATAAAAATCATTATTTCCCCCGTTTTACCGCAATTTCAAAAAAAATATCGCGAATTTTCTAATAATCATTTTTACAGGTGTTCAAATATGACGGCACACGAGATTCAAAGACTCATGCTCCTTAGCAAAGCCAATAATTGAGGTAAGTATTTTTTCGCAATTTCAACATCTTCAACTCCATACAGTTTATTGAAAAAATGTACAGAATTTCAAAAGTCTAAATGCATGTACTAGTAGGAATGGTCAGTTCCTTAAGCCAGTCACCTGAGGTCGTTTGTCTTGGGGGAATTGCAGTATAAATAATTGGGGGAAAAGTAGTTATCAAAGAAAACAATTAGCAAAGCTTGCAAGTGGTAGCGCATCTGGCCTTGCGTTGAGCGGCGGTGTAGAAGGTGTTGGTGCAGAATCCGTTGGCAGCCCAGGCGGTGCATTGGGTGGTGGTGTCGGCGGTGTAAGATGTGCATGTTCCGGATGATGCAGTGGTGACGGTTCCAGAAGCAGCAGTGGTGGATGGGCACCTGTCGCAGGTCTTTTGGCAGTATTGGTTCACGAAGTCTTGCATGCCGACAGTTTGGCAGATGGAGAGATCGTTGGCGCAGTTGGTAACGGCGTCGACGCATCCTCCTTGTCCGCAGAATCCGCAGGCAGATGGGCAGTCGGTGGCGATGATGGTTCTCCAGGTGACGGAGTCACATTGAGACTTGGTGATGGTGGCGCAGTTGAGACGTGGGACTGAATAAGCAAGATATAAACTAGTCAGGTTAGGTATTAGACTTACAAGCAACATTAGCGCAGTTGTAGGCATCAGTCTGGCAGCAGAATCCACAGGTTTTGGCGCAGTTAGCAAGAGCGGCTTGTTTCATGTCTGCGACCACAGCAGCTGGAGTAGCTGTAGCGGTGGTATAACAGGCATATGCTCTCTCGGCATCATTTCCAGCAGCTGGGTAGAGGGTGTCTGGAGCAGCATAGAGAACCGCGCAAGAGGCATCGGAGATGGCATTGGAGCAGGCAACAGCGGCTGGGGTGTACACGAACTGGAATTTTTGAATTTTAAAATTGCGAAGTCACAATTAGGATTAGTACCGCTGTTCCGTTATAACTGGTGCAATTCAAATCACCACCAATCACCGCAGAGACTTCTGGAGCCAAGAATGAAGCCAAGAGAATTGAAACAAGAGCGAACATTTTTAGAAATGGAAGATGATGATTTATAAAAATGTGTTCGATACTTTTCATCCACCGAAACACTTTCCTTTTATACTACAATCAATCTATTTGGTCAGCTTTCCTGTCCTCACACCCTTTTTCGTTTTGCACTAATAGCGATGTGTCTGGAATTCGGGACAAAGAAAGAGCAAATCGATCAGAACAGAAAATCTCTGGAACAAAAATGGTGGTATTTGCTCTTGGCTTTTGGGGTAGAAGAAGATATAGGAACAATTGGAAGTCATTATTAGCTCAGTGGGTCATGGCAGGTCGTATACGGGTGGCATGTGTGTTTTTGGCAGGAAAAGAGAATAGAAAGAAGAGTTCGGAGATTAGTTAGATGAAAATCTAAATTTAGAAGTAGTTGTAGAATTAAGTTAAGATTTTAGTTAATTCTTAAATCCAGTTATGTAGCGATACCTTGAAAATGTCTGTAAAACCTGTAATAGAAGGGCACCCGTACTTTTAACTTTGAGCCAGTTTTTCTCGGTTCTTGTAAGATATATCAATAAGTGATCAACTGATAAATTGTCTATCATAATATCAGAAGTGTTTTGTCAGTGGACAATTTTTCGATATCTTGCATAGAAATTGAGATAATTGAGCTCAAGTGTAGGGCGTCTGTCAGAGCTAAAATGTTAATTCAAACACTTTGTAGAAATTAACACAACTTTCAGTCTAGTTTTTTAGAAATACCATTTTCCCGACGCCTCTATAAAAATAATACCGTAAAACCTGTAATAGAAGGGCCTCCCCGCTGTCCATTTTGAGCTGATTTTTCTAGGCTGATATGTAAGATTTCAAAAAAAATTATATGATAAAATGTTCGTGATATTATGATAACCAATTTATCAGTAGACGACTTCTTCATATTATTGACAGGACCTGGGAAGAAATGGCTCAAACTTGACAGTATGGGGGCCATTCTATTAGAGGTTTTCGGTAAGCAATGTCATCGATTTTTTGCATAATTCCTGTAGAGGTCCACACCAATTTTTAGGAATTCTTGGCAGATTAAAATTTTCTTTGTCTAATGATCAACACCAATTTTTATTCAGAATCTGAAACTATTTGTTTTTCATTCATTCAAAATTCATTTTTAACATTTCCCTGACTTCAATCAATAATGTGTCCATTTATAACTGGTCATTTCAGGTTGCTCATTGTTTGTCAAGCTGGTAATGTGGGGGATAACAGTAGCTTTCCGTTCCTAAAAAAACATACATCCAATAAGCACAATTTATTTAGCACAGAATTGGTCAAGTTCTGTTTAGCAAATAGAAATAAATTAGATGATATTTTAAAAATAGTAGGAAAAGGTTAATTCCAGTTGTTTGAATCGCCGGAGGCGAGGCAAACAGGCTGGTATTTAAAAAATTAGCAAATCTTGCAAGTCGAAGCACAGTAGGATTTGCGTTGAGCCGAGGTGTAGAAGGTGTTGGTGCAGAATCCGTTAGCAGCCCAGTCAGCACAGTGAGAAGAGCTATCAGCATTGTAAGATGTGCAGGTAGAGAAGGAAGAAGATCCAGTAGTGGTAGATGAGTAGGTGGTAGAGGATGGGCATCTTCCACAGGTTCTCTGGCAGTAGGTGTTGACGAAGTCTTGCATTCCAACCGTGGTGCAAATGGAGATATCTGTGGCGCAATCGACGACAGCGTCAACGCACCCTCCTTCGTTACAGAATCCGCAGGCAGATGGGCAGTCGGTAGCGATAATGGATCTCCAGATGATAGAGTTGCATTGGGCGGTGGTGATGGTGGAGCAGTCGAGGCGAGGGTCTGGGAAGAATGGTAGTTGAATTAGAGGGTTCTTGAAACGGCATTCGAACTGATTAGGTCAATTTTCTAAAAACTAATTGATCTACTACAGTGGACGCAAGTTGAGCAACTCTTAATAGCTAATTAGCGTAGGACTTATTAGTTACATATCTTGAAACTTGTAATTACGCTAAGGCTTGTACATAGATAGCTCAAGACTTGGAACTACTCTGGTGTTATGCTTTTAAGCTTGTAACTTTTCTAGGTTTGAGCTTGTAACTAAAACTTACATGCAACATTAGCGCAATTATAAGCATCAGTCTGGCAACACAATCCACATGTCTTTGGACAAGTATCCAAAGCGGCAGTCTTCATATCTTGAACAACAGCAGCTGGGGTGGCAGTAGCGGTCGTATAACAAGCTAATGGTCTCTCGGCATCAGTTCCAGCAGATGGGTATCCGGCGGTGGTGTCTGGATCGACATAGAGAACTTCGCAAGCAGCGTCGGAAATGAGATTCGAGCAGGCGACGGCGGCTGGTGTGTACACGAACTGAAAGAGAACATATTTAGAGGAATAGGGCTAACTGAAAACTCACTGAGGTTCCATTGTAAGTGGTGCAGTTCAGATCTCCACTAATGGCTGCATTAGCTGAGAAGGGGACCAGGAGGAAAGAGAAGATGAAGAGCATGTTGTAGGAAAAGTGGATAAATTTTGGAAAATTTTTTTTGATTTTTATACTCCGTCTGGAGACAAATGTCCTTTGATTGCAAGGATCAAACAATTTGCTCAGCTCTCCATCAAATTACCTCACAGAGTTCAGCATCAAAAGTGACCAATTGCCTGCGCATCCTTTCATGGAATACTCGTTTTTTTGTTTGTATACAGAAGAATCTTTGTTACATGTTCTGGTACAAAAAATTTCGGACAACAAAATTTATCCTGGACAATATCTGTTTTACTGATCAGCGCCATAATGAGGGATGTATATATAGCGTACAAAGTTTTGGGGAAAAGTCATCAGGCTCATTCATCAGCTTAAAAATGCTCTTCATCTTCTCTTTCCTTTTGGTCCCATTCACAGCTAATGCAGCCATCACTGGTGACTTGAATTGTACCACTTATAATGGAACATCGGTAGGTGCTTATATAATTTTAATATTCAAGTTTTAGCTGGTAGCTTTTATAAAACTTGTAATCAAACCCAGCCTAACTATTCCTTCATTCTCCAAATTACCTTTTTTCAGTTCGTCTACACCCCTGCTGCTGTCGCCTGCTCCAATACCATCTCCGATGCTGCTTGCGAAGTTCTCTATGTCGATCCAGACACCACCGCCGGATACCCATCTGCTGGAACTGATGCTGAAAGACCGTTGGCTTGTTATACGACCGCCACTGCCACCCCAGCTGCTATTGTTCAAGATATGAAGACTGCCGCTTTGGATACTTGTGCCAAAACATGTGGATTGTGTTGCCAGACCGATGCGTACAGTTGCGCCAATGTTGCATGTAAGTTTTAGTTACAACAGGCTTAGCTAGCTTAACGTCTATGTAATAAAATTAAAATAGAAAAAAAGACTGAAGCTAAACTTTTCAAAAATCTGATTGTGAGTTACCATTAAATTAGTATTAAAAAGACACTTATTATAGAAGGGCTTGCTCTTCCAATATAGGTTTTAAGGTAGTTTATTTCAAAGGTACAGGTTGAAAGTAAAAGTACGCTAATTCTAGAATATACCTAGTTTCACCTCTGCTAAATACTATCTTACCCAACTCACATTTCCCCCACTTCCAGACCCTCGCCTCGACTGCTCCACAATCACCACCGCTCAATGCAACTCTGTCATCTGGAGATCCATCATCGCCACGGACTGCCCATCTGCCTGCGGATTCTGTAACGAGGGAGGATGCGTTGACGCTGTCGTCGATTGTGCAACAGATATCTCCATCTGCACCACTGTTGGAATGCAAGACTTTGTTAACACCTATTGCCAGAGAACCTGTGGAAGATGTCCATCCTCTACCACCTACTCATCTACCACTACTGGATCTTCTTCCTCCTCCACCTGCACATCTTACAATGCTGATAGCTCTTCTCACTGTGCAGACTGGGCTGCCAATGGATTCTGCACCAACACCTTCTACACCTCGGCTCAACGAAAATCCTACTGTGCTTCGACTTGCAAGATTTGCTAACTTTTAAAAATATCATCTAACTTATTTTTTCTGAACGGAACCTGACCAATTCTGTGCTAAATAAATTGTTCTTGTTGGATGGGTGCCTTTTTTTTTAACTTACATAAAGTACTTGACCACTTCTTCCATGAAAAAAAAACTGAACTAATAAAGGGTGACTCGCAGTCTCGATGATTTTTGTAAAAGTACTAGCAACATACACCATGTTTGCACATTGTAGAAAAAAGGGGAAAAAAGAATGGAAACAATGGATTGAGCGTTTTGAATATAGGACAGGTGTTCAAATAGGGGAACGGTATAAAAAGCGAATCGGTTCGTGGTAACAATCATCCAAGAATTCGATCATCTATCAATTCTTCTATCAATTCCAAAAATGTTCGCTCTCGTTTCGGTCCTTCTCGCCTCATTCTTGGTTCCAGAAGTCTCGGCGGTTATTGGTGGTGACTTGAATTGCACCAGTTATAACGGAACCGCGGTAAGAACCTAATTGTGATCAAGAAAATTAAACATTCCAAAATTTCAGTTCGTGTACACCCCAGCCGCTGTTGCCTGTGACAACGCTATCTCTGATGCCTCTTGCGCTGTTCTTTATGCTGCTCCAGACACTCTCTACCCAGCTGCTGGAAATGATGCTGAAAGAGCATATGCCTGCTATACCACCGCTACAGCCACCCCAGCTGCTGTGGTTCCAGATATGAAGCAAGCTGCTCTCGCTAACTGCGCCAAGACCTGCGGATTCTGTTGCCAGACTGACGCCTACAACTGCGCTAATGTTGCCTGTAAGCCAAACCTCCAACTTTTCCAATGTTTAGCTAGGATTTTTTCAGTCCCACGTCTCAACTGCGCCACCATCACCAAGTCTCAATGCGACTCTGTCACCTGGAGAACCATCATCGCTACCGACTGCCCATCTGCCTGCGGATTCTGTAACCAAGGAGGATGCGTCGACGCCGTCACCAACTGCGCCAACGATCTCTCCATCTGCCAAACCGTCGGCATGCAAGACTTCGTGAACAGCTACTGTCAGAGAACCTGTGGAAGATGCCCATCCACCACTGCTGCTTCTGGCACCGTCACCTCTACTGGATCATCCGGAACCTGCACTTCTTACATTGCTGATACCACCACTCAATGTGCCGCCTGGGCTGCCAACGGATTCTGCACCAACACCTTCTACACCGCCGCTCAACGTAGACAGAGATGCGCCACCACCTGCAGAATCTGCTAATTTAATTATTTTCTCTTTTAATGACTTACTTCTTTGCCTTTCAAGACAGACCAGCGGGTGACTTTGTGGAACTGACCATTCCAAACTGTGCAATAAATGATGTTATATTTTTTGCCGACCTGAAAAATTACATCATACCATCTTCAAGGTACACAAGAAACGTTCAATGAACATTTTCTTACCTCCCACCCTCTCCAAGTGTCTATCAACAAAACACACACTTTTCCTTTCTCCTCCCTCGTCCCTCCAGAGTCAAAAGATCAGCTGGCAACCCCCGAACGACCGACGCGTACGTGATTAGTACGCTTTCTAACTTCCCTCGACCCTCCACTTCCCCGTATCTCTCACCGAACGAATTGTCATCTTTTTCTATCTACGGCCAGGGAAACACCCCCCCCCCCCCCATCACCCATAACATTTTGCATGATTCCCTAAAATTCCACCATTTCAATTTGCATTTCTCACGTAGGCATAATGTCTCGGGTTGTTATCTTATCTATCTTGTTTTTTGGACTACTGTCATCACCTTATATAAATAGCGAGGTGCTTTTTACAGTTCAACAACACAATGATTGTATCCAGGGAGCGAAAATTTTGCAGTGTGTGCCATCAACTCGGTGATGGCTACCATTTTGGAGCCATCGCGTGCAAGTGAGTCAAGTTTTTTGTAGTTCGAGTTTCTGGACACATTCTAGGTTTAAATTTGCATCATTTATCTAACCAATTTTGCAGAGCCTGCGCCGCATTCTTCCGCCGAACCACTTCCATGAATCTGGCCTCCAAGTTTTTGTGTCGAAAAAAGAACGAATGTATTATAAAGATGAGCAGTAGGGACAGCTGCAAATCATGCAGATATGCAAAGTGTTTGAATGTTGGAATGAATCCTGAAGGTAAGGATTATGAAATAATGATACTATTTTAATCTGTGAGCATCGAAACAGAATTGAATAGTTATTGGACTAGTTCGAAGACCGTGCCGGAAGCGTAATTTTTTAGTTTCGAAAAATTCCAAAAATTGGGTTTGTCCTAGATAAGAGGTCTCAAATAGGGATTATCGGTCGCGTGATGGGACCATTGGTCCCAATTAGGTACTTTTGGACCCATCGATCATAAAAGCGGTCGCCAACATGACTACCGTAGTCCCATTTCTCCGATCATTTTCCCATCCATCCAGCCATGATCGCATCATTTTGGATACGGCCCATCCCCTAAATCAGATAATGCAACATTTTTAATCTCATTTTTTTTTCTTTTGAATGTATTTTTGGACGATAGTCTGTGGGATTGGACAAAATTCTGGGGGACCGGATCATAGTCTGGGGAATTGGACCACAGTCTGGCTGGTCGGAATACGGCCTTTATGTTGGGGCCTTCTCCTAGCCGATGGTCCCTCTCTTCTGGGATAGACCAGAAAATTCTTCCCATTGTTAACATTACGGTCCACATGACCACCACATGGTAGACACGTTTTGCATTTTGATGAGAAAGATACTGTACACTAGGAAAATGATGACAATTCCGATTGTTGATCGTTGGATGCGATAAAAACAGGAACATTAAACGATAAATGGAAATGAGAGATAGAGTTCAAAAAGTGATAACTGATAAGGGGATACGGTTATCTGAGATTCTTTACCCAAATCGTGGGAAAACTTAAAAAATAAATAAATTTTCGTAGCTTGGTTCTTATCAGCTATTCGAGACCAAGAACTTTTGGACTCACCGCTTGAGGTGGAGCGTCACTAACTGCTGAGCTACGGTAGAAGAAGTTGTACAGATCCATGTCCCATGTAAAAGCCTCACAAAAATCTTCTGTCCCTTTAAACCCGAAATTGTCCATTTTTAGTAGTCCAATCTCCTCAATCTTCCAACAAATCGTCATCCTCCATGGAAATCGAAAGCCTACCATCTTGCTCTTCCTCTCCTGCATCATGCAACAGTCCCATTCTCAGTGTGAGCCTTTGAAAAAAGACCTCTCGAAAAAATGTGTCTGAAATTTTTAGCTCGACCTAGTTGACTACCATGAGATGACTCCAGTGCTCTGCGGAGTCATGCAAAGTTATCAGAATTTGTACAAAAAGCGATACGGATTGCATGCGCCAAAGATGGTGAGCCTTGAAACGTGTAACAGAAAAGAATGCGTCATATTATTCCAGAAGCCCCGAGCAACAACTTATGGAGAATTCTGCAACATCTATGTGAACGACGTGTATCTACAGTATGAATTTCTAGAAGACAGTTTTCCTCAATTCAAAGAAATGGGCGGTTTCGAGAAGAAGCATGTCTTCAAGTACTTTTTCGTCTCTTTCCTTATCCTTGAAATGGGATACAAGAGTTATCTAGAAGGAACGGAAGTGTTCGTTTTGGCAAATGGAGATTTCATAGACACTATGAACCTGGACAAGTTTTATTACGATCCGGAGCACCGTGAGCGGTGTAAGTCTGCAGACGCAATTACGTGAGTAGCTACAGTAACCAAACCACTATATATATAAAGTTTTTTGTAGAATGTACCGTCCGTATTTTGACCAGATGAAGCGTAATGTGTTCCAACCTTTGTGCCATCAAAAAATATCGTTAATCGAGTTCCTCGCTCTGGTAACATTGTGCACTTGGAATGATTCTCTAGAAGGACAACCGGATTCATATTATCCACTTTGTCGACCGGTTAGACAGAAAGTCATCGCAGAGCTCATGTCGTTTTATGAGAAGGATACACCGGATGTGGACCCTGCTTACAGACTGAGTGGATTGCTAATGTTGTTGCCCGCGTTGGAGGTGAGTCAGTCCCTCGTTTCAAAAAAAAAATGTAAAGTTGATTTTTGCCACCCAGTAGCACACTTGAAAGGTCATGAGTATTGGGTTACCTGGCACACACTAAAGTAAACACAACATCAAAATTAAAAGTTTTATGCGTAGGAAGGTTGACCGAGAATTTGATCTAAAAGAATGCGTACGTTTTGAGCCTGCATAACTCGGTTACTTCAAAAGATATCACAAAATATTCAACTGATAAAATGTTTGTCATAATTTCATCAATAGTTTAGCAGTTAACAAATGTTTGATATCTCTGGTAGGAACCGAGATAATTGAGGACAAAGTGTCTATTGGAGGGGTTACGGTATATGTATGATATTTGATTAAATATTTTTTTCGAAATTTTTTAAGACACGGGACATTAAAATAGCGTATATAAGGCTATTAAAGCTTCTTGAGGATTTGAAACTGCGGGTAAAATTTTAAGGAAGCTGTTCCACTCTGAGCTATGAGGTCGTGGACTCGGCCGATGACCAATTCCGCATAACTTCAATTATCTCGCTTCCTATGATAGATACTAAAAATCTGTCAACTGATAAAATATTGGTAATTTTATGATAAACATTTTATCAGTTAATTACTTTTTGATATCAGTTTCAGGAACCGAGATATATGGGTTGAAGTATAGGAGTTCTAAGATTCCTTATATATAAAAAGGAGAAGAGTATCCGAAAAAAAATTACTCAACAACGATTTATTCTAAACGAACTGGGTTAAAATTATCGTCCGAGTATCCTTAGCGGGATAGCGGAGTGTCGTTGCATGGGGTTGGTGGGTACTTGCCCTAGAGATGCGATATTTCTACTCCGAGACACCTCGACGACTTGCCTGCTACATGTTCTCAAAATTTCTTATTTTCAGCGTTCTGTGGAACTATTCCTTCAAACCATGGAAGTCAAACGTCTCTTCCGCTGCTTCCCATTTCACGACAAGATCTACCAAATCGTCAATTGCCAGTAAACACATTGCCTTAACTTTTTGGACCCGATGTATATTAGTTTTCAACCTTTTTTTAACGTGAATGTCTATACGTGTAAAACCCACAACTTTTTGCGTATGGGACTTCGGTGCAAAGGTATTCGTTTACATGGAGGTATCCTTTTTAAGCCCCCCCCCTCATTTACTTCCGAAGATTCACTTTTTTACGTTTGAATAAATATGCTGACCACTTTTCTTGCAATCATTGTTTTTGGCTCGCTGTGCTTTGCCCAAGAAATGACTAAAGCTGAAAGTAAGGGATAGCCTAAAAGATCATATGCCTACGAAGTGTTTCAGTGGCCTCTTACGAAAAATTCCTTGCCGATCAGAAGCGACTCTGGGATGACTTGTTCAGAGGATATGATCCAACGATTAGCGCAATTTATACACTACGTAATACGTTCTGACAGAGAAAGGAAGGTACTGAATAATGCTGCTTTCAGACAAATCCCAATGGATCAACCAGAACAAAACTATACATCCGCCAATCACAGAGTTGAAACTGACAATGGCAATGTTGAAATTAGTAGACGTGGTAGGTTATAACACGACAATTCATGTGTCCGGGGATCGATTAGCTAACTATTTAGCTAACTATTTAGCTGACTGATTAGCTAAATTAATAGCTAACTGTTTAGCAAAATTAGCTAACCAATTTTTAGGTCGAAGTGGAGGAGAAAATCACATTTCTGTTTGATTATATCGCTGAGTATACGGACTATCGATTGAAATGGAATCCACTGGAATATGGGGGAATAAGTCATATTTATGTGCCACATAAATCTATATGGCTTCCGGAAATTACGATTGCAGATGCGTGAGTTTTGACTCTCTAGGTTGCAGAGACATAGATCCATTTTTTTTCTCGAAATTTTGATCATATGAGGATTTGAACTTATTGCGATCCTCGATACAATTATGGCGATACCATATGGACTATGGGTACCATAGCAAAGCGACTATGATTAATGGGAACCATGATCCATTGACACTATAGATTTTATGATTTGTACCATGAGCAGAATAAGTATTGGGGTATCACATTAATGGTACCATACAGTACATAGGCCCCGGTGATAAAGTTATCTTCATAGATACGAGGCGTACCATACGCGGGATTAGTATTGGGGTATAATGGTGATGGTACCATAGGCGCGATAGTTATTGAAACTCTAATGACCATGCGTACCATAAGCGGAATAGGTTTTGAGGTACCATATGTACCATGACTACCATAGTGGTAGTACCGTTTTCTATGAAAATCAATTTTTCAGTCATGAAATAAAATTCTTCGAATCCGATGACGCTCCACGAACTGCATGGGTATGTTTTCAGAATTTTCGAAAATATTCAGAAATTAAAAATTCTCAGATCAACTACAACGGCACAGCTGGTTTCTACACATCTACAGTAGCGTCTGTGATTTGCCAACTTGATGTGAGTCGCGTTAATTTTTGCCTACAGTATCCCTTTGATCTGCAGGTCTTCAAATTTCCCCTAGACCAGCACGAATGTGGAGTTAGTGTGCTCTTCCACACATATTTCGCCGATGAGTATGAAATTAAAGGAGAGATGGAAAATTTTGCAAAACCGTTGTCGCAATTGGTGAGCGTTCTACAAACTGAGCTACACGGAGCATGATACATAGAAGCCGATGGCACCTAGGGATGCCACTAATCCTGATAAATTCTAATTTTTAGGGAAACGGAGAATGGAAAGTAACTTATATCGGAGTAGCTGAAGAGAATAACGGCAATCTGGGAGAAACTCAAAGGTTCATAGCTCGATTTCAAAGAAATCCGAGTTTCTATGTGGCTCTTGTGATGGTCCCCGCTTATTTTATCAATTTCTTATCGATAATTGCTCTCTTTATCAATATCGAAAATGTTGGGGAGAAGGTTTGTTGGCCTAGGAAAAGCTAGGTCATGGAAATTCAATTTTCAGATTACTGTAGGCCTAACCAACATCATGGCAATGACTTTTATCTTGGTTATTCTGGCTGCCGATCTTCCAAAAACTGCAAGGATACCTTTGTTAGGTGATTTACAAATTTTCCCTCTACAATTTACAACAAAAATCAAGCATCCAGCATAATCTTGAAGCGAGTTATTAACTAATTTGTTCCGAAGGCGCAGCCAGCGAGAGGTGATGAGCGGTGCGCGCGACAGTAAGGAGAGCCTGGCTGTCGCGCGCGCCGCTCATCACCTCCGGCTGGCCGTGCCCTCGGAGCAAATAAGGCTATAACTCGCTTCAAAATTGAGCTAGAAACATGATTTTTGTTGCAAAATGAAGGGAAATTTTCGTTTAGTATTATCCAAATAGACCCCCAAAAATCGAAGGATTTTTTCAGCAATCTACGTTATCGTGGGACTTGTCATTGTTATGGCATCCATTGGTGTAGTACTAGTACTACCGTATATCCGAAAATATCAAGCAAAGCGGAACAAGAATCAAGAGAAGAAACTGGATGATCAGACCAGGTTGGGGACATCCGGACAAACATCGAAAAAAAAACTTTTTTCCAGATTCGCCAAATTCTGCGCATGGCTGAAAGTGGAATATGTCTTAATGGTTGTGTTTCAAATTGCAAATTTTGTAAATTTCATTATTTTGTTCATGTGATCTTTAGATTTCCGAATAAATAGGCTTATTCCATTATTTGAGCAACCTAAAAACATCACTTTTTGGGCAGGTGCTAAAGAATATTAGCTTACACTCATTGCTCATATTTTTCTGTCTAAACAGAAGTTTTTTTCATATGCATTTTCTCAATTTTTCTTGTTTATTTCTTTTGGTAAAATCTCAAAATCTATCGAACACTGGATGTGAGTTGAGTAGTCAAATTTATGGCTTAAAATATACAAAATTTCAGCCGAAAACTACAAAAAATTCCTCAGCGACCAGGATAGGTTGTGGGATGATTTGTTCAAGAATTACAATCCGAAACGAAATGCTATTTATACACTACGTAGGATTTTAGCAAATTTCCATAGCTGTAAAGATTCAAAGAATTTCAGGAAGTTCCGAATGGATCGATCAAAATACTACTGTACACCCAGAAAGTACAAAATTGTTACTAACAATGTCCATGCTGAAATTGATCGATGTGGTGAGCCTTTGGTCGTCATGATACCTTTCAGTACCATGGATATCATTTGGTACCATGAGTACCATTTTTGAACCACGAGTACCATTGACACCATAGATACTTATCCGTTTTTACAGTTATGAGCTCATTCAGAAACGAAGGCCACAAATTACAGGTTGAAGTCGAAGAAAAAGTTACTTTTATATTTGACTACAATGCCGATTGGGTTGATCCAAGGCTTACGTGGAATCCACAGGATTATGGTGGCATCGATCACATTTATGTACCCCAAGAAGAGATTTGGATGCCGGAGGTTTCGATTGCGGATGCGTGAGTCTGTGTTTTTTTTAAATATGGTAGATATAGGTACGATGATTACCATGGATACCATGAGCACCATGAATTCAATTTCCTACCATGAATACTATTTTCTACCATGAATGACATTAGGTACCATTTTTTACTATGAATATCTTTTGGTACCATGTGTACCATGAGTAACAGACATATCAGGCGTACCATGAGTACCATGAATATCATTTGGTACCATAACTACCATTTTTCAGTCACGAAGTCAAAACCTTCCAACCGGATGACGCTCCTAGGCGAGCATGGGTAGGTTCGACAATTCCCAATTTACAAAAATCGCAATTCAATTTTTTCAGGTCTTCCACAACGGATCGGTTGGCTTCTACACCGCTACAGTATGCTCTATCATTTGCGCACTTGACGTAAAAAATAGGTTTTTAATCTACAGTAACCATATGATTTGCAGGTCTTCAAATTTCCAATGGACGAGCATGAATGTGGAGTTAGTGTGCTCTTTCACAATTATTTTCCAGATGAGTATGAAATTCATGGGGCCATGCAGGAGTTTGCAAGACCTATTTCGAAATTGGTTAGAAATTTCGAAATTTTGAATTATTATACATTTTTAGGGCAACGGAGAGTGGCAAGTGACCTATGTTGGCGTCGGAGAGGAGCAGAATAAAAATTGGGCACCCACGCAAAGATTCATAGCTCGAATCAAAAGAAATCCAGGGTTTTATGTGTCCCTGGTTATGGTACCCGCATATTTTATCAACTTTTTGACGATTCTTGCACTTTTTTGCAATATCGAGAATGTTGCAGAGAAGGTAGGGTCCAAAAAAATGGGGGTACGACGCGTTAGAATTTTCGAAATAGAACTGCTACAATTTAGAACTATTTTTTTTTCTCGAAAACGGGGACATATCCGGAATTAAATCGATCGGAACGTGAGACGTACTGACCATATGTCTCACGGTCCGATCGATTTAATTCCGGATATGTCCCCCTTTTCGAGAAAAAAAATAGTTCTAAATTGTAGCAGTTCTATTTCGAAAGTTCTAACGCGTCGTACCCCCAAAAAAATCAATAAAAAATGAAACGTTTCCAGTTGAACATTGGATTGACTAACATCATGGCGATGACTTTTATACTGGTTATTTTGGCCGTGGACCTTCCTAAAACTGCGAGGATCCCATTGTTAGGTAATAAGCAACTTTTCCTATACATTTTACAACAAACATCAATTTTGTAGATCAATTTTGAAGCTAGTTATAGCACAATTTCTTCCGAGGGCGCGGTCGGCTGGAGGTGGTAGGCGGCGCGTGCGACAGCCAGCCGCTTCTCCCTGTCGCGCGCGCCGCTGGACACCTCCGGCTGGCCGTGCCTTCTGTACAAATAAAGCTATAACTCCCTTCAAATTTGAGTTAGAAACGTGATTTTTGTTGCAAAATGAAGGAAATGTTTGGTTTAGTAACTAAATAATTTTTTCAAAATTGAGAAAACTTTTTGCAGCCATCTACGTCATAGTTAGTTTGGTCATTGTCATGACTTCAATCGGCGTAGTTTTGCTTATTCCACATATTCGAAAACTGAATGATAATATGGCCATGAAGAAAAAAGAAACTACTAGGTAACGAAGCTTCCTAAACAAGTTTTGATTTGAATTTTCAGATTCGCCAAATTCTGCTCATGGCTGAGAATCGAATATGTGTTAATGGTTATTTTTCAAATTGCGAATCTTATAAATTTCATAATTTTGTTTATCTGATGTTTTAGAAATGAAGATTATAACCAAATGTGTCAAACTTTGTGTTCTGATGAGCAATCGAAATTTTATACTTTTTTGATGTCTTCAGAATATTGTTTTACATGTACTTTTTTGTCAGTTCCCTTTTCCTCTAAAAGTTTAGTTAGACAATTTTGCTCAAAAATGCTCCAACTAATAGTTGTATTATCTTTAATCCAAAATGTAACTCCGCAAGTGATGACAAAAGAAGAAAGTAAGAATGACCTAGAATCCCAATCCTAGGCCATCAATATGTTTTCAGTGACCGTCTATAAAAACTTTCTGGCAAATCAAAAACGACTATATAAAGACTTGTTCGCCGATTATGATCCAACGTTGAGCGCGATTTATACATTACGTGAGTTAGTACCATGAGTACCATGAACACGATTAAGTACCATTAGTGCCAGTAATGTCATGAGTACCATGAATACCATTAGTACGATTAGTACGCTTAGTACCATATTGCCATTTGGTAGCTTGAGTACCATTAGTACCATGAGTACCATTTGGTACCATTAGTACAATGACTACCGTTTGTGCCATTTTGTACCGAGTTTCTCTCTCCAAACCTTCTAAAACATTTCTAGATAAATCTCAATGGATCAACCAGAACACCACCAAACATCCACCAATGACAGAGTTGAATCTCATTATGGCTATGTTGAAACTCGTTGATGTGGTTTGTTAATTAGGGGTAATTAGCTAGATAATTAAACCTGTTCAGGTAGAAGTTGAAGAGAAAGCCACATTTCTTTTCGATTACTCGGCAGAATGGACGGATCATAGACTGACATGGAATCCATTGGAATATGGGGGGATTAGCCATATTTATGTGCCACAGAAATTCATATGGCTTCCGGAAATTACCATTGCAGATGCGTAAGTTTTGAAAAATTGATATTTTTCAATTTTTTTTATAGTCATGAAGTCAAATTTTTCGAATCCGAGGATGCTCCTAGTATCGCATGGGTAGGTTGAAAAATTCATTGAAAATTAGGAACATTTTTTAAAGATTAATTTCAATGGAACCGTTGGCTTCTACACCTCTACAGTAGCATCTGTGATTTGTGAGATGGACGTATGTCGTAAACCACGTCATCTCTACAGTAACCCTTTGATCTGCAGGTCTTCCAATTCCCAATGGACCAACATGAATGTGGTGTTAGTGTGGTCGCTAACACATATTTCGCTGACGAGTATAAGATGAATGGGGACATGGAGGATATGCCGAAACCGCTTTCAAAATTAGTGAGTAAAACCTGTTATAGAAGGGCACCCTAACATTCAGCTTTGAGCTCAATTATCTCGGCTCATATGAAAGATAATAAAAAAGTGTCAACTGATAAAATGATTATCATATTATTGGAAGTGTTTTATCAGTTGAAATTTTTTTTTTGACTTGCATAGGATTTGAGATAATTGCGCTCCAACTTGAGGCCCTTCCATTCTAGGTACTTCAGAGAATACGTTTTCAGGGAAACGGCGAATGGAAAGTGTCGTATATTGGTGTGAAGGAAGAAAAATCTGGAAACGAGAACTATGGATCAACGATAATGTTCATCGCGAGGTTCCAGAGAAATCCCGGGTTCTATGTGGCTCTTGTGATGGTTCCTGCGTTTTTCATCAACTTTTTGTCAATTTTTGCACTTTTTGTGAATGTGGAGAACCTTAGTGAGAAGGTAACGTTGTTTAGGTTACTGTAAAAGGTATCAAGAAGTGGTCAACTGATAAAATGTTGTTGATATTATGATAAACATTTTTTTCAGTTGATTACTTCTAGATACCTCTTACAGGAAGCTGGATAAATTGGATCCATATTTTCAGATTACTGTAGGCCTGACCAACATCATGGCAATGACTTTTATCCTGGTTATTCTGGCTGCCGACCTTCCAAAAACAGCTCGTATTCCGTTATTAGGTACCTAACTCCCTTTCCTTCATTGCTCATTCTCAATTTTCAGCAATCTACGTAATCGTTGGACTCGTCATTGTTATGACTTCAATTGGAATATGTTTGCTTATTCCATACATTCGAAAATGGCGAGAAAAGCGGGTAACTAGCGAGAAAGAGAAGCTATGTGAAACCTCTAGGTGAGGACGTCTGGATAAACAGATAAACATGATGATTTCAGGTTTGGCAGATTCTGTGCTTGGCTGAGAATCGAATACGTGATGATGGTTGTGTTTCAAATTGCGAATTTTGTAAATTTCATTATTTTGTTTACTTGATTCTATCCTGCAAATAATATACCCAATAAATAATGTCCTTCTGCCGTCCGTTCATCCATTCATTTATCGTCCGTCCATCCGTCCGCCGTCCGTCAGTCTACCCATGCGTTTGTCCGCGGTCGGTCCACCCGCCCGCCGTCCATCAGTTCATCCGTCCAACCGTCCGCCGTCCATCCGTCTGCCGTCCATCCGTCTGCCGTCCATCCGTCCGCCGTCCGTCCATTCATCCATTCATCCGTCCATCCGTCCGCTGTCCGTCGTCCGTCGTCCGTCAGTCCATCCATACGTTTGCCCGCGGTCCGTCCATCCGTCCGCTGTCCATCCGCCCGCTGCCCGTCCGCTGTCCGTCCGTTCATCCGTCCATCCGTTCATCTGGCCATCCGCCCGCGGTCCGTCAGTCCATCTGTCCGCCGTCGGTCAGTCCATCCATCCGTTTGTCCACGGACCATTCGTCCGTCCGACCGTCCGACCGTCCGCCGTTCATCCGTCCGTTCATCCGTCCATTCGTCGCCGTTCATCCATCCGTCCATTTATCCGTCTGTCCGTCCACCCGTCCGTCTGTGTATCCGCCCGTCGTTCATCCGTCCAATCGTTCGTTCACCGTCTCTCCGTTCAGCCATTCATTTATCCGTCCGTCCGTCCGTCCGCCGTTCATCCTCCCAACCATTGGTTTACCGTCCGTCCGTTCATCCATTCAAACGTCCATCCGCCCAGCCATTTGTTTACCGTCCGGCCGCCCATCCGTCCACAAATACCCAAAACGTCCTTAAATATATAGCGTGTGAAAAAGGGGAATGACAAAACACGAAAAAATATTATTTTCGGGGTGCATAGGTATTGGCTTACATGGAGCACTTCAATTGTAAATGAACATTTTCAATTTCATATTTTGTACTCAAATGAGACATCTTCTAGAACTTCCTCTTTTTATTTTAACTTTTTTAGTTCGCTTTTCAACACCTCAAGAGATGACTGAAGATGAGAGTGAGTGTTTTATGGCCTTGGACTCCAAAGGACTAGGAACCCATACCTAGGCCATCATTTCAGTGTCAACCTACACACAATTCCTGGCGGATCAGAAGCGGCTATGGGATGATTTGTTCAAGGGTTACGATCCGAATCTTAGCGCGATTTATACATCACGTAGTTAATAAATCTAAAAAATTGAAAAATTAAACTAATTAAGACAAATCTGAGTTTCTAAACCAATCCAAAAAGATCCACCACCCACCAATGATGGAGCTAAAACTCACAATGGCCATGCTGAAATTGGTGGATGTGGTTTGTTAACTAGGAGCTAATTAGTAGGCTAATTAAAAATTGTTCAGGTTGAAGTTGAAGAGAAGGTGTCCTTTCTTTTCGATTATTCATCAGAATGGACGGATCATCGGCTGAAATGGGATCCATATGAATATGGAGGGATTAGTCATATTTATGTACCACAGAAATCAATATGGTTACCAGAAATTACCATAGTAGATGCGTAAGTTTATGGAGATATGATAAGAGAAGTGATAAAGAATGATTTTCAGACAAGAAGTGAAATTCTTCGAGTCCGATGATGCGCCACGAACTGCATGGATTAACTACAATGGCACCGTTGGCTTCTACACAGCTACAGTATCCTCGGTCATCTGTCAACTGGACGTAAGCAGCACTAATTTTTGCTACAGTAACCCTCTGATCTACAGGTCTTCAAATTTCCACTAGACCAGCACGAATGTGGAGTTAGTGTGCTCTTCCACACATATTTTCCTGACGAGTATAGGATAAAAGGTGGAATGGTGAATATTGTAAAGCCGCTATCGGAGTTGGTGAGATATTCCTAATTACCTAATTAAAATTTAATTGCCTAATTAAAAACTAATTAAAGGGAAACGGAGAATGGAAAGTGACCTACGTGGGCGTTGCTGAAATACCGCTGAGCAATGATACCATTGGATCAACTACAAAGTTCATTGCCAGACTAGAAAGGAATCCTGGATTTTACATTTCCCTGGTTATGATACCGGCATACTGTATCAATTTTCTGACTATCATTGCACTTTTTCTAAAGGTCGAAAATGTGATGGAGAAGGTTTGGTGGCCTAGATTTTTGTTGGTTTTCCCAGGCCATCTTTCGAATTTTCAGCTAAACGTTGGTCTTACCAACATCATGGCAATGACATTTATCCTAGTTATTCTGGCTGCAGATCTCCCAAAAACCGCTAGGATACCATTATTAGGTACCTAACACTTTTAGTCTTAATTGCTCATTCTTAATTTTCAGCAATCTACGTCATCGTGGGTTTAGGTATTGTTATGTCATCGATTGGGGTGGTTTTGGCACTTCCAAGGATTCGAAAATGTTTGAAAAAACGAAACAACAATGAAGAGCCAAAATTTCAAGAATTGCCGAGGTAAGATTGCTTTTTCTGGGCTACTGAGATTCTGAGGTTCTGACATTCTAAGATACTAGGATTCTGAGATTTTGGGATTCTTGGATTCTGAAATTCTGAAATTCTGAAATTCTGAAATTCTGAAATTCTGAAATTCTGAAATTCTGAAATTCTGAAATTCTGAAATTCTGAAATTCTGAAATTCTGAAATTCTGAAATTCTGAATTCTGTTCTAAGATTCTAAGATTCTAAGATTCTAAGATTCTAAGATTCTAAGATTCTAAGATTCTAAGATTCTAAGATTCTAAGATTCTAAGATTCTAAGATTCTAAGATTCTAAGATTCTAAGATTCTAAGATTCTAAGATTCTAAGATTCTAAGATTCTAAGATTCTAAGATTCTAAGATTCTAAGATTCTAAGATTCTAAGATTCTAAGATTCTAAGATTCTAAGATTCTAAGATTCTAAGATTCTAAGATTCTAAGATTCTAAGATTCTAAGATTCTAAGATTCTAAGATTCTAAGATTCTAAGATTCTAAGATTCTAAGATTCTAAGATTCTAAGATTCTAAGATTCTAAGATTCTAATATTCTAAGATTCTAAGATTCTAAGATTCTAAGATTCTAAGATTCTAAGATTCTAAGATTCTAAGATTCTAAGATTCTAAGATTCTAAGATTCTAAGATTCTAAGATTCTAAGATTCTAAGATTCTAAGATTCTAAGATTCTAAGATTCTAAGATTCTAAGATTCTAAGATTCTAAGATTCTAAGATTCTAAGATTCTAAGATTCTAAGATTCTAAGATTCTAAGATTCTAAGATTCTAAGATTCTAAGATTCTAAGATTCTAAGATTCTAAGATTCTAAGATTCTAAGATTCTAAGATTCTAAGATTCTAAGATTCTAAGATTCTAAGATTCTAAGATTCTAAGATTCTAAGATTCTAAGATTCTAAGATTCTAAGATTCTAAGATTCTAAGATTCTAAGATTCTAAGATTCTAAGATTCTAAGATTCTAAGATTCTAAGATTCTAAGATTCTAAGATTCTAAGATTCTAAGATTCTAAGATTCTAAGATTCTAAGATTCTAAGATTCTAAGATTCTAAGATTCTAAGATTCTAAGATTTTAAGATTCTAAGATTCTAAGATTCTAAGATTCTAAGATTCTAAGATTTTAAGATTCTAAGATTCTAAGATTCTAAGATTCTAAGATTCTAAGATTTTAAGATTCTAAGATTCTAAGATTCTAAGATTCTAAGATTCTAAGATTCTAAGATTCTAAGATTCTAAGATTCTAAGATTCTAAGATTCTAAGATTCTAAGATTCTAAGATTCTAAGATTCTAAGATTCTAAGATTCTAAGATTCTAAGATTCTAAGATTCTAAGATTCTAAGATTCTAAGATTCTAAGATTCTAAGATTCTAAGATTCTAAGATTCTAAGATTCTAAGATTCTAAGATTCTAAGATTCTAAGATTCTAAGATTCTAAGATTCTAAGATTCTAAGATTCTAAGATTCTAAGATTCTAAGATTCTAAGATTCTAAGATTCTAAGATTCTAAGATTCTAAGATTCTAAGATTCTAAGATTCTAAGATTCTAAGATTCTAAGATTCTAAGATTCTAAGATTCTAAGATTCTAAGATTCTAAGATTCTAAGATTCTAAGATTCTAAGATTCTAAGATTTTAAGATTCTAAGATTCTGAATTTCAAAATTTCAAAAAGAAATTTCAGACTGCAAAAATTCTGGAAATGGCTGAAAGTGGAATATATCTTCATGATAGTTTTTCAAATTGCGAATCTTGTGAATTTTGTCATTTTGTTTGTATAAAATTAATGATTTTTAATTCTTTGAAAATGAATATTGACCTATATACGTGCAAATTTTTCTAACTCATATCGTTTTACATATGTCCCTAAACTTCCGTCTAGTTTGGTTTTGGGTAAACAGAATGAAAATTTTATAAAAAAATTGTTCTTGTTCTTCTATTTTCAAAAATGCTAAAGTTCTCTATATTCTGTTTATTAACTCATTTTGTGACGTCACAAGAAATGACCAAAGATGAAAGTGAGTGGCCTAAGTGGCCTAGAAAACTCCCAGCCTAGAAAAATCCTCCAGAAGCGACCTACGAGAAATTTCTGGCCGATCAAAAACGACTATGGAAAGATTTGTTTAACGATTACGATCCGGAAATCAGCGCAATCTATACACTACGTAATCCGGGACAGCCTAGAACGCTAAACGATTTAGAACCGGGTGCCTTTTGTTAATTACCACACATAATTACCCTAATTTTCAGACTACTCTCAATGGATTGACCAGAACAAAACAGTTCATCCACCAATCCTTCAATTGACCCTGAGAATGGCAATGTTGAAATTGGTGGATGTGGTAATTAGGATTAATTACGACTAATTAAAGTTAATTAGAGATTTTCAGCTAGAAGTTGAGGAGAAAGTCACATTTATATTTGATTATACCGCTGAATGGACGGATCATCGGTTGAAATGGAATCCGCTAGAGTATGGAGGGATAAGTCATATTTATGTGCCCCAGAAAGCCATATGGTTACCGGAAGTTACCATAGCGGACGCGTAAGTCATATATGTTATGTTCCATGAGTACCATGAGCACCATGAGTTCCATGAGTAACATGAGTCCCATAGCTACTATAATCATCTTGCATGCCAAAAGTGTGATAACTATTGATACCGTTTCTGCATTAGATATCGGTCACTATAATAATAATAAAACCATAAGTATAATGGGTACCCTAATAAATACGGTACCATTTTTATGTTGCCCCGTGGATATTAGAATCTATAACAAGTATCGGGGTACCATGCACCATAAAAACCATAGTAATGGTACCACATGGTCCATAGGCACCATGGGTAATGTAACCCCCATAGATATCATGTGTAACAACAGCAGAAATAATGTTTTATTCCCGTACTATAGCTACCATAGTAATGGTACCATATGGAAAATAAATGACATGAGTGTTATATCCCTATAGATGTCATGCGTACCACGAGCAGCATAAGTATTTGAGTATCATATGTACCATGTTTAACATAATAATGGTACATCATGATCGCTAGATACCGTGAATACCATAAACGGAAATTGTATATTGGTATGTAATAAGTATTATGGGTACCATATGATCTATAGGCACCATGGGTAATACTCCTTACAGATTCCAGGGGTCCCATAAATAAGCATTGATATAGCAAAACAATTGGCTACCGTGGTACCATGATCCATAGGAATCATGGGTATTATTTTCCCCATATCTACCATGCGTACCATCAGCAGGAAAATTTTTGGAGTGCCACATGTACCATAGTTACTATAGCAACGGTACCATTTTATTCATAGTCAACCTGGGGTTACCATGGCTACCATTACAGTGGTACCATATTTAAAAAAATACAATTTTTCAGGCATGAAGTGAAGTTCTTTGAATCCGACGATGCTCCACGAACTGCATGGGTATATTCTCTCTCCATATTTTCCCATAAGCCTTATTTCCAGATCGACTACAACGGAACGGTTGGCTTCTACACATCTACAGTATCCTCGGTGATTTGTCAGCTTGACGTAAGCCGTGACAGTTTGTTTCTACAGTAACCCTCTGATCTTCAGGTCTTCAAATTCCCAATGGACCAGCACGAATGTGGAGTTACCGTACTATTCCATAACTATTTCAATGACGAGTATAAAATTCATGGGGAGATGGAAGCGATGGCAAAACCAATGTCGCAGTTGGGAAATGGAGAATGGAAAGTGACATATGTCGGTGTAGCTGAGCAGAGCTCATCAAATCCAAGCTTGAGCTCAATTCAAAGATTCGTAGCTCGAATAGAGAGGAATCCAGGGTTCTATGTGTCTCTGGTTATGGTCCCAGCATATTTTATCAATTTGTTAACTATAATTGCACTGTTTATGGATATCGAAAATGTCGGAGAAAAGGTTTGTGACCTGGGAAAGGCTAAGTCAATCCCATATTTTCAGATCTCGGTGGGTCTTACCAACATCATGGCGATGACTTTTATCTTGGTTATTCTGGCTGCCGACCTTCCAAAAACTGCAAGGATTCCGTTGTTAGGTAATTTTGGATACAAGCAATTTTTCCTCTACATTTTGCAATAAAAATCAAGTTTCTAGCCCAATTTTGAAGCGAGTTAAAACAGAAGGCACAGCCAGCAAGAGGTGCCAAGCGGCGCGCGCGACAGGAAGGAGCTATAGGCTGTCGCGGGCGCCGCTCACCACCTCTATCCGACCGCGCCTTCTGAGCAATTAAGGCTGTAACTCGCTTCAAAATTGACCTAGAAACTTGATTTTTGTTGTGAAATGAAGGAAATGTTTTGTTTAGTTTTTTTGTTAACTAGGGAAACCTTTTTTCAGCCATCTACGTCATCGTTGGTCTCGTTATCGTTATGACTTCGATTTTTGTGGTCCTACTTATCCCATACCTCCGGAAAAAGTGGACATCGGGACACACCGACCTTCGGAAATCAAAAATCGGAAAGTTCTGGAACAACATCGAGTACATTCTGATGTTTATTTTCCAGCTCGCGAATTTGATTAATTTTATAATTTTGTTCGTATAGCAACCCCCACATGAATAAACTTTGCTCTTTTATGGCGATTGCTCAGCTTTATTCTATTTTTCTAGGCGACTACGAAAATTCGAGAAATGGTGTGCCTCCTAATAGGTCACAGGTGTGTAACAGAATGCGTCCAGGGCCAGGAAATTTGATCTACAAAAAAGTTTTTCTTTTCACTCTAGTCGCAAAGTTTCTGATGTTATTCTTCCAGTTGAGTTCAAATAATCATTTTCGTCACTTTTTTTATGACTTTTCTAGAAGTTTCCGGAATTTTTTTAAAAAATGTATATTTTTGGATTTTTTTTTCTAACTCAATTTAACAAGGGAACCACAACACCTCGTCAATTTGGATTTTGATGATATTTTCAGGATATGTTAAGAATAGCCTATCTAGACACCCCTCAAAATTTTAGAATCCGCTCGCCAGTTTCAGCCGAGTTATTTCAGTCCGAAGTTTTAGTACTGAATTCCGTTGATTTGCATGCTTTACCACACATTCCATCACCGAAATACCCACAAGAAAAGTTTAGAGAGGGCCGACTATCTAACCGCCTTTTGAACGTGGTGCAAATGTCGGCGGGGTGGTGTCGGGGATGTGTGTGGCGCCAGTAGGCACAAGGTGTTGGTTCGAACCCTCTTGTGGTTTTTTCTTTTTTTTTCGTTTTTTTCCTGATTATGCGACATCGAACGATCCTTCTGCTGTATGTTTCAAGCTTTTATAGGTTCAAGAGAGTAGATACAAAGTTTGGAAAAAATTTTTTTTCAAAAAATCCAAAAAAAATTTTGAAGTTTTCAATCACTGGAATGTAGTAGTTTTTAAGCGTTGTCTTGGGGCCTATACGGACCATGGCTTAATAATGAAGAATGTGAGATCAAGAAATAGATTATCTGTTAGTCGTATCAAAATATTTTCGAGCGATAATCACTACTTTTTCGAAGAATTTTTTCCAAAAGACAAAAGTTGGATAAAATCTCCCACCCAAATGGTGGACAAAATTCTCAAATTTTTTCAAAAAATTTTTTTTGGAGAAACGTTTGAAATATAAAATTTCATCGGTTTTTAAGCATAACACAACAAATTTCATGTTCAGGAACCTCCTAGGAGCGGAGAAAATCGCCACTGAAAATCGCTATTTTTGCACTGAAAATTCCATTTTTGGTACTGAAACTGATATAACTCGGCTGAAACTGGCGAGCGGATTCTAAAATTTTCAGAGGTGTCTAGATAGGCTATCCTTTACCTATCCTGAAAGTTTCATCAAAATCCAAATTGACGAGGTATTGTGGTTCCCTTGTAAAATTTTTTTTTAATTTCTCCTATTTTTTTAGTTTTCAATATTCCAGAAAAAATGTCTAGAATTCATATTATAATCTACTGTTTTGCACTGATTTTGAGCACCACTGATTCACAGAGTATGAGTGCTGAGCAAAGTAAGTTATTGGAAAATTTTGAAATTCTGAAATTCTGAAAATGTTGAGATTCTGAGATTCTGAAATTTGGAAATTCTGAAATTCTGAAATTCTGGGATTCTGAGATTATGAGATTATGAGATTCTGAGATTCTGAGATTCTGAGATTCTGAGATTCCATATATTTTAAAATTCTGGAATTCTGAAATTAATCTTATTGACTTCAGCTTACTGTAGTCGCCTTGGGGTACTGTAGCTTTCAATTTCGGATTATTGTAGGTTTGAACTACTGTAGGATCTCCAAAGATTACTGTAGATTTCAACTTCCAGATCGGACTCGATTCTGAGATTCTGAGATTCTGAGATTCTGAGATTCTGAGATTCTGAGATTCTGAGATTCTGAGATTCTGAGATTCTGAGATTCTGAAGGTTTTCAAATTACGAGATTCTGAAATCCTGAAATTCTGATATTCTAAGATTCTGATATTCAAACTTTTCCAGTGGCCAACTACAAACGCTTCCTGGCAAACCAAGAAAAGCTATTTGACAAGCTTTTCAAAACCTACGATCCCGGACAGAACGCCGTCTACACACTCTGTGAGTTTGGTTGGCTGACCGCGGCCTGCCGTGGACCAAAAGGCTGCTAGGCCGCCAGTAATACCGTAATCAAACAGTTGGGACCCTGTTTCCTGTAGCCTTGGATCCCAAAAAAAAAATCAAACATTTTCAGACAAATTATTTCAAAAAGTTTCAGACCACCTTCCCGAATCCAACGTGACGATTCATCCGCCAAGATTTGAGATCGTGGTCCAGCTCTCCATGCTCAAGTTGGTGGAAGTCGTTGAGCCAGAGGAAAAAGCCACGTTTTTGTTCGATTATCAATCTGTAAGGTTTACCGTACTTTAATATGAGCCCTGAACGTCAAGCTTAATTATCTCGGTTCTTTCAAAAGATATCAAAATATTATTAACTGATAAATTATTTATCATTTTATCACCGATATTTTATCAGTTGACATATTCTTGATATCTTTTATGGGAACTGAGATAATTGAGCTCAAAATGCACGTAGAGGAGTAGGGCAAATACAGTACTCGAAACCCCGAAGTGTCTGAAATTTCCAGAACTGGTACGATCCTCGCCTCTCGTGGGATCCCGAAGAATACGGTGGAATTAACCACATCTACGTTCCCAGATCTCGTGTCTGGATTCCAGAAACCACAATTGTTGATTGGTATAATTTTCAGAATCAGATTTTCAGATTTGTTCAAATTGTTAACATTGAAAAATAGTTTCAGCTCGGAGGTCAAGGTTTTCGACAACGAATACACTCGATATGTTTGGGTAAGTGCCATCACAGTAACCTACAGTAACCTACAGTAACCCAAAATGTTTAGCTTCATTCAAACGGTTCGATTGGGATGTACACAGCTTCTGTGACTTCGGTAGTTTGTCAAATGGACGTAAGTGAAGAGGATGTGTTGGGAAACCAAGAACCTCTAGTGGCCTAACATTTGCAAGTTGAGTTTTCTAGGCCGCCATGGGTAATAGCTCAGAAATGACTTGAAATTTGCCAGTTGAGTTTTCTAATAGTAAGCCATTTTAACATGGGGGCCTAACTTTTGCAAGTTGAGATTTCTAGGCCACCACATTGAAAAAGCCCAGAAAACGCACCGCGGTCATGTTAGGTCTTTTCTAGGTACAAAAAAAAAGATGGTGGCCTAGAAAGCCCAACTTGCAAAAGTTAGGCTACCACGTTACATGGCCTAGAAAACACATTAGGGTCATATTAAGCCATATCTTGGCTGTTTTAACATGGTGGCCTAACTTTTGTAAGTTGAGTGTTCTAGGCCACTATGACGGATGGCCTAGAAACTCATCAGGTGCATGTTAGTCCATTTTCCGGACATCAACTACAGTGGCCCAAAACCGTCAGAAAATTCGTTATAAGCTCTTTTGCCAAATCGTTCGAAGACGACTCCGTCTATGACCTCTCCTCTCTATTCGTGAACTTTGGGCCAATTATCTCAGATCCTCTAAGAGATATCAAAAATGTGTCAATTGATAAAATATTGTTCAAACTATGATGAACATTTTATCAGTTGACCACTTTTTGATATCTCTTACAGGAAACGAGATATACGGGCTCAAAGTTGAGGTACCTTGCTATCCCACCTCCATGAAATTCCGGAAAGTTCCAAAATCCCCCTTCCAATTCCAGATTTACAACTTCCCGCTGGACAAGCATACGTGTAGTGTGAACATCCTGTTCAACACGTACCTTATGACCGAATACTTGATCACTGGCCAGACCGGTACACTACCAAGACCCGTGCATATGCTGGTAAAAACTTGTTTCACAAAATTCTGGAAATTTATGCCTCGGGAAGTTGTAGCTGGAGCTGGTGGTCAAATAGTAGTGTCTAGAAATGTACCACGGGGGCACTACCGTAATCCCATCAGTTTCAGGTCTACAATTTCCCATTGGATCGACACACGTGTAGTGTGAACTTGCTCTTCAACACCTACAGACTTGAGGAGTTTTTGATCACCGGGAAAACTGGCACCATGCCAAGACCCGTGAATCAGTTGGTAAAAAAGATTTAGAGCATTTTAGACCAATTTTTATTCTCTACATTTTTGTAATTTACAGTTTTTTTCTAGCTTGCCTAGTTTTCGAGATATGCGCCTTTAAAGTTGGCTAGCTGGAAGTTAGGTTGTGTCTAGCTTTCAAGCGTTATATCTCAAAAACTAAGTCAGCTAGAAAATTTTTGTGAATTACAAAAAACTGCGAAATTTTACGTTTCTGTAACTGACCAAAACTACCGTATTCCAGGGAAACGGAGAATGGCAGATGAACTCAATCCAGATGAGCATCGAACCTGTCGTCGACAATATGACGTATCTAACCAGATTTGAGGCAACATTCCAGAGAAATCCGGGATTCTATGTGGTTCTGGTTATGATACCAGCGTATTTCATCAATTTCTTATCAATTGTCGCACTGTTCACTGATATTGACAATCGAAATGAGAAGTTTACTGTGGCAATGACAAATATCATGTCGATGAGCTTTATTCTGGTGATATTGGCAGAGGATTTGCCGAAAACCAAGAATTTGCCGATTTTAGGTACCGTATTTTTTTCAAATAGAAGCTTAATTCTAAAACTTCATTGAAACTAGGGCATGCCCTAAAGTTTCTAGGTCATGACCTAATTTTTCTAGATCATGACGTAGTTTTTTCTAGGCCAAGGCCTAATTTTTTCTAGGTCACGATCTATTTTTCTAGGTCATGACCCAATTTTTTCTAGGTCACGACCTAATTTTTCTAGGTCATGACCTAATTTTTTCTAGGTCACGATCTATTTTTCTAGGTCATTACCTATTTTCTCTATGTCATGACCTAATTTTTTCTAGGTCACGATCTATTTTTCTAAGTCATGGCCCAATTTTTTCTAGGTCACGACTGGAATTTTCTAGGTGGCGACCTAATTTGAACTAGGTCACGACCTAATTTTTCTAGGTCAGGACCTAATTTTTCTAGGGCATGACCTAATTTTTCTAGGTCATGACCTAATTTTTTTCAGGTCATGTTTTTCAGGCCCATTTTTTTTACCTATTTTTTCTAGGTCACGACAGACGACGATGTGCTTTTAAATACCGTAAAACCTGTAACAGAAGGGCCTCCAAGCAGTCAAGCTTGAGCTCAATTATCTCAATTCCTTTGCAAGATATCAAAAATGTGTTAACATTTTATCAGTTGACAACGTTTTTATATCTTTCACAGAAATGAAAGATAATTAAGCTCAAAGTTGATGGTCTCGGGGCCCTTCTATTACAGGTTTCACGGTATTTAAAGGCCCATCGGCGTCTGTCGTGACCTAGAAAAATTAGGTCATGACCTAGAGATGTCGGATAAGAAAAATAGCTTCCTTATCACCTTATCTATTCCCAATTCCAGCCATCTACACGGTTACAAGTCTAGCGATTATGCTATTCTCGCTAGCGGCAGTTATACTTTTACCGAAACTGAAGCTATACTACGCGAATCGAAGATTATCAAGAGGCGAGAAAATCCCGAAAAACGATGAAGTTCCGAGAACTTGGTTTGTCTGTTTGTCCGGATGTCTTTTAATTTTTTATTTATTTTCAGCTGGGAGCGAATCAAGTTCTACTTCAAAGTCGAATACGTCTTCATGGCAGTGTTTCAAATTGCAAACTTTGTCAATTTTGTCATTATTTTTGTTTGATAAGGCTGTCCAATAAACTATTACTTGCTGATAACGTTTTACCTCATTTTCAGAGATTTTTAGGACAATTTATCGATTTTTACGGATTTTCAGACGTATTTTTGTTTTTTTTTTCAAGAATAATTCTCAAAAATCCAATTTTTGATCAACAAAACAAAACCCAATTCATTTCCATCATGTGACCCGCTTTTTTATTTTTGCGAGTTGGTTTTTCTGCGACGAGACAGTGTGTAAGCGAAAGAGAGGCAGACACTCGAGAGTGCAATAGGGCGCACTTGCTGCCTCGCCTCGGGTTATCTTTTCTGTTGACTTTGCGTGGTCTTTTTCGCTGCTTGTTCTTTGTTTCTCGCATGTTTCTGATAGTTATTAGGTGTAAAATTGTGATTAGCAAGTGAATTTTGTGTGGAAATTGCGAAAAATTGATTTTGGGCACCCGAAAATCGAAAAATTACCGAAAAACTGAAAAATATATTTTTCATAGTTTTTTCTTGTTCTCCGGCTGTAAACCTGTTCAAAAATTGCGAAAAATGAACAAAGCAACCGGGGAAACCGAGAAAAATCAAAATTTTCAGAAAAAAAACAATTTGTCAAAAAAAAATTATTATCGCTGTCTGAAAAAATGACGGTTAGAGAGTATTTTTTGCAGTCTGAATACGGTAGCGGAATCGAAGCGACGAGCCTAAATAGCACATATTATGTGGAGACGCAGACTTTCTCTGTCTGCGTCTCAACCTTCATTTTTTCAGACAGCGGTAATAATTGTTTATTTTAAAGCTTTTTTCACCCAATTTTCGTCGTTTTTCCCAATTTTCTAACTGAAAAATGTTCCAGGAGCCATATGGACGGAGTGTACCGCCTGTTCTGTGGATGCTGCGGACTTGCCGGCGGCGAGCCGGAGCCACCGTACTCACAGCTCCGTCACGATTCGGTGACGCCGATTCGCGATCCACCACTTCAAGTATGACCTATTTTTAAGCAAAAATTGCTAATAAACTGCTAAAAATTTGAAAAAAATGGTTAAAAATAGCCCAAGATCGACTTTTTTCGACTAAAACCTAGAAATCACAAAAATGGCTAATTTTCGGTCGAAATTTGTCACTTTTGAGCGATTTTTGTATTAAAAAAATTGATTTTTACTGCTAAAATAGGCTGAAAAATCGATTTTTCCACCTAAAATCCCAAAAAATCGATTTCCAGCAAACGAATCGACACGGCGCCAATGGACAGCATTCGCAAATGCAGCAGTACCTCAACCAGCAGCAACAGCATCAGCAGTATCCGCCAGATGCGCTTCAGGAGCAAGGATTCGTCAATCCGGTTCACGAATTGTACGTTTTTGATGGAAATAGTGGAAAAATCTCACATTTCTAGAGTTTTTTCCTGGAAAATTCCTGGAAATTGACCTAATTTTCTACTCGGTGCTACCTGAATTTTGAATTTGGCGCCATTTTTTCTCCAGCTCAAATTTTCGAAATTCAAGCCTTTGCTGCTGGTTTATAGACTAAAAACCTCTATTTTAAGCACAAAAACAGCTGGAAACCGCGCTCCACTGAACAAAAAAGTTCAAATTTTGAGCCCCGTCCAAGTTTCAGAACTCGTGACGAGGCGGACGGTCCAAACTACCAGCACTCGGATTCGGGAACTCCACGATCCGGGCTGGAAGATGAGGTGGAGGACGAGAATCGGGAGCGAGAGCAGCTCGACAACATTGTGGAGAGCACTCAGCATGTAAGTGTGATTCTGAATTTGGGTTACTGTAGTTGTCGTTGCGGGACCTTTAGCCAGAGCTACCGTATCAGAAAAAGGTCAAATCGCGCCGAAGGCGCACCAGTCAGCTGTTTGAAGCGCCGGAAGCGCGGCAACCAGGCTGGTATAACTGAAAATTTCCAGAGCATCATCGCTGTCGGCCAGACCGACGTCGACGGTGTGATCATGATGGACACACAGTATCGTGAGAAGGCGTACAAGCAGAAGGTTCAGAAGATGGCGACGGCGTCGTCGACCACGCAGCTCTACGAGCCAGGTTGGTGGATTTTTAGGTTTTTTGAAATTGACGCCAAAGTCAAACCTTCAAAAAAGGCTAGGGCCCTTCTAATACAGGTTTACGGTATCTGAAAATCCCTCCTTTTGCAGTCCACGAATTCCAATTCGAGCCAACGCAGACGCCAATCCAGGTGCCACTCCGCTACGATGAGATGTCGGCGACGATAGACAAATCGCCGATCGAGCGTATGCCGTTCGCGTGTCCAGACTTCCAGCAGATGCGTCTCGCGCGGACAATGGGCGCCAAGAATCCACAATTCTTGGTGGAGCATCCGGATCCAAGGCACGCTGGAAAATCGTCAGCGATGAGCAGCTCGGCGAAGCATAAGGTAGGGATATCGTAAAATTGGTCAAAAACGGCTTTAAAGTGGTCAAATACGGCTTCTAACTAATCAAAAACTGTCCAATATTAGTCTGAAACGGTCTGAAATTGCTCAAAATTGGCTTGAATTCAGTCAAAAACGGCCTAGAATTGATCTTAAAAAGACGCGAAATAGGTCAAACACGTCATAAAATTGGTCAAAACGACGTGAAAATTAGTGGAAAACTGCCGAAAATAGGTCAGAAATGGATTAAATTTGGTCGAAAACAATTAGAAATATGTCAAAAACAACCTAAAATTGGCCAGTAGTGGTCTGAAGTTGGTCAAAGAATGCCTGAAATTAGTCAAAAATGGGTCAAAAACGACGTAAAATTAGTCAAAAATTGCTACAATTTAGTCGAGAAAAGCTCTAAAATTGCTCAAAATGGCTTGACATTAGTCAAAAAGAGCCTAAAGTGGCTTAAAATCGGCCGAAAATAGTGGCCTAAAATTAGTCGAAAACGGCCAGAAATCGTTCAAAAACTTTGAAAAATTGGTTTAAAAAAGCATGAAATTGGGCAAAAATGGCTTAAATTTGGTCGAAAACGGCCAAAAATGGCTAATTTTAGGCCAGTTTAGACCAATTTTAGGCCCTTTTCTATCAATTTTAGGCCATTTTAACCAAATTTTGACCTACTTTAGGCCATATTAGACCAATTTTCGGCATCTTTGACCTATTTTAGACCTCCGTCGACCTATTTTGGACCTTTTCTAGCTCCGATTTTGAAGTTTTCTAACTACAAACTACAATATTTTTCCAGATCACCGCCGTCCTCGACCAAGTCCATGAAGGCGTCGTCGGCATCGAGGTGGAGCCACGCGATCTCATCGTTAGCATGGATTTCTGAGCAAGCTCCGCCCACTTTTTTCCTTAAACTCCGCCCCCTTTTCCACCTAATCCTATCAAATGCACCGTGTGATTATGATAATGATGATAACCCCCGTTTTCCCCTAAAAATCCATTTTCTGAATTATCGGTTGATATTACAAGTACCCCGCCCCTGTTTCTCTCAGTCTCCGCCCCTTTTTGGCTCCACCCCTTTTCCTTTGACTCCGCCCCTTTTGACCCCCGAGAATTTATTCATGTACCTTAAAAGAAATTATCATTTTTGTTCACTTTTTAGCACTTTAGCCCCGCCCCCTCACCCCAAATTTTTTTTTCAAATTTAAATTTTTTTTGCCCCGCCCCCCTTTTTCCAGTCCCAAAAATTCGGCCAAATTTGCTTTTTCTCTCATAAATCCATGTCGAAAAAAATTATCAAAAAAAATCCCCAAACATTTTTTTGGGAATCAAAAAAAAATCAAAGGTCTCTATAGACATAGTTTTAGTGTCAAGTGACCATTGGCCTTGGGGAGAAAAAGATAAAAAATTTGGGAAAATTTTTTATCGGTTTATTTATCACATAGGAAGAAAACACGCCTGGCGCCAGCCTGACAAGACAACACATCAAATCAGGCGGGAATTCCTTCTAGGCTGACTATTTAAAGGCGCATCATATACCGAATTATCAAAACTTGTGATTCCCAAACAAAAAAATGACCCCAAAGTTTTTAATTTTCCTCACTATTTCTCTTCTTTTTTCCCTCGCTGATGGATTCCCGGTTAAAGGTACAACCATATAACTTCAAAAAGAAGTACAGTAGTCTTACAGTAACCAATCTGTCGCCAACATCAAGCAAGGACGATCTATGGTCGATTTTCATGTCCACAGGCGATATCAATAGCATTGCGTGAGTTTGGGTCGTCGGTGGGAATTGAACTTGCGCGAGCAAAACTCTGGTGGAACGGTAAGCGCGCCCACAACCACTGCGCCACACGGACACTTTGGGAATGGTGTGGTAGAAGTCGTAGAGAAGGGTGGGAACGCAGCGTTGGTTTCAAAAGGTTTTCTAGCCGCGGTTGGAATTGAACTTGCCCCCACCAATAGCTGGTGGATCGGCAAGCGCGCCCACAGCCACTGCGCCACACAGTCGCCTAACGAGAACAGTGGTAGTTGGCGTAGAGAAGGGTGTGGTCGCCGCGCTCTCTCCGCTTCCCTTGCTGCCTCATAACGAGATTTTCAGAATGAACAAAGATGTGGCGATCATCGACTATATGGATTCAGAAGCGGCTGGAAAGGCCGTCCGACGGCTGAATCATGTGGAATTCGATGGACGGACACTGACAGTAACCAATGCTTAGACTTAGATAACTTTTTTATTGTAAAAATAAAGATAATATACCAGTAATCATTTGTCTTTTTTCGGAGTTTGGTTCGGGATATGTGGCAAGTGAGAGGGAGATTGATATTTCAAAGAAAATAGATCGAAAATAGGAAAATGAGCAATAATGGTACGGTACTTTGGGAAGCCGTTGCTGTTAAGGAGTCACTATTACAGAGACTGCCCTTACAGGCACAATGAATTTCCTCGTACTCATCGGATATCCACTTTTTCGAGCAGCCCAATTGAATATGCGACTTATCGGAGACATTCATGCATCCTTGAAGTTCACTAACAGCGTGCACCATGTTAGAACGACCCATACTGCTTTTGCTGGTGTGGCGTTGAGCGGCGTAGGTACAGTAGTGGCCTGGAAGTTGGTTATTGAGATATGGCTTAAATTTTAGGTTTTAATGTACGACACACTTTTGTAGTGGACAACTTTTCGGTATCTTTCACAGGCACCGAGAAAAGCTTAAAGTTAAAGTTGACAGTGAATGAGGTTTCCAAGACTTGCATTGTAAGCTCAATTATCTCAATTCTTATCAGTGCTATCAAAAAGTAGTCAACTGATAAAATGTTGATGGTATCATGAACGATATTTTAATAGTTGACCACTTGTTGATATCTTTTACAGGAGCCGAGATAAATTGAGCCAAAGTTGACAGGGAGTTTGGTCTTCAATAGAGCGTTACCCTCGTTGGAACTCAATTATCTCAATTTCGGTAACAGATGTCAAGAAGTGATAAACTAACAAAACATATATGATAATCTGATAATCATTTTGTTAGTTAACACTTTTTGATATGACCAGTATGAACCGAGATCAATTGAGTCAAAGTTGAGAGGCAGTGAGGTCTCCAATAGAACGCCGCCCCTACACTTTGAGCTTAATTATCTCAATTTCTGTAAAAGGTATCAAAAAGCGGTAAGCTGATAAAATGCCAAACAAGTTTTGATAAACATTTTGCTAGTTGACTACATTTTGATAGATTTCACAGGAACCGAGATAAACTTATGCAAACTGCACTATGATACATGTCTCGTATAGAATGTCGCCCCTTACACTTTGAGCTCAATTATCTCGGTACCTGTAAAAGATATCAAAAACCAGTGAACTGACAAAATGTTTATCAAAATATGATCAATGTTTTATCAATTGACAGCTTCTTGATATCACTAATAGGAGCCGAGATAATTGAGCTCAAAGTGTGGGGTGCCGCCACGATTCAAGAGAAATTTCAACTGTTTTTTTTTTGGGTCCTTCAAGTTAGCCGATTCTTAAATTAATCTTACCTAGACACCTATTACTTCTGCAATTCGTCGTGTGAGACATCGACGTAGCATCCTGAGTGTTCGTCTCACAGTTGTAGCACGTTTGGAGTGGAAGCGTATAATCGGTGGCGCTGGAATTTCAGAGTTTCAAAATCTGGAAGTCAATGGTGCATGGAAAGGCACATTCCGTCATCTATCTATTCTAGACCTAAGGAATCTGAAAATCCGAATCACCTACCTCAACGTTAACGATCTCGCCCTTGTGCTTCCCTCCTTTTCCCGATCCTTGATGTTATACTGATTAAACTGATAGTTATATACCGTATTACACATATTCGTACTGCACACACAGTGTCGACGTGGCTTTCCGGCACCCCTGTAATTCAAACTATCTACAATGCAATTACGCTCCACTGGACCAACCTGCTCAAGGTGATACAGACTTTGCTCCGATAGTAGAAGAGTTCAGGACCACGATAGTAGAATGGAAGTGCTGGTGGTCCATATCCACATCCAGACGCCCCTGTACTCATATCCTCATGACACCAATGTCCCTCACATGTCGATCCACAATCCGGTTGTTTTTCGGAACACTCTCTACATGTTACAGTTCGAGTGTACTTTTGACGTGTCGTGTTCATGACCACTTTGTCGTTACAGTAGTGACCTGGAAACTTTGAGATCAATAATCTCGATTCCTATAAAAGATATCAAAAATTTGTTAACTAATAAAACATTTATCATAATATCAGTAATATTTTATCAATTGACAACTTTCTGATATCTATCACAGAAACCGAGATAATTGGGCTCATTTTACTAACCCTGACAAACGCAAAGAATGTGGTCCGAGAAATGATCGTATTCACAGCCATGATGTATTCGTGATGTGCGGCGGAGGCAGCCTTAAAACAAAATTAAATTTTAGTTTAAAGGGACCTGTCAATCTATTTGACAAGAATAGTGCAAATATGTAGATGACTCACCCTTGGTGATTTTCATGGAGCCCGGAATTTCAGTGGGCTTCTTTTCAATGAAACATTGGCCAGACTCGCAGGAACCCATCTGGAAAAAAGTAACTGTAATTAGAATTTGAAGGCTTCATGGGCCTTATTCTAGAAGAAAAAAAACAGTGGCCTGATGGTCCACGGCCAGCCGCGACCTCTACAAATTGACAATTAGAATAGATATCCTATAAACTTTGACCCAACTTATCTCGGTTCCTTAAAGAGATATCTAGGAATGGCCAATTGATAAAGTTTTTATCAAAATAGCATTAACATTTTGTCAGTTTATCACTTTTTGCTATCTCTGATAGGAACCGAGATAAATATGGTTGAACCTGACAGTTATAAAGAGTACCTTTATCACATTCGAGGCCTTGTATCTCAAAATGGAGCAAAGTTAGAAAAAAATTGTCAACTACAAAAATATTCTATCCTTATTATCTTTTCCATGACTCAAAAATCAATTTCCAGATAACTACCGCAACTACGCAGTACAGGACTATATGCTCTAAAACTTGATATACAGAATGACCCCCAAGCCGCCAACTTTGAGCCCACATATCTCCGTTTCTGTGAAAGATAACAAAAAGTGATGAATTAACAAGATGTTTATCATAATATCAGGAATATTTTGTTAGTTGACTACTTTTTGATATCTCTCTCAGGAAGCGAGATAAATTGGCTCAAAGTTGGAAGTTAAGGGGTCATTCTACATATAACTGATATTACGGTAAGGATTTTTCAAAAGTGGCATCACAAGGGCCCTTCAATTAGAGGTTATATGTAGTCACCAAAAATCTCTATCCTATATATGCGCCACATATCCAAATTTCCTCAAGGCTCTCAAAAAAAAAGAGTCGCGGCTTTTTGGTTACTGTACCTCTGTGATAAGTATGATTGAGTAGCCTGGCGGCCCAAGAAATTTCTGGATCAGTTCGAACCCGGACCGCGGTCGACCGCGGTTCTATGTCCTACATCCTTACTCTTTCTTTCTTTCTTCCCATTCATTTTTATGACCCCCGCTGCCCCTCCTCCTCCCCCCTTAGAAATTCATAAAAAGGTTAACCCTTCCTTCTCCCTTCCCCCATTTACGCTGCTCCCCCAAAATGAGCTCGTTTTGAAACGACGCATGTGTTGCCATGTTTTATGGGATTGTGACTTTGGAAGTAGAAAAACGTCGACTATTTTTGAAGAATATTTTTCGAAGAATGAAAAAATGTAGAAAAAAAAGACCACCGGGACAAATGGAGAGTTACCATCCCCCCCCCTCCATCCTTTGAGCTCAATTATCTCGGTTGCTATGAGAGATAAGAAAAAGTGGTCAGTTGATAAAATGTTCATTATAATAATATCAATATTTTATTAGTTGAAAAATATTAGTTAGCTATCATCGCAACCGAGATAACTGAGCTCAAAGTTGGCAGTTCGGAAGCCTCCAATAGAACTCCACCCAATTATTCAAGCTCAATTATCTCGGTTCCCATAACAGATATCAGAAAGTAGTCAATTGATAAAATGTTTATGACAATATTCCCTACATTTTATCAGTTGACAAATTTCAGGTATCTTCCAAAGGAACCGAGACAATTAGGCCACAAGAGAGAATTAGGTCTCACCTGACAATTACACGGCTCATTATGACAGACACCGGAGCATGAATAGCATTCGTTTCGTCCGCCGTCGATTTTGAAAATGAAAAACGTCAAAAATAACAAAAAGTGAGCAGATGAGTTCATTCCGACGAACAACACCGATACATTCTATGGAAGGTGTGCACTGGAATAAGAGGGTAAGGATTAATTGATAGTTGGCACGAATTCAGAGGCTGAGCAATAGAATAAGGGAATGAGCAAAGAGGGAAAATGTCAAATTCTTAAAGGGTGGGATAATTTTTTGGCATATTCTGAGGAGAGAACCTTCCGGAAGAAGTACCTAAAATTATAGATCTGGCGGGAAATTGTGAAATTTCGAAATTACACATTCTGTAAAGAAGGAGGAGGAGACAAAAAATAATCACCACCTTCTCCTTCCCTCCCCGGACACTCGGCTCCACCCAAGCCACGCCCCTTTTTTTTGCTTTTTGGGTGGGTGCTCATGCTGGCGTACTTCCGGATGCAGCGCTCAGCCAATACCACCGCCCATCTCAAAAGTCGGTGATGTGGAATTGAAGGTTCATTAGAAGGAGGGAAGGAGAAGAATCAGAAGAAGAATAGAAGAAAAAGTCGGTAAGTAATCAGAAGAAAGAATCTCAAAAGATGGAAAGGGCATGGAATGGAAAATGGATTATTATGGGGGTTTCCGGTGGTGGCGAAAACTCCCACGCATTTGTAAGGGTGGACCTGAAGGATAGGGAATACAGAGGGAGAATGGGGAATACAGAAATTCAGATTCTCAGAGGAATTCCAAAAAATCTCAAGAACTCTCAAGAAATCCCAAAAATTAGGAAATTCCGCGAAATTCCAGAACCCCAACAAATCGCGGAATGCCAAAAGCTCTCAAAAATCCAAAAGACTCAAAAATTCTAAAAATCTCAAATTATCAATAACATTTTCGGAATTTTAGGAATTTCAGGGAATTTTTAAAAACCATAAGGTTTTTTGGGACTACGGCGATTTTTCTGGATTTGTCGGAATTTTTGGAATTCTGAGATTCTGAGATTCTGAAACTCGAAGATTCTGAGATTCTGAGATTCTGAGATTCTGAGATTCTGAGATTCTGAGATTCTGAGATTCTGAGATTCTGAGGTTCTAAGATTCTGAGATTCTGAAACTCTGAGATTCTGAGACTGAGATTCTGAGACTCTGAGATTTTGAAACTGGAAGATTCTGAGATTCTGAGATTCTGAGATTCTGAGATTCTGAGATTCTGAGATTCTGAGATTCTGAGATTCTGAGATTCTGAGATTCTGAGATTCTGAGATTCTGAGATTCTAAGATTCTGAGATTCTGAGATTCTGAGGTTCTGAGATTCTGAAACTCTGAGATTCTGAGACTGAGATTCTGAGACTCTGAGATTTTGAAACTGGAAGATTCTGAGATTCTGAGATTCTGAGATTCTGAGATTCTGAAACTCGAAGATTCTGAGATTCTAAGATTCTGAGATTCTGAGATTCTGAGATTCTGAGATTCTGAGGTTCTGAGATTCTGAGATTCTGAGACTGAGGTTCTGAGACTCTGAGATTTTGAAACTGGAAGATTCTGAGATTCTGAGATTCTGAGATTCTGAGATTCTGAGATTCTGAAACTCGAAGATTCTGAGATTCTAAGATTCTGAGATTCTGAGATTCTGAGATTCTGAGATTCTGAGATTCTGAAACTCTGAGATTCTGAGACTGAGATTCTGAGACTCTGAGATTTTGAAACTGGAAGATTCTGAGATTCTGAGATTCTGAGATTCTGAGATTCTGAGATTCTGAGATTCTGAAACTCGAAGATTCTGAGATTCTAAGATTCTGAGATTCTGAGATTCTGAGATTCTGAGATTCTGAGGTTCTGAGATTCTGAGATTCTGAGACTGAGGTTCTGAGACTCTGAGATTTTGAAACTGGAAGATTCTGAGATTCTGAGATTCTGAGATTCTGAGATTCTGAGATTCTGAAACTCGAAGATTCTGAGATTCTAAGATTCTGAGATTCTGAGATTCTGAGATTCTGAGATTCTGAGATTCTGAGGTTCTGAGATTCTGAAACTCTGAAATTCTGAGACTGCGATTCTGAGACTCTGAGATTTTGAAACTGGAAGATTCTGAGATTCTGAGTTTCTGAGATTCTGAGATTCTGAAACTCGAAGATTCTGAGATTATGAGATTCTGAGATTCTGAGACTCTGAGATTTTGAAACTGGAAGATTCTGAGATTCTGAGATTCTGTATTCTGAGATTCTAAGATTCTGAGATTCTGAGATTCTGGGATTCCGAGATTCCGAGATTCTGAGATTCTGAGATTCTGGGATTCTGAGATTCCGAGATTCTGAGATTCTGAGATTCTGAGATTCTGATATCCTGAAATTTCCAGATGCTCAAATTCTGAAATCCTGAGGACCTAACAATAAGCTTTCAACTTTTCCCCCAAAAAATACTTCTTTATTCAACTTCACATTTTAACAAACAAAAACCCAGCAAACCCCAATTTTTATTTGGAAACTCTCCATAAATAATTTATTTCATTTTTCTTCCCCTCGTGTCAAGTCATCTGAAGACCCCACGTCTTCTAAAATTCAGAATTTTTGTGTGTCTTCAACGTCTAATTGGATTTTTATGTCCTAGCTTGTCTCTTCGTTTGTCGCGTTTTCGTTGAATGTTTTTAATTTCGTCTTTTTTCGGTTTTCTTAGAATATGGGACCTGGAAAACATGAAATTCAAGACGGGGGATGGATGCAGGTGATGTGTTTGGGTCTGATGGAAATAAAATAAAAAACAAAGTTGTTGTTATTTTGACGGGTGAAAAAATATCATCGTAAAACATTCAACAATAAAACGAATCGTTCCGTGTTTTATTGTTCCAAACTGGCAAAATTGAATTTTCTATTAGTTAAAGATTCTAGTGTCTGAAAACCTTCTGGAATTTCAGAAACTTGGGGGGGGGGGACTGGAAAGCTAAGAATCTCAGAATCTCAGAATCTCAGAATTTCAGAATCTCAAAATCTCAGAATCTCAGAATCTCCGAATCTCAGAAGATCACAAAATATTCAAAGATTCCAAAATATCACAAAACTCTAAAAATCCCAAATATCTCAAATATCCCGAAAATCCAGAAAAATCCTAGAACCCTAAAAATTCTCAAGAATCCCTAAATCCCAAAACATTTTTTAAAAAACTTATTTTCAGTACACTGGACATCCGGACACATAGACACAAAACCCATAAAAAACAGACCCACATCAGAATAATTCATAAATGTGTGGTGGTGCCAAAAAATGCATTATTTTTTGGGTTGAGTGTTTGTTATGGGGTCCGCCAATTATTATAAAAATGTGAAATTGAATGGAAAGTTATTTTCCATAGAAAAATAGTGCCTAGAAGTCGAAAAATAAAGTATATAATATTCACATGTTCGGTGTGTGTGCTCCTGGAGCCAGAAGAATTCCGGAATAAAAAGTGTTACAATGGATTGGATGGAAATCATAGGGAATGAAAAAAACTTGTGGAAAAGGGCGGGGGAATATAAGAATATGAAGGAATATTCAAAGGGACAGCAAAAAGTTTAAAGTAAGGAAAAGAAGAAGAAGAAGGTGAGAATATGTGACATGTGTAGGGTGTAGGGGTACAATCTCTGTCGAGAAGAAGAAAAAGAATAAAATTGCAAACGAGAATGAAGATCGTTCAGATTTATGGGCAAGTGTTGAGAGGAGGGTCTGGGAGAGAAGGGGGTTGTGTAAAAAGGAGGAGCATTGGAATATTCATGGAAACCCAAAATTACAAGGGTTCGGCTCGTTCGGAGGCCGTGGGTAGGTTGCTGTGAAACAAAAACGTACGGTATTCTTGCTATGGCCTGAATCCTACAGTAGTACCCTGACCAAAAAGCCGTGGCTCTGCTTCCGACAGCATTGGTTAGAAGAAATATCATTTTTTGAGATGTGCACCTTTCGGCCCCAGTCGGAACACCTTTCGGCCCCAGTCGGATATATAGCTGGCCTTTAGGATTCTTAATTTTGACTAAAAAAGCCACTAACGGGGCATTGATGTTGGGTTTTTTAGAAATTTTGGGGTTTTTCTGGTTATTTTGGGCTTTTGGGATTTTTTGGAGATTTGGTTTGCGATTTTTGGAATTCTGAGATTTTTGACATTTTTTCGGGATTTATGCGTTTTTTTTGGGAATTTGGGATTTTTGGGATTTTTGGGATTTTCGGGATTCAGAGATTCAAAGATTCTGAGATTCTGAGATTCTGAGATTCTGAGATTCTGAGATTCTGAGATTCTGAGATTCTGAGATTCTGAGATTCTGAGATTCTGAAATTCTGAGATTCTGAGATTCTGAGATTCTGAGATTCTGAGATTCTGAGACTCCGAGATTAGGAGGTTTTGAGATTCAGAGGTTTCGGGATTCTGAGATTCTGAGATACTGAGACTTCTAAAAGTCAGAGTACCTAGAAATTCAGAATCTCAACAAATTGAAAAATTTCAGAGTTTTCAGAAACCGCCAAAAATCCTAATTTTTTAAAATCTATGACTTTTGGAAAATTGGGAATTCCAGAAAATCCAAAAATTTGAGAAATTCGAAAACGCAAACTGTCTAAACTTTGAATTTCCGAAATTTCCGAAATTTATCGTGGTTCTGATATTCTGAAATGTCTAGAACAACAAAAAATGAAAGATCAATCGACTAAAACTTCAATTTAGCCTTTTCAAGAGTTCTGCAAAATCACGACCTTATTCAAAAATGCATGTTCTCTTTTTCTCGGATTCAAAATGGAAAGTTCAAATCAAAACAAAACAAAACTCACAAGCCACGCCATTAAAAAGACAGCCGAGAAAAATGAATGAAACAAAATTGAAATATGATGATGATGACGAGAGAATGGGTTGGGGGTAGTTGTCTCATATGAAAAATAATGATGGGAGAGAGAAAAGGAGGCGAAAAAAATTTGAGAAATGTCTTGAGAAACGAGAAGAAAAGCAAAATCATTGGAGCAGACAACCCGAAAAGTTGCCTTCTTCTTCTTCTTTTTCTCGAGTGACCAAGTGGCGAAGAAATATTACAATGTCCCAGAGGTTGTCAGTATTGAACAACTGTTCTACAATTATCTCTCGAATCTCTTCTAATGTCTCATTCCGTAGATTTGATGATAAAGATTTTCAATAGAGTGGAGGAGGCTACAAGTGTTTGCTAACAAATCTCAGAATGAGAGCATGAGGTGATAAGTGATATGATAAGAAGTGGGAAGAAGATGAGCCACATTTTAAAGGGAGGGAAAGAAGTTGTTTGTGATCAAAGGAGGTGCTAATTGTGATATGTGAGTGGGACATTGACCTACTGGGTGGGGTCAGAGATACGTGAGGTTTAGACAAAAAAAACATTGTTTCGGATTCTAAAATTCGAAGATTCTGAGATTCTAATCAGGTCCAAAGGAACGCTCTTTTTATGAAGTTTCACAGAATTCAAAAGGAAAAAATTCAAGTGATATTTAAACGTGATGAAAAGAATAATTTTCAAAAACTCACGACCCTAAATGGCCCATTGACCTCAGAAAGCATACTATAAAGAAAGAGATAAGTGGAGGAAAGAATCAGTTCTCCCTTTCTCGGGGCCCCCGAGAGGGGACCCGGGGAAGGCTTCCGGGATCCAGGACTCGGGGAAGGCTTCCGGAACACGGAATCAAAAATTCGGGATCCGGAATTCGGAATCCGGAATCCGGAATCCGGAATTCGGAATCCGGCATCCGGAATCCGGAATCCGGAATCCGGAATCCGGAATCCGAAAACCGGAATTCGGGATCAGGGATTCGGGAGCCGGGTTCCGGAATCCGGAATCCGGAATCCGGAATCCGGCATCCGGCATCCGGAATCCGGAATCCGGAATCCGGAATCCGGCATCCGGAATCCGGAATCCGGAATCCGGCATCCGGAATCCGGAATCCGGAATCCGGCATCCGGAATCCGGAATCCGGAATCCGGAATCCGGAATCGGGGATCCTGAATCGGGGATCCGGAATCCGGAATCCGGGGTCTGGAATCCGGAGTCCGGAATTCGGGATCCGGAATCCGGAATCCGGAATCCGGAATCCGGAATCCGGGATCCGGAATCCGGAATCCGGGATCCGGAATCCGGAATCCGGAACCAAAAATTCGGGATCCGGAATCCGGAATCCGGAATTCAAGATCCGAGATCCGGAATCCGGAATCCGGAATCCGGAATCCGGAATCCGGGATTCGGTATCCCGAGTCTGGAATTCGGAATCCGTACTCCGGAATCTGGAATCCGGGATCCGGTATCCGGAGTCTGGGTCTGGAATCCGGAATCCGGAGTCTGGAATTCGGAATCCGTAACCCGGGATCCGGCCTCCAGCCCTGTGGCGTTATTTTCATAATAAACAAATTTTACATTTGCTGCGTATTTTTTATGTTTTTTTTAATGTGGGAAATCAAACAATCAGACAAGCTGCAGAATTAGGAGTTTCTAAATTTTCAATTTACCGAATATACACCTTAAAAAACATTCTCACTAAAAAAGTGACGAAACCTTTTCATAAGATTGCGGGTACTGAAAGCGGAACCCAGGAGGTTCAGCCCCGGAGAGCGTAAAATGACTGGTAATTTACAAGCTAAAATTTGAAATGTTCTAAAAGGCGGAGCTACACTACTAGTTCTTGCCACTGAAAAAAAAACGTAAGAAACTGCCAACATAGTCAAAACAACCAATGGGTTAGAGAGGGGATTAGGTGAGAGGGCGCACGAACCTTTTTTTGCATGAAACAAGGATCATCATCGATCAATGTGGTAAAAAGAGAGGAGACACAAGATTGATTGAAAAAGTTTTTGTTTTGGGATGGAAAAGAGATACAGTAATCGGATAACGATATCATATTTACCTTAATACTTTCTCTTGCACTTTGAGCTCAATTATCTCGGTTCTTATGACAGATATCAAAAAGTGGTCCACTGACAAAATGTTTATCATAATGTAAGCGATATTTTATCAGTTAATGTATTTTTGATATCTCTCATAGGAACCGAGATAATTGAGCTCAAAGTACAAGTATAGAATGATCTTCTGTTAGATCAAACAAATAGGATTGATATTTTGGGGGACTAACCCAGTTTTTCCAACGAGCCTGTAATTTCAATTCAATCACGTCACCCAAAAAAGGCATAATTTGCAGAAACCATCTGCGCGTGTTTTGTGTGTCTTCTGCCGGAACCAATAAAGGACCAACATGTTGCGTGTCTGCATATCTCTAGGTACCATCAAGGCACTCGAATGTGCTATGTGCGTGCATTATTGATTTTTCTTAGTTATTGGTTAATTTGGGTTGAGTTATCAGATATTGCTCATTCTTTTTTTTGAATTTTTTTGAATTTTTCTCAAATTGCCCATAACTCGACTTTGAACCGGTGCATCTCATTTGCTTTGAAAGATATCACAAAGTAGTCAGCTGACAAAGTATTTATCATAATATCAACAACATTTTGTCAGTTGAACACTTTTTCAACCCTTTTACAGGAAATGAGATAAATTGGGTCAAAGTAGACGGCTAGGATTACGGTAGTCCTGCATTTTATTGAACCCAACTTTGAGCCAATGGTTTTACATTTAAAAGTTCTCAGTTTCCGTTATCGTTCTATTTTTTTTAATCTTCTGATGTTCTACTTTGTACAACTGTTTACACTCTATGAAAACATAAAGAACACCTATGTGATCTTTATGTTTATAGGATGACCAGTGACTCATGTATTAGGTTGGTAAGAAAGTTTCTTTCTTTTTTGGCAAAAATTTTGGTCCGATTTTCCTTAAAGCGGAGGGGGCGAGATCAATGAAAGTAACGTCCAAGAGCATCGATAGTTGTCTGGCAACGCTCTCGTAATTTCTTGATCTCCTCGGCCTAGAACGAGAAGGGCTGCGATTGAAAAAGTGGGGCAACTCCTTTTTTGCGTCATCTTTTCGATTAAAGTTTTTTCTATCAAGATGACGTTCAAGAGCCCCAAACGACCTTTTGTCTGAAAGGGCAAGATCCGGAAACCACGACGGTTGCAAAAGAATAGTTCAGCCAAGCGACATGAATTCTTGGCTGATCCCTCTAGTCAACGGTGATCTCTCACGTCGCGCTGGAAATGAACTTTGGATTTTTCTCCTTGTTTTGATTCGACTGTCAAATTCAATTTTTCTGATTAGAAATTATACAAAGCGGCAGTTATAGTGGTACCAACATCTAAAAGTTTTCAGTCTTCATTCCTTCGAAAAACCACCAAGTTCCTAGCATACCCATTTTTACGGGAAATTTGGGTTCCGGGATGTCCAGAGCTAGCCCTTCTTTGTTAATCAACTAACCCTTCCGCATATCATTAGAGTAGCTTATCCACTTCTCATCTACAATAGTTAAATCATCCAGCCAACTGAACGTGCGAAGAAATCATAGGTGAAACATAACCATGTCGACATAGCGAAACATATTGTAGTCCGGAAAAACACGGGTTACGAATCAACCTAGTTTTTGACTTTGCCAAGAGACTCCGATCCGTTCACAAAAATTGGTTGACAATAGGACAATGCCTGTGACATTTTACAAATGGTTTGAAATGGATCCACCTCCTCGGTTTTTAGCAATTAATGAAGATCCGACTCACTAGGCCGTTGCCATCTTTCAAACTGAACTCTCTTGGGTGGAATTTTTCGAACCGAACCCTAATTATAGGCGATGTAGAAACATGTCCTTTATATATATCAACAAATTTTTTGTGGATACCAGGTGTTTAAAGACCAAATAAGAATAAAAATATAGGCATGTTGCTTTTTTGCATTGGGATAAGGGCCAAAAGAACCGTCATTTCATCAACACGGAGGGAGATGAAAACTAACCAATTGGCAATCTGATAGACATTGAACACATCTTTCTAACAAAAAAAGTTTGGCCCGGTACACCTCTTCTAGAACCAGAAATCGTACCTCAAAAACAACCCTGCCAAAAAGAAAGAAACTTTCTTACCAACCTAATATGTATCGTGTTTTTAATTTTGTATTCCGTAGTGATGATGAATTTCTGTTATTTTAAAATTAGCAAGAATCATTCCAAAATCCGAAACTTTTCAAAAATTTATTTTTCTCTCAAATATTTTTTTTTAATTATTTGTTAAGTTTTCCAGGCCATCATTATAACTGCCCTAGAAATGGCCTAATATTCAGCTGATGTGTTTCTAGGCCATTTACCATGGTGGCTTAACTTTTGCAAGTTGAGTTTTCTAGGCCAACACATTAAAATGACCAAGAAATGACCTAAGATGCCCTTGGCGTGTTTCTAGGTCACCACATTGAAATCGCCAGATTAAACAGCCCTTTTAACTTTTTACCTCATTTTTCGCCTGTCTAACTACAGTTTGAAGTTCCAGATGCCTCAAATCAAACTTCGTGAATCCCAAGAGTCCCAATACACCCGAGAATTCGATGATCTCTTTCAACGGCTACTCAATGAATACCTCCACGGAGAATTCGGCCAGGCAACAGATCATTCAGATTTTGAAGGCTTCCACAGAATGTACAAAGAATTGAACAAGAAAAGAGACGAACTGGAAGACAAGTTCTTCCCGGAAAAGATCTCCGGAAGAAGAGAGATAACGGAAGAGGAGGAGACGCAGAGTGCTAGAGAATGCTATGATAAGATTCATGATTTGAGGAGCAAAGGATTTAGTTGGATGAGAACACTTTTGGAATTTTTCGGAAAAGGAGAGAAATCCAAGAAATTGGAGCTTTTTAAATATTGAATTTGGAGGAATAAAGTTTTTTGAATTTTTTTTTGTTGGAAATGAAGTCAGAAATTCGGAAATTCGGAAATTCGGAAATTCAGAAATTCAGAAATTCGGAAATTCAGAAATTCGGAAATTCAGAATTTCAGAATTTCAGAATTTCAGAACTTCAGAAATTCAGAAATTCAGAAATTCAGAAAATCAGAAATTCGAAAAATACAGAAATTCAAAAATTCAAAAATTCAGAAATTCAGAAATTCAGAAATTCAAAAATTCAGAAATTCAGAAATTCAGAAATTCAGAAATTCAGAAATTCAGAAATTTAGAAATTCAAAAATTCAGAAATTCAGAAATTCAGAAATTCAAAAATTCAGAAATTCAGAAATTCAGAAATTCAGAAATTCAGAAATTCAGAAATTCAGAAATTCGGAAATTCAGAAATTCGGAAATTCAGAAATTCAGAAATTCAGAATTTCAGAACTTCAGAAATTCAGAAATTCAGAAATTCAGAAATTCAGAAATTCAGAAATTCAGAAATTCAGAAATTCAGAAATTCAGAAATTCAGAAATTCAGAAATTCAGAAATTCAGAAATTCAGAAATTCGGAAATTCAGACATTCAAAAATTCAGAAATTCAGAAATTTGGAAATTCAGAAATTCAGAAATTCAAAAATTCAGAAATTCAGAAATTCAGAAATTCAGAAATTCAGAAATTCAGAAATCGAAAAATAGGACAATTCAGGAAATCAGAAATTTGAAAAATTCAGGAACCCGAAAATTTTGGAACTTAAAAAATTCCAAAATCCCTCATTTTCGAAAAATTCCCAGAATTTGAGAATTTTAGATAAACCGAGTCTTCGGAAAATTTTCAAGAATTTTTAGAAACCTAAAATTTCTGGTCCCTAGAAATTGGGTCTTTTAACAAATCAGAATACATATTTTATGGTTTTTAGAAATGGAAAAAATTGAGAAATTCGATAATTTAAAAATGTAGAAATTCAGAAATTCTAAAACCCAAATCCAGAATTTCTGGAGCTCTCAGATTTAATAAATTTTGAGAATTCGGAAATCCTCCAATAAACCGAATTCCAAAATTTTGGGAAATTTCGAAAAAAAATCCGAATTTCTTAAAATGGCAAAAAAAAATTGGAAAATATAAAAAACCAAACTTTGGAAATTAAAAAACCAATACTTCAAATTTTCAATAAATAACGATTTTTAAATCCCAAATTTTCCAAAATCCTATATTTAGGACTATTTTTGCTAAAAAAGACATTTCGAATTTTTTGAAAAAATCTGAAAATCCTAGTGCCCCTGAAACCATATAAGTAGATCTAAACAACTAGGAAAATTATCAAAAATCTAAAAATATCCCAGAACTGAACACCCAACATTTTAAAAAGAAACATGACCCCATGATATTCCGAAATTCTTTCGTGGAGCGTCAATGGGTTTCTGTGTGCATCCCCTTCCAATTCTTGAACCCAAATTCCAAAAAGGGGGAAATAGTGTATAAAACGAAGAGGGCGACAGACAGTACTCGACACATGAATCGCGTTTAATTTTGGAGGCGGAGTGGGGGGAGGGGACAAGGGTTGCTTCTTTTTGGCTGGGAACAACCGGAAAGTGATATATCCGGGAGCTCGAAAAAGGATGAGCAATTTTGGGAGAGGAGAGAAGTGCTTAATTTTTTCTCAACCCATGAATTTAAGAATTCGGAAGTTCGAAATATCAAAAATTCAAAATTACAGAAGTTTGAAAATTCGGTACTTCAGAAACAAAAGAAAACGGACTCAAGAAATTCAGCAATTCGAAAGTTTGAAAATATTTTGAAAGTATTTTGAATATCGGAAATCACGAGGTTCCAAGCAACTCAAAATCCCCGATATTCGGAAAATGCAAGGATTCGGAAGTTTGGAAAAATTCGAAAGACCGAGAAGTCTCTATATACGAAAATTTTAATAAATTAAAAAATATTGAGATGTTCCAAGAAGAACTTAAATTGGTGAAATTCTAAAAATCCAAATTTTCCAATATCCATGTTTGAGAATTTCTGAGAACTTTCGTATCTCCGAACTTCCCAGAAAAAGATTCCTTTAAACATCTTTGAAATTTTCAGAGATTTTTAAAAACCTGTTTTATTTATTTTCCAGCTTTCTAAAAAATTAAATAAAGTTTTTGAGAAATTTCATTGAAAATTCATCTCTGAAAAAAATTCAAATTACTCATCTATATGTTTTTTTTCGCTTCGTCAATTTTCCCTCCAACACGAGTCATATGTATATTTTTTGTACTCGTTCGAGAACATAATTATTTTTTTTTGTTTGTTTTTTTTTTCGTGTCGCTAGACATCCGGTCATATACGGTTGTCTAGAGTTTTCACGAAAATTCTGTGAGAAAACTCGTCTGAAATTGTTTTTTCTTCTTTATTGAAATCTCAATTCAAAAGAAAAACATTCAAAATGTCTCAACAGTTAACCGAATATTTCAAGAATGTAAATCCAATTTTGTGTCAAAACTCTTCTGGAAACTTTTCGAAATTTTTGGAATCCAAAGAAAATTATATTTACACTTGTCGAGTAATTATCCTAATTACCCTTCCTCTTCAGCTTTTTACATTCTACTGTATTCTCAAAAAAACTCCGAAAGTCATGGATTCTGTGAAATCAAGTCTTTTGAATTTGAATTTTTGGTATACATTTTGTGGAATATACTATTCCTTCCTATCAATCCCCTACTTTTTTCATCCTCATAGAGCTGGATTTTTTATTGGAATTTTAAGCGATTTGGGAATCCCGAACGAATTTCAATGCTTTCTGCAAGTTATGACTAGTTACTGTAGGTTTTTGAAATTAAAAAAAAACCACATCTGTTCAACTGAAAATAGCGAAAAATTTCAGTGATGGTATTAGCATTTTTGATCCTATTTGAGAATCGGAGCAGTTTAATTGTCAATAATATTTTTCGATTCAAAAGTAATTCAAAAAGAAATTTATGGATAGTTTTCAATTGTATTGGGTGCATGGGACCTTTTGTTCCTGTCTATTTCAATTTCCCAGATTCCAATGAAGCCAGGATTGTTTTGTTGAAGGTAAGCAGATTCTGAAATCTTACATAGTTTGAAAATTAAAAAATGTGAAAGAAGAAGTTCAGGTCATGACCTTGTTTTCAATTTTTAGGTCATGACCTAGATTTCAATTTTTAGGTCATGAACTAGATTTCAATTTTTAGGTCATAAACTAGATTTCAATTTTTAGGCCATGACCTAGATTTCAATTTTTAGGTCATGACCTAGTTTTCAATTTTTAGCTCATGCGCTAGATTTCAATTTTCGGTCATGACCTATATTTCAATTTTTAGGTCATGACATAGTTTTCAATTTTTAGGTCATGACCTAGATTTCAATTTTTAGGTCGTGACCTAGATTTCAATTTTTGTTCATGACCTAGATTTCAATTTTTAGGTCATGACCTAGTTTTCAATGTTTTGAGAATCCCAAATTTAATCCATTTTTCTAATTTTCAGGTCTTTCCATGTCCTCCACAATATTTCTTCACCGAAAATATTCTCATTTTTCCAACCGACGGTTTCTGGTATACCTATTTGAGTGCCATAAGTTTATTTTCAAATGGAATTCTTTTCTTTCAATTTCTATTCTTTCCCATCTGCTGTCTCTACTATCTCTTCTATGCAAAATCGTCTCAAGTGTCTCCTGAAACTCGACGTCTCCAGATTCGCTCATTTTTTGGAATTGTTCTTCAAACCACTATTCCATTTTTGTTAGTTTTGATTCCGATGTTTTCATTATCGATGAAAACAAATCCAGAAAAATTCGATCAATCGAACACTAATTTCACATTTTTACCGCTAGTTCTTCATAAGGGAATCGCTAGTTTATGTATTATTTTAGTTCATTATCCATATCGAACATTTTTATTTTCTGTGATTTGTTGTAAAAAACAAAATGATAATAAGATTACAACTGTTCCAATTTCCATCTCTATGAAAGCTTAAATAAAGTTTTGTAACTTGATTTTTTCGTATAAAATTAATAAAGCGCTGAAATTTTTTTGATAAATATTGAAAGTGCTTCAGAACTTTCAGAGGTTTGAAAAATTATTTTCGAAGGGCCCATATTTAGGCCCATTTTTGCTCAAAAAAAATGAAATTTTGATTTTTTTTTAAATCCGAATATCCAAAAACCCCCTACAACCTTATTACTGATAGTGAGAAGAAAACCTACAAAAATTCGAAAAATTGAAAAAGAAAAGGGGAAAAAGATTTGCTGAATTTTCAAAAATCAAAAAAAAAAAGTTTTTCTTGAAATTTCGGGGAAGGAGAAGTTCGAAAAAATGAGCAAATTTGGGCGACAAAATGTGGAAAAAACGAATAAACATAAAAATTTTTTTGAAACAAAAAACTTTCTCTTCGAGATCACATAGAATTGATATTAAATTTCAAGTATAAGAAGGGGTACACAGATACAGATACAGACAATATGGGGAAGTAGTTGCAAGCAAAAAAAAGAAATTTAAAAAATTATTCTGAAAAAAAAAACAACTACCGCAACCTGGAAAATGTTTTTTTCGGGATTTTTCTCGATTTTTCTGTTATTTTTCCTCAAAAAAATATCGAAAAATCACATTTTTTGATGGTAAAAAAGCTGTTTTTGGACGAAAATTAACAGGAAAATCGACGAAAAAAAGTGAAAAATCCCAAAAATTAAAATATTTCCGGGTTACTGTAGTTGGGGACCTCCAGAATAACAGAAAAAAAAACCAAGTTTCAGATAAAAATGCAATTTCAGAAAACCAAAAAGAAATTATTTCCTGGAGCACGACGCAGATCTTCCTCTTCCAGATGCTCCCAATCCTCCAGTTCCAGAATTCACCGACGATGAGAATTTCGTTGACGTCGTCGTCTTCTTGGCTTCTCGTGACGACGTGGTTCCTCCTCCTCCTTTCACAGAAGACGTTGACGACGTCTGAACCCCTAGAGTCCGTTTCGGTGAAACTGGTCGTCGATTCTCAGAATCCAGAAGAAGGAATGGATTCTCTCGTGGCGGTGACGGCAGTCGACAGCTTCCAGATGACACGATATTCATCATTTCGTGATAGTTGACTGCTAGACTTCGTTTCACGTCTCCCTGGAACAAAATTTAAATTTCCCGCCAAAACTTCAGAAATTAATTTGAAAATTCGAAAAAAATCGGCTGAAAACGAGCCCAAATCGCTTATAAAAAGCTTTCAATTTTTTTTCGAATTCCCGCCAAAACTAGTAAATAAAGGTTTCAGAACATTCTGGAAGACCATTTTTAGGGCTTGAATATCGATTTTCTGGCAATTTTAAGCACAATTTCAAAAGAAAAATTGCATTTTTCAGCACATTTTCCCACCTTAATCTGCGCCTCCATAATCGCAAAATTCCTCTTGTATTTCGAAATTTCTGCTTCCAGCTGATGATTTTTCGTCTTCAATTCTTGAATCGTCTGCTCACTATGAGCCATCGCCGAGTCGAATTTCGCATTTTGAGCTTCCACTTCTTTCTTGTGTCTTTGGTGTCGGATGGTTAGGTCTTTCTCCAGGTCCGCTTTGTAGTTGTCCTGGAAATTTGATTTAGAAGTGCTGGACTAACTTTTGCAAGTTTGGTTTTCTAGGCCAGCGAGTTGAAATGAACTAGAAAACCCACTAGGTGAATATCAGAACAATTTTAGCCGTTTTAGCGTGGTGACCTAGAAAACCAAACTTGCAAAAATTAGGCCATCATTTCAAAATGGCCTTAAAATTCCCTGGTGTGTTTTCTAGGTCATTTTGAAGCGGTGGCCTAACTTTTGCAAGTTTGGTTTTCTAGGCCATCACTTCAAAATGACCTAAAAATGCCCTAACATGACCCTGGTGTGTTTTCTAGGTCATTTTGAAGTGCTGGCCTAACTTTTGCAAGTTTCGGTTTTCTAGGCCACCACTTCAAAATGGCCTAAAATTCCTCGAAGGAAATTTTATTATTAGATTAGACACGATTTAGGCCTAATTTTGTTGATTTTCGGCTCAAAATGGGCCATTTTTGCTCATTTTCATCAATTTTTAAAACCAACATTTAGGCCATTTTAGGCTAATTTCAGGCCGATTGAGGCTATTTCTGGCCACTCCAGGCCGATTTAGGCCTAGATTTTGCTGATTTTCGGCTCAAAATGAGCCATTCTCCCCTCAATTTTGACTAAATTTTAGGCCATTTCAGGCAAGAATAGGCCTATACAGACAATTTTAGGCCAAACTTTAAGCCATTTCAGGCCGATTCAGGCCCAATTTTTTTGATTTTTGGTTCAAAATGGGCCTTACCATATCCCTCATCAACATCTCCTTCTGTCTGGCAGCCTCCGTGTTCGCCGTCTCTCGCTCCTTCAGAATTAACGTCTTCACTCTCTGCGCCTCGACAGCTTCATGGAGAGCCTGAAAATCAAAAATTTCAAAACCGCGAATTTCAAAAATTCCAAAAAACCTCTTCCGTCTTCTCTCTAGCCAGCTCATTTGCCTTCACCAATTGCTCTCTCAAATGGAAAATCTCATCGTCTTGCGCTTCGATTTTCCGTGAAAACTGAGCAATTTTCTGCTCATTCTCCTCGTTCAACTCAGCCAACCGCCCATTTTTCGCCTGTAGAGAGTCCACATTTTTCTCGAAACTTCGAATTTTCGCCTCTAATTTCTCGTTTCTAGCCGTAAAATCCACTTTTTCAGCTTCCAAAACCTCCAATTTCCGTGCTAAATCCAATTCCCGCTCATGAAATTCCTTTAAAATATCCATAGTGACCGTTTGAACTCTGTCGAACACATTGACTTGAGCCTTCCCGACCCTGTGCTCGATTCGGTGCAATTTTTCGGAAATTTCGCGATTTTTTCGAGTCAAGAGCTCATTTTCCTCTTGGATAGTGGTCATTTTGCGGAGATTTACTCGGAGGATTTCTGGAAAATTCCAAATTTCAAAAAAAAAAAATTTGCAAAAAAAATTTTTTTTTCGAAAAAAATGTTTTTTTCAAATTCTTTCCCTTCCTAACCCAATATCTCTTCCTTCTCCATGGCTCCAACTTGCTCTAGCTGCTTCTCAACTGCATAATTCTGCAAAAGAAGCGAAATTCGATCGCCATCCTCCATATCCGTATATTTCTTCCAGGAATCGATGAGCTCGTGGAACACTCGATGAATTTTTTGGGAACTTCTAGAAAAAATAAAAAATTTGAATAGCAAAAAATGAGAAAAAATCACTTTACAGAGACCGGAGCGAGCCTCTCCACAGCTGGATCGCCGATTTCCGAGGAATCTCTCATTGTAGAGGAACTTGAGCTGCAAAACTAGTGTTTTTAAGCTTTAACATTTTTTAAAATTACCTTTCATTCATTGTTAGTAGCTTTTTTTCTGCTTAAAACTAGATTAAAATTCAGAAAAATCAAAGAATTGATCGAAAAAACGGTGTTACCTTTTGAATTGCCGCGCTAGATTTGTCGCAACAGAGCGCGCTTGCATCGCTTATTGCGCCGCGCATTCACTAATTTTCGAATTTCTTTGCTTATAAAAAAGGGGTTTTGATGGAAAAAGCTGTAATTTTTCAGAAAATAATGGAAAGTGACACAAAAGACATACCGCCAGATGATTACGACGCCTATATCATGGCTTTTCTCACTGGAAGTAGGCCAAAAACCTGATTTTTGGATTTTAGGAGAATTTCGAATTTTTAGGAGATCTGATTCCGATCAAACAGTTAGACAAGGATCGGCGAGCGGAGCATGATAAGCAATACCAGAAATTCGTAGAAAAAGACAAAAAAGAGCGAAAAAGTCGATCGGGAATGCCGAAAAAGTATCGAGAGGAGATATATAATCAGAATTCGAGTACGGATGTTAATATTAATTTTTGCATTTTTTTTTCGTTTTTTTATGGATTTTTAAGCTCATAAAGAGCGATATTTATGCATTTTTCCCATTTTTTCAGATTGCGACGCCCAATTCATCAATAATCTTCATCACTACAAAACGATCGATGGTGGAAGTGGACATCGTGTCGAGCAGAAGCACTACGCGATGGATTTTATCGCTGAAAATCCGTGTGGACCTTCAGATAGAGAGAAACTCAAAAATTTGAAGGTTCGGATTGAAGTTTGGGACTTCTGGGACCTTTTTAAAGGGGAATCGCACTGAAAATGTGTGGAAAAATATGAAAATTCTTTTATTTACAAACAAAGAAACTTTCAAAAAATCTCGAAAAGTCGCTTCGAAAGGCGAAAAATCGGAGTTTTCCTGATTTTCAGCAATTTTCGCATTTTTTTTTTGAAAAATTTTAGGATTCTCAAAATTTCAGGATTTTTAGAAAAATCGCCTTTATTCTAAAAATTTTCAGAATTTCACAAGGTTGGAATTCTCTGAATTTTTGAAAATTTCGATATTTGCAGAATTTTGCATTTTGCTGAAAAAATATTTGAATTCCCGCTAAAACCGAAAGAAAAAATAAGTTCTGAAAAATCTAAAATTGCTGAAATTTTCAAAAATTCCGAAAACTGCGAAAAAAAAAATTGAAAGTTGTATTTTTGATAATTTTCAGCATTCTCAGGTTTTTTCACTTTCTTGCATTCTATAATTTTACTGTTTCGAAAAGTTCAGAACACCTCGGAACTTCGGAAATTCCGCGATTTTTTGAAAAATTCGAAATCTTAAAAAATTTCCGCAAAAACTGAAAATTCTCGGAAATTCGCATTTCGAAGAGATTTTTCAATTTTTTTTTTTGCAATTTTACGAATTTCAAAGATTAAAGAAATTTAACGAATTTTCAAAAAATTCGCATAAACAATTTTTGCGAAAATTTCCAAAAAATATATTTTTCTAATTTTACAGTTTTCAAGCATTTTTTGGCCTTTTGAAGCGATTTTTCTGAAATTTAAAAATTCCCCCTTTGAAGCATACATTTTTTTTTTCAATTTCCCACCTAACCGCCTCCCAGATTTTCAGCAAAAACCGAATGATCAACGAGTGGCTGAACCGCCAGAAGTCTCCAACTCGACCGATTCGCCGATCCCTATCCTGTATCGATTTCTCGTTGGAGTCCTTAAAATACGACAAGAATCGCGAAAAAATTGCCAGGGAGAGAAGAACCACAACCAATACAAAGTCTGACATCTCCAATATCGATCCATCTTTTTTACCAGAAAATTTGTACGGAATGGATGCTTCAAAGTTGCTGAATAATCTTTCTACTGCCTTTAAATTCCTTTGCGGAAAAGTGAATACACAGAATTTGAAGTCAGGAGAAGAGTTGAAAATTCAAAGAGTGATCTGTAGTACCGATGATTTCTATGCGTATGTGATCCCGGAGGATTTCGATATTCAAGGGAATTTGTTGAATTTCTCTTCGGAATTCCAACAATTCTTCGCGGAGCTTTCTGACGAGAATCGTGCCACCTATGGAATCAATGGGAAATTCCAAAATACATATTTCTCTTGGGTCAACGTTGTCTTGTTTCTAGAAGAGTTTATTGAGGATAAAACTTGCTATCGGAGAGCCAGACATGTTTGTCAGTTGCCATCGGAGCGGGATGAAGATCGGAAAGATCTGTTTTTGGAAATCGATACTGGAGAGTTGAGAGTGGTCGTTGCCAGACCGGACACTTGTCGCATTATGCCACAGAAATGGGCGTCTAGAACGATGCCGATTCTGGAAGTGCGCTTTTTGGGAGCGGATGTGAGTTTGGGAGGTTTTCAAGCGACTAAAAATATACCGAAACAGTCTGAAAATCAGAAATATCACACTTTTAAATATCCGGCCCGACCCAGGGAATTTTCAAGTCTATCGGGAATTCAAAAAAAAGTTCCAGAATTTTTCTCGGAATTTTTAGAATTTTTGAAAAATTCAAAAATTTTCAGTTAAAATTACTCTTTTTTTTTCCTCCATTTTTCGGTCAAAATTCATTAATTTTGATGATTTTCGTGCCAAAATCAGTCGTTTTTGAGCTATTTTTGGTACAAAATCAGCCAATTTTCGAGAAAAAATTGGCAATTTTAATTATTTTTATCTAAAAATAACTTATTTTTGATGATTTTTAGCTCAAATTTAGCAGTTTTTAGCTATTCTTGGGATCTAAAATTGTGGAATTTCGGCGATTTTTTGCTCAAAATTGTTCAATTTTCGATGATTTTTAAGTGAAAATTTATTCATTTTGACGATTTTTAGGCCAAAATCAGTCGTTTCTGAGCTATTTTTGGGACAAAATCAGGCAATTTTCGAGAAAAAATAGACAATTTTAGTAATTTTTAGCTCAAAATAACTTATTTTTGATGATTTTTAGCTGGAATCAGACGTGTTTGAAAAGGCTGGAGTTTGCTGGACTCCAGCTCGTCGAAAATTTCGAAAAAAATTTTTTTTTGGCTCGTTCAAAAAATGTGAAAAAAAAATTAAAAATTTTCCCCGAAGGGGAAAATTTTTAATTTTTCAAACTATTTTTCTCTCTCACTTTTTCTCTCTCATTGTTCTTTCTCCTTTTTTGTTCCCCTTCCTTTCAAGTTTTCGTCTAATAAAGTTTTTCAAGTTACTGTAACTCATGCAACACCATCAGTCTTATCTTTTTTATCAGTTGTTTTATTAGCTCGGCAATACAGTGCATTCGTTTTCTATACAAGACAAGAATAATATTAGAGAAAATACACTTGAAATAGTCAAGAGAACAGTTTCCGGTTCGTGAAGAATGAGTTAATTTCGGAAATTTCGGAAAAAATCGTGAAAATAAAAAAAAACGAAACGGAGGGAATGACTTTAATTTTTCGTAAAATATACAAAATGTCTCTGGGAATCGAATGCACTATAAGGACGAGCCAGCTAAACAGCCGGAAAAAAGATACAGACGAAGGTGGAGCACGTAGGTACAGTAAATTTGAAATTCGTAAATAACTTGATTAGGACTCGACCAAATTTCACAAAATTTCTCATAGGTGCTTCTTTTTATACGCTAAACTTAAATATTCACATGAACGAGCCCACTTTTTCGACCAGCGTTAGTTTTGTTTGAACGTGGAATTTCTGCCTCCAGCAGTGTTAATTGGCGCTCGCTCTACGCTTCCACCTATTAACCAACGGAAGCAAAAGTGGGCTCGTCCTCCTGAACTGAGACAAGTGAGACCCTCCCTAGAAACCGATTTGTGAAAAAATTGCGAAAAAAATCGGCGCGGAGAGCAGAAATGGAGCTCATTGTATAGTGTGTACAGTGATGAGGGCGCCGCGGCGGCAGCGAGGTGAACGAGCCAGCGCGAGGAGAGGGGAGGAGGGTGGCGGTGTTCTATACGTAAACAAGAGAGAGAGAAGAATGTGGCCGCGTGGCGTAGGGGTTGTGGCGTGCGTTAGTAGGTGAGAGTCGCGGGTTCGATTCCGGGTGAGAGTATTTTGTTTTTTTTTTTACTTTTTTTGTATGAAAATAGTAAAGGTTTGTATGTGTGAAGAGGAAAATGTAATCATCAATGTCATAGGCAGTATTATTCACTAGAAACTGTTAGCTTAAGCTGAAGACGATCGGATTAAATTGTAGTGTTCATGTTATAGTTTGTGATCTGTCAACCTGTGATCTGTGCTCGTTATTGATTAGTTAATTAGATGAACACTTGACATCGATCAAAAATTTTATTGAATGAAACTTGGAAATAGGGGAAACGGAAAAAAGTTAGAGAAAGAGAAAGAAAGAAAGAAAGAGAGAGAGAGAGAGAGAGAGAGAGAGAGAGAGAGAGAGAGAGAGAGAGAGAGAGAGAGAGAGAGAGAGAGAGAGAGAGACGCAGAGAGACGCAGAGAAGTTCAAAGAAACTTCAAATACCGTAATTTTTTTTAACCCGCTAATGTTGGCTCGTCGAAATTTTCGAAAAAATTTTTTTGGCTCGTCGAAATTTCGCGATTTTTTACTCCATGTTTTCGGTGCATGTATGGCTGGAATTTAGCAGTTTCCAGCTATTTTGGGATCTAAAATTGTCGAATTTCGGCGATTTTTAGCTAAAACTTAGCAAATTTTGACGATTTTAGATATTTTCGGCTCAAAACTCATCAATTTCCCGGATTTTTAGCTCAAAATTCTTCAATTTTCGATGATTTTTAAGTGAAAATTTGATTCATATTGATGATTTTTAGATATTTTTAGCGAATTTGGATTTTTTTTTCGAAATTCACAGTTTTCAGAGTTCTAGCACGGTGTTTTTTTAAGGACGCAAAGTAAATGCTCTCTAACGAAATGCAGTAGTTAAGCGCGCTGAGTATCGACGCGCATGCGTTAAACTGAATTGTTGAGTCGCTACGAACGGTAGCCTGCATTCCATCGAAAATTGCGCCAATTCAAAAATATTTTTTGAAACGTCCCGGAAAAAACACCGTGTTCTAGGAATTTTCGGAATTTTTCGCTTTTTTTTCGCAGTTTTCCAGTTTTTGAGAATTTGTAATTTTTGAAAAGCTTCGTTCGAAGTTTTCGAGAAAAAAAAATTTTAAATTTTAGATTTTTATAAATTTTTATGGAAACAATATAATCTTTAAATTCCAGACCCCAGAAAAAGTGACCGCACACATCGAATCCATCCGCCAGACCGGCCGAGCATTCATCCGTTCCATCGATCGACTGGACAGAGCTAAATACGCCAGTCATCCATACTATTACAGATACTGGAGCACTCTAGACACCGCCGTCCTTCAAACCTACAAACCGAAGCCAACAGCGACTCTGGACCTCCTATTCTGCGAGGATCGAGATTGTATGGGAATGTGTAATATTGATGGATTCTTCAAGAAGGTCGAACCAATTGTTGAGGTCCCACCGGCTGTGGAGAAGCTCAAAATGCTCAGAGAACGATTTAAAGATGTTCATAATCTTTCTGCTTACATTGTACCGTATACGGATGCTCATCAGAATGAGCAAATTCCCGAACACTACGCCAGATTGAAATTTCTTTCGGAATTTTCTGGAACTTATGGAACAGCTGTGGTTTCCATGTGAGTCTTAAAGGAGGACTCCGACGAGCTCGTTTTGAAGCGGTGGCCTAACTTTTGCAAGTGTGATTTTCTAGGCCACCACTTTAAAATGACATAGAAAACACACCAGGGTCATGCTAGGGCATTTCTAGGTCAATTTGAACAAGGCGGCCTAGAAAACCAAACCTGCAGAAGTTAGGCCACCAATTCAAAATGCCCTAGAAATGCCCTAACACGACTCTGGTGTGTTTTCTAGGTCGTTTCGAAGTGGTGGCCTAACTTTTGCAAGTTTGATTTTCTAGGCCACCACTCCAAAATGGCCTAGAAATGCCCTAACGTGACCCTGGTGTGTTTTCTAGGTCGTTTTGAAGTGGTGGCCTAACTTTCGCAAGTTTGATTTTCTAGGCCACCACCTATTTTTGGCCTACAATGGCTTAACATGACCCTAGTGTGTTTTCTAAGTCATTTTGAATCAATGGCCTAACTTTTGCAAGTGTTATTTTCTAGGCCACCACTTCAAAATGGCCTACAAATGCCCTAACACGACCATGGTGTGTTTTCTAGGTCATTTTTAGGTGGTGGCCTAACTTTTGCAAGTGGGATTTTCTAGGCCACCACTTCAAAATGGCATAAAAATGCCCTAACACGACCCTGATGTGTTTTCTAGGTCGTTTTGAATTAATGGCCTAACTTTCGCAAGTTTGATTTTCTAGGCCGCCACTTCAAAAACCCAGAAAACACACCAGGGTCGTACTAGGGCATTTCTAGGCCATTTTGAACAAGGTGGCCTAGAAAACCAAACTTGCAAAAGTTAGGCCACCACTTCAAAACGACCTAGAAAACACACCAGGGTCGTGTTAGAGCATTTTTAGGCCAATTTGGAGTGGTGGCCTAGAAAATCCCACTTGCGAAAGTTAGGCCATTAATTCAAAATGACCTAGAGAACACACCAGGGTCATGCTAGGGCATTTCTAGGTCATTTTGAACAAGGCGGCCTAGAAAACCAAACTTGCAAAAGTTAGGCCACCACTTCAAAATGACCTAAAAATGCCCTAACACGCCCCTGGCGTGTTTTCTAGGTCATTTCATTTTTTCATAAAAACAATTTTGAAAAAATTTCCATGGGATACCCCATATGCTAAAAAATGGCGATTTTCAGGGAGAAAGCTGTTCTGTGGACCGACAATTGTCATTATAAAATTGGGTGTCGAGAATTGAATAAGGAGGCGTGGCTGGTGAAAAATAAGGATGATCGGAGCACGGAAAACATTGGGGAGTGGTTGGTGCAGGAGTTGAAACGAGGAGATTATGTGGGATTTGATCCGACACTATTGACTTATTGTAAGTGTCTGGAATCTTAGAATTTCAGAAATTTCGGGATCATGAAATTTTTTGAATTCTGTGTTTATTGAGTTTTTTGGAATTTATGGTTTTTTGGGATTTTTGAGAATTTCGGTTTTTTTTCGGGATTTTTCGGTTTTTTTTTATTTCTTGGAATTTTGTGATTTTTGAGATTTCTGATTTTTTGGAATTTTTCGGTTTTTTGAAATGTTTTTGGCATTTTTCTGGTTTTTTTTTCGGATTTTTTGGATATTTGAAATTTTTGGGATTCTGAGATTTTTGGAATTCCGGAATTTGGAGATCACAAGATTCAAAAATTTTCAAATCCTGGAGATCCGAAATTCTGAAAATCAAAAATTCTGGAATTCAGAAATACAGAAATTCAGAATCTCAGATTCCTAGAATTTGCGAATTTCGGAATCTTAGAATCCAGAATTCGAACTTCTGAAAATCTGAAAAATAGAAACTTCAAATTACCGAAATTTGAGATTCTGAAAATCCATAATTCGGAAATTTTGAGATTCTGGAATTTTTCAAAAATTACATATTTCTTCGAATTTTCCATTTTTCAGATTTTGATCTTTTTTTTTTTGGAATTTTGGGATATTGGAATTTTTTGGAACTCTACGATTCTAGGGATTCTGGAGTTCTGAAATTTCGAAAAATCGAAATTCAGAAAATCCGAAAATTTCAAAATTTGAGATCCTAAAATTCTTAGATTCCAAGATTTTAAAAATCTGAAAATCTGAAATTCCGCCTTCCAGAATCTCGAATTTTTAGAACTTCAGAATGTCAGAATCTCAGAAACTCCGAATCTCAGAATCTCAGAATCTTAAAATTTTAGAATCTGAGAATTTTTAATTTCGGAAATCCAAAAAATTCTGAAAATCCGGAATTCTGGAAAATAATTGACGTCTTCAAAATCTCAAAAATTCAGAAAATATGGAATTCTCAAAACCTGAAAATTTGGAATTCTAAAAAATCGAAATTCCGGAATTCTGAAAATTGGGAAATCTGAAATTCTGTAAATCCAAAATTCTGAATCTCTGACATTCCAGAATGTCAATTTTTAGAACTTCAGAATCTAAGAATCTCAGAATCTAAGGATCTCAGAATCTCAGTATCTCAGAATCTTGAAATCTCAGAATCTTAGAATCTCAGAATCTCAGAATCTCAGAATCTCAGATTCTCAGAATCTCAGAATCTCAGAATCTCAGAATCTCGGAATCTTAGAATCTCAGAATCTAAGAATCTCAGAATCTCAGAATTTCAGAATCTTAGAATCTCAGAATCTAAGAATCTCAGAATCTCTGAATCTCAGCATCCCATCATCCTCAAAAACATATTTCCAGCCTTCTACATCACCACCACCGCCCAACTCCAACCCTACGGCATCGAATTGGTCCCAATCACCGAGAATCTCATCGACACCTTCTGGACTGATCGTCCGTACTGTGAAGGCGACGCAGTGAAGGTTCAAAGTCTTCTGACTTCTGGAAAACCCCCTTCTCGAAAGTTAGCAAATCTCCGGGAAGAGCTCTCAGCTCAGCGATGCACCGCCGCGATGATCTGCTCTCTAGAAGACGTCATGTGGCTTCTGAATCTACGTGGAAATGATTTGCCATTCAGTCCGTTGACCTATTCGTATCTGTTTGTCACTCAACACGAAGCTCATTTATTCATCGATTTGGTGAAATTGGGTAAAGAAGCACAGGCTCATCTCAACCGTTTTGACGTCAAATTTCACGCCTACAGAAAAGTGTATGAATTCCTTTGGCTTTGGTTGGACAAGGCCAAAAATGCATATAATCAGCCCATGATTCATTTGGGACATGAGACTAGTCAGTGGATTGGAAGCGTTTTTGGGGAATACGCGAGAATTGGAAATTCAATTGTGAAGGAGATCAAATCGAAGAAGAATCGAGTTGAGATGAACGGGATGAGAGCTAGTAATGTACGAGAATTTTTGAAAAAAAATTGAGAATTTTCAAAATTTTTGGAAAATAATGAAAATTTTGAACTTCTCAGATAATTTCGGACTTTTTTTTCAGAATTTTTGAAATTTTTGAAATTTTCAGGTTTTCTAGAATTTTCCGGTTTTTTGGAATTTTCCAGAATTTTCAACTTTTTTTTTGAGTTTTTGGAATTTTCAATTTTTTTTAATTTTCAGATTTTTTGGAATTTTCTTTTAAATTTCTGGAGTTCCCGGAAATTTTGGATTTTTTTGAGAATTTTAGAATTTTTTGGAATTTTCGTGATTTTCAGAATTTTCGTAGTTTTCACATTCTTTTTCAATTTTCGGAATTTGTCGAAATTTTCAGATTTTTTGGAATTTTCACATTTTTTTTAATTTTCGGAATTTATGAAATTTTCAGAAATTCCGGTTTTTTTTTGGAATATTAGAAAATTAAAAAAAAAATTTTTAAATCCTGAAAATTTCACAAAATTCTGAAAATTTCAAAAATTCGGAAAATTTTTGAAAATTCCGAAAATCCTGAAAGTTCCAAAAAATTCCAAAAAACTTCTAATAATTCTGAAAATTTCAAAAATTCCGAAATTTCTGAAATTTTCAAGAAATTCCGAAAATTCTGAAAAATTCAAAAAAATCCTAATTTCAGCTCCGTGACAGTGTAGCCGTCGTTGAATTCCTCAGCTGGTTGGATCGCGAGATGCTGGACCCCAAACGACAGTACACCGAAGTGGACATGGTTCAAAAACTGGAACAATTCAAGAGAAACCAGAAGACGTACGAAGGTCTCAGCTGCCCGACGCTCTTCTCATCTGGAGGGAACTCGTCGTCAGCTGTGCATGAGCCAGATCCAAATCGTATTATATCAGAACTCGGAGAGTGCCATCTCCATCAATTCCTCTTCCAATCCGGAGGTCATTATCAGAATGGGACCACCAGTGTCTCCAGAACCTTCTGGAACACCGAGCCAACTGAAGACATCGCTCTGAACTACACAGCAGTGCTCCGAGGCCATATCCACGTGGCAAGTGCTCATTTCCCACCTAGTTTGACGTTTGGAAGTCGGTTGGATGTGTTCGCGAAGAAGGAGTTGTGGAATGTGGGATTGGATAATTCACAGGCCACCGGACATGCGGTTGGGCATTGTTTGAATATCAGGGATACGCAAGGTAGGACGGCTGGCCTCCAGAATCCCTCTCAAAGCCCTATCAGTGATTATAGGTGAGCCAGAGAGCAGTACGGATAGCCATGGAATGATAGTGGCTGAACAAGTGATCTCGCTGGAGCCGGCATACTATGATGCAGGCGGAAAATACGGTATTCGCATTGGCAATTGTTATGAGACGGTGCCGGTGAAGCGAAGTACAGACAACGGGGCGGATCCGTTTTTGGAATTCAAGGTAAGCCGGGGAAATTTTGAAAATTTGGCTCAAAAATTGCTGAAAAAACCATTAAAAATCACTAATTTTTATCGATTTTTTAATTTTTTCGATCGAATTTTCGAATTTTTGACCGAAATTTTCTCGAAAATTCGCTCGAAAAAGGACAAAAATCACCATCGCTCCGAGACCCAACGTTAATACGACACTCCGAAATAACGGTATTGCGCCCGGTTTAGTACTACGACACTCCGAAATAACGGCACTGCGCCCGGTTTAGTGGTTCGAGCGTTTTCCGAATTTTTGGATTTTCTTCGATTTTCGGCATTTTTCCAATATTTTCCGGCTTTTTTTCGTCACAAATCACAAGAAAATCATAAAAATCAGCTATTTTTACACAAAAAAACCAAAAAAAAAAATTCGAAAATTCCCAAAATTTTCAGAGAAAAAAAATTTGAATTTTACACTGATTTCCGGTAATTTCAGCACTTTTTAGACTATAAATTTTTTCATTTTTCCAGTTTTTTTTATGCTGAAAGCTATAAATTTAGGCGGAAAAAACATTTTTTTCAAAAAAACCACGACACTCCGAAATAACGGACACTGCGCCCGGTTTAGCGGGTCGAAAAAATTTTCGGTTTTCGTCCATTTTTGTTCGTTTTTCGGATTTTTAAAGCGAAAATTACAAGAAATACACAAAAATCAGCTGTTTATACACCAAAAAATTGCAAAAAATCCTGAAAATCCAAATTTCCAGGCCCTAACCCTCGTGCCGATCCAAACATCGTTTCTCGTCAAGAAGCTCCTCCAACCGGAAGACGTTCTCTGGATCAATCAATACCATCATCGTGTCCTATTCGAAGTCGGCCGAATTCTGCTGAACGAAGGCAAATTGGAGGCGTGGGAGTGGCTTGGAAAGGCGTGCGAGCCGATTTGAATCTTTTTTTTTAATTTTTTAAATCTTCTCTTGTCTAGAATCTTTAATTCTTGTTGTTCTTTGTTTCTCTAGTAGTTTTTTTAGCCTTGTTTTTTGAGTTATTGCTCTTTTTTCTTGCCTTTTATCACCAATGGTCATCATCTCAATGTGTCATAAGAAAAACCCTGGTTTTTTTGGCTCTAAATATGTCAAAATTTCTGAAATTTTGATACGAAAAATTATTGGATTTTCAAGAATTTTTCTGCCTTAAATTTTAGGTCCTAAAATTTAAAAATTATAAAAAAAGAAGCGAATTTATCACAATCAGTTGGGGGAAACAGTATTATATCACAAGTGGGCGGGGCACAGCGGGAGAGAAGGAAGAAGAGTGAGAGAATTGGATAAAAAAAAACATTATATGCTAAAATTGACTAGAGAAAAGTCTGGAAAAAAAATCGATAAAAACTAGCTGGATATGCTGAAAAACGAGAGAGGGAGAGGGGGAAAAGAAAGAGAAAGAAATTCTGGAAAAAAAACCGGCAAAAAAAGAAAAAATTACAAAAAAAAGAATCTCAATGCGGAAGATTAGTGCCAACGGGGAACATGAGGACTTCCGACTGGAGGTACTGTAGGTCGGGAAGACGTTCGAGTAGCTGACGGGCGTCCAGCGAGAGGACTTCTGGGGTACGGTAGCGACTAGTAGAGCCATTGGTGCGAGACATCAGGTTTTCGAGAATCGAAGAGCTGAAATAAGGGGTTTTTTGACTGAAAATTCAAATTTCGAACTGCAAACTTGCAGCGCATTTGCTAAAAATTTGTAAAATTTCTGAATTTTCGTCAATTTTTTCCCATAAAAATCAGTTTTTCTCACATTTCGAGTGCAAAAATTGCGATTTTTGACAAAATGTGAAAAATTTCAAAATTTGCAAAAAAAATTTTTTTCGGAAAATACAAAAAATTCACTATTTTCAGTGATTTTTTCTTCAAATTGGCGGTTTTTCCCACTTTAAATGCGTTTTCTTCTACATTAAAACAGTTATAACGCCCAGAAAACGACGAAAAATTGAAAATTTGGCTTGTGTTCGGTGGAGCGCACTTGCTAAAAATTGCAAAATGTATCAATTTTCGTCGAATTTTTCCATGAAAATCGGTTTTTTTCGCCTGGAAGACAGATTTCAAGTGCAAAAACTGTCATTTTCTTTGACAAAAAATGAGAAAATTCGGAAAACACCGAAATTTTGAAAAAAAAAATTTTCGAAAAATTCCGAAATTTTCTCAATTTTTTTGTTCAAAATGCACTTCAAAAGTGTTTTTTCAGCTTGAAAATCAACTTTTACAGACGAAAATTCGAAGAAAAACGACGAATTTGAGAATTTTTTTTCGAAATTTCAATTTTGGCGCCACAGCAACTGCGCTCAACCGAACAAAATGATTTTTAAAAAACCCACCCATTGCTATTCGATTTCGCACTGCCATTCGTCAGTCCAAACTGCTCCAAATCCTGTTGCAGCGTGCTGGTGTACGCTGTGGCAACGCCGTTGCTACCCAGAAAATCCACGTCGATGATCGCCGAGCACTGGTCTGCAAATGCGCTCTATAGCAAATGTTGTTATAATTGTTGAAAAGCTGCGTTTATTCTCCAAAGTTAATGAAATTTTTCGATAGAGCGCGTTTTGTTATGGTAATTCAAACTTAATGAAAATTGTCAATAGAGCGCACATGCTTCCAAAAGAACTACAAATTCAGGGAAAAGGGGTTCCCAAGGGATAGAAGCAGAAGGGGTTAGAGAATTCTCAATGGAGCGAATTTGGTATATTTAACTGAAAATTTCAGGGAAAAAACTTTCCCAAGAATACAGACAGGGGATCAGTCAAGCTTAAGGTTCAAGGTTCAGCCAAAGTTAGAGCAGTCTCAACAGAGCGAATTTGAATTGTTTCTCGTGATTGTTATATGTCAAGCAACAAAAAGAAGGGGGTTAGCATTTCAACAAGTTTATGCAATCAGTCGTGGCTCTACACACAAATCGTCGACACTTTTGGCTCATTTCGTGCAGTTGCTTACTCGCTCGATTCATCGGATTCGTGAGGCCGGAGGTGTCCCAATCAAAGTCCACGGCGGGAACTGATGGCGAGTCGACTGCTGGAGACGTCAACGTCTTCTGTTGGTCTTCTGATGACGTCGAATGCTGAGTGATCGGTATGGGGAGAAGGAGATTCGACGTGTCAAAGATTGCAGCCGCTGTTGCGCGAGTTTCCTTTTTTACAGTGATCTGGAAATTCGGAAATTCAGGAATTCTAGAATTTCTAAAATTCTAAAATTTAGAAACTTAAAATTTCGAAATTCAGAAGTTCAGAAACTTCAAAAATCCTGAAATTTGTAACTCGGAAATTCAAAAGTTCATAAATTCCAACATTTCCAAAATTCAAGAATTCCAAAAAATCGAAAATTTGAAAATTTCAAATTCTGGAAATTCCGAAATTTGGAAATTCATAAATTCCGAAAATCCAGAAAATTCTAAAATCCAGAAATCTTGACATTCAGAAGTTCCAAAAATCAGAAATTTCCAAATTTCAGAAATCCAGAAATTCCAAAAACTCTGAAATTTGAAAATTTAGAAATCCGGAAATTCAGAAGTTCAGAAACTTCCAAAACTCTGAAACTCGGAAATTCTAAAAATTCGGAAATTCATGAATTCCAAAAATTCGAAATTTCAAAAATTCCAAAAATTGCGAAATTCAGAAATTCAAAAATTCAGAAAATACAGTAACCTAGAAAAAATTATGTTTCGGAATTTCACAAAATATCTATTTTCGTGTGTTTTCAGTCAAATTTTCGTCCAAAAAAATGACTGAAAACCGTCGAAAATCGATTGGAAAAATCTGGAAAATGAAAATTTTTAGGTTACTGTAGTTATCGTGGTGGGTCAAATCTCAGTCAAATTTCCGCCCAAAAAAGGCAAAAAAAAAGCCTAAAAACCGTCGAAAATCTACAAAAAAAAATCGAAAAAAAAAACATATTTTCAGATTACTGTACTTTTCTCAAAAAAACGCTTACCGGTTGAATTTTCAACGCCTTAAAGTGATTCCTCTTAATTTCCGACTGTTTCCAGTCAAATTTCAACGAGATCGCCTCCTCGATAAAACGAAGCGATAGCCATAGTTTCGAGTATTTCGCCTTCTCCAAATCCTCGAATTCGTTAGATAACTCTTTCAGCTCTTCCGTATCAAATAGAGCCGGGATGTCGAGTGGATCCGCATTCTGAGTCTCTTCTAGCTCCATAGCCTCACAATATCCATCATCCCAAAACGCGTCGTCTTCCAGCATCTCTTCAAGCGCCTTCAGATTCTCCGACGGGATTACTGTAGTTGCCGTGGAAGCCGAGCTAAACTCCGCTTGCCATTCATCATCATCCACGTCATCGTTGGTCGACGTCTTCTGAGTCTCCTCAAACGCTCCCCACTCCTCTAGCGATTGCTGATGAGCTAGCTGCTGACTTGACTCATCTGAGCGATCGGTCGATGGTCTAGCCTGATCAAATGCTCCCCAATCGTCGTCATCCTCATCGTTGGAAGCCATCTGGAGCGGTGGTACGGTAGGGTTCTGGAAAAATTGCTTATTTGCAGAGTTCGCTAGAGCGCACTAGCCTCATTGATCTTTTAGTAGTATCAAACTCTTATCAATGTATTTATATCAACCCTTTCGCAACACCCCCATCAGCTACACAGTCTGTCTGCATAGTGCAAAATGTCTCTGTTTCTCTGCCTCTCTCTCTCTCTCTCTCTCTCTCTCTCTCTCTCTCTCTCTCTCTCTCTCTCTCTCTCTCTCTCTTCCCTTGAATCGTCGAAAAATGGCGTGGTTTTCTCGTGGCTATTTCGCCCATTTTAGGCTCCGCCCCCTCTCTGGGCGTATCGTACTTTGTTCCCCGAGTCGTCCCTATATAAACGACGAGATAACGGTCAAAAGACTTGTCGTATGACGACTGGGAAACTGGGGGAAGAACAAGACAGTGTCGGAATTGAAAGAATCGGAAATTAAGAGAGATCGAATCATGTGATGGACGATGAAATCAAGATTTGCAGAAAAAAAAAATAAATCGCCCTCGAGAAAACAAATAGTTGTCATTCTAGATAGATAGAACGGGTCTAGAATAGATCGTCTATTTTTAGAATGTCAATTAGTTCTAATTATTGATTTTTCTTTTTAGACTAGACAGTACGGTACCCTTCAAGTTGCGTCTTTTCTCCAGGTATAGTGAAGCTACCGTAACTTTAAAACTAGGTCCATCTAGGCCACAGACTAGATCTCCACTGAACTGGGACTCTAGACATCGCGGTACCTTTGAGGCTTTAGTACGTTTGAGGTACCGTAGCCTACAGTACAGTATGTAGCCCACAGTACAGTACCCTTCAGAACCTCCTTACTAGGGATGTCTAGGTAATAGACTGGATCTCCGGTAGCAATACAGTACCTTCTGGTAGTATGGTTACAGTACGGTAGCAGTACAGCATCCTTGGCATGGTAAGACTAGGTGCATCAAATTAGACTGCATGGTCAAGGATAGCCTCTGTGGCCTAGGAAAAACTGCAGCCTAAAACAGACTCCACGGCCGTCTAGACAATACAGTACCCTTTGGGCGATGTACCGAGTACTGTATTGCCTTGCTAGGTGTGGTAAAGCTAAGTGCATCTAGGTTGACTGCATGGCCTAGGAAGCCCTCGTTGGCCTAGGACAGACCCCCCTGGCCTAGGATAACCTTCATGGCCTAGAAACCACTCTAAACAGAAAACTAGGCTTTCGGCACCTTCAGGCTCCTGTGCCTCTTGTTCTCTACAGTAGCAAAAGACCACCTCTCTTCCTGATCACAGTTCAATATTCGAACTATGTCGATTGCCTCTGATTCTCTGACACCCTCCTCTCCCTCCCTTATCTCTCTCCCTCTATCATCAACATCAAAAAGATAGAAACAGATAGCCATCCTATTGTCTCTTCTCCGTGTCTACTACCGTCGTTTTCGCAAAAATCAATCGAACTACAAAAAATTAAACACTAGTTTTCAGGTCTCGTCTCCCAATGACACCTCAATCCTCGCCACCGAGTTCCTCACGGGACCATGTCTGCTTGGTTTGCCAAGACTTCGCCGCTGGCTACCATTATGGTGTACCATCGTGCGTCGGATGCAAGACATTCTTTCGTCGGACTATTATGAAGAAACAAAAGTATATTTGTCAGTATGAGGGTAACTGTCCATTGGATAAAAGTGAGTAGTTCTATTAGGGCGGGTACGGTACCCTTCAGTCTAGGCGGAAATATCTTCAAAGTGGGCCTAACACGAACCCTGCCGTAGTTCCTTTCAGAATTAATATCTTCGGACCAACTAAGGTGGATACAATAGAAATCCACGAGCACTTCAAAAATGCTACTATTTGGAATACTGTAGCTAGTTGGAGAACAAAGTTACAAGACAAAAACAATCTGAGCTACTTAGCTTGTTTTTTTATGAACACAGATACACGCTGTGTAGCTCAGATGGTTTTCGGCTTGTAACTCTGCTCATAAACAAGCTACAGTTCTCCAAGTAGTATCGTTTTTTAGCACTTGTCTAGTTCTATAATATTAGGTGGTTTAGAAATATGAATTCTAGAAGGAACTGTGTGGAACCCACTAAGTTCTAATAGAGCGCATCTTCTCTAGATTTTCTATCTCAATTATGCTTTGAATTCCAGCCATTCGCTGTGCCTGCCGCTACTGTCGTTTCGAGAAGTGCCTCAACGTCGGTATGGATCGAAATGCCCTTCAGCAGAGTCGTGACCCAATCGGCTACACAAAACGCACGAAACGCCCAAAGAAGGAGATGAAGACGGCTATTGAAGATTCCAGCGATGAGAGTAGTGGATCCACCTCGTTGTCACCACCGCCAATCTCTCCAACTCTATCTCCAACTCTCTCCCCAGCCCTTTCCCCATCAACTCCATCCTACACTCCTCTGGCCATTCCGAACTTGGGGAATCCCAAGGCTTCCCGTCGCTGCATTCTCCAAGTCCTCGAAGATCGCGAGAAGTGCGCCAACGATCTTCGTCTCTCCGACTATCTCCCCCTTCGCTCCCTTCACGAAGCCCTCTGCTCCAGATCGCTTCTCGCCGATCCTACGTTCATGGCACAATGGGGACAGCCATCCGAACGTCATCAGATGTACGATATGCGTTTCGTCACCCAACAGGACTATCATTATTGGCACGAGAGGGACTGGTTCGTGTTGACCGAGTACGCCAAAACATTCGATGTTTTCGAGGCGTTAGACTATCAAGATAAGGTTGGTCATCAACCGTTGGTGTCCTTAGACAGAAACTGGATGTCTTTCAATAAAATAAAATCCGATCATCTGATTTAGATGTGGAGAAAATCAATAAAAGGAATAGGATTTTTCAGGCCGAACTAGTCCGTCATGCCGCCATCACCGTGCCAGTTCTCGTCCAAGTATGGAACTCTCCAGACTACGGACCAGACACCATCGTCTTCCCAGATGGCACCTATTTCGATAAGACGCCAGAACCAACCCGGTAAGTTGAAGAGTCACCTTCTACCGTACCCCCTTCATACTTTTAAACCGGGCCAGCCTTGCGAAGTCAATATTTTGGGACCAACTGAATTAGAAAAAATAGAGCTCAACGAGTACTACAAAATGGTATCAATTGGATTACTGTACCTTGTCTATGACTAAGGTTATAAGCCAAGAATGGTTTATGACTCGTAACTTTGTTCATAGCCAAGATACAGTACTCCAATTAGTCTCATTTTGTAGTACTCAACAAGTTCTATCATATCCAATTTAGTTGATTCGAAAATATTGATTCTGAAAGGAACTACGCTACGGTCAGTTTTGAAACGCTATTAGAGCGAAGACCGTATCTGTAAAGGTACGGTACCCTTCAGTGAAAAGGAGCTCATTTTATCTAGACAAAAATATCCTCAAAACGGACCGATATTTTTGGAACAACTAACATAGACAAGATAGAGCTCGGCGAGTACTACAAAATGGAACTCATTGGAATACTGTAGCTTGTTCATGAACAAAGGTATGAGCCAAAAACCAGTAAACCCCCCCCTCGTTTCGTTCCGCGTTGTGTTCAATCGTTTTAGGCCAGCCGGTCTCAACAGGAAAAAGTACCAAATGTTGGATCTCGTCCTGAAGCCGTTTCGCGACCTCCAACTTGATGCCACCGAGTTCGCCGCGTTTAAAGCGGTAACTTTCCTAAATCCAGGTCCGGGCGGGATACCCTTTAAGAGCCAAACTTTCACTGTGATGCGATTCCAGACGCCGACATCACACTTCCAGCGCGTAAGCTGATCAACAACGAACGCGTCCGCATCACCAAACAGTTGTACGCCTACATGGCGACCAAAGACGATGTGGACACGGCCATCGAAAGGTAGGGCCTTTTGATTTATGTCTTTGTCTTCTGAAGACGTTAACGTCATCTAATTCCGTTCTGATAGATCACAAATTGATCTCTTTTTTGCAGATTCGCACGATTGGTTCTGATGGGAACGTCCATGTCAAAAATGGCGTGCGAATCGAAAGAGGCCGTGTGGATTGCGGACTTTTTCGAGAACATCGGATTCTCGACGTTCGCCCGGCAACTGTTTTTCGGTGATGACGTGACCAATGCTTCTGGCATGATTCAGTTGTAATACTTTCAGATTTTCAGATTTTCAAAAACTTATTTCGTAATATTATTTTTTGAATAAAGCCTTTTCTCAATAGAGCGCAGATGCTTGGATTATCATTAGAGCGCATTTGCTGAAACTTACAGTATTCTGAATCGGAGCTGCAGCCACCACGGCTTCTCCAAAGTCTCCCCACTCGTCGTCCTCATCGTCAACGATCTTCGGAACTTCTGACGTCGTCTGGAACGCTTCTGGAGCCGGAGAAGATGGAATAGCCGTCTTCTGAACTTCTGACGTCGTCTGAGGTGCTTCTGGAGCCGGGGACGACGAAATCGCCGTTTTCACCTGAAATTCAAAATTTCGAATTAAAATTATTCTACAGTTCTTACTGTAGGCGACACCGAACGACTTCTGGACGGATCATGGGGTAGTGGAAGGTTAGAAGACGCTGTGTCTGGCGACGACGACTCGTCCACGTCATCTTCGTCGTACGGATTCTTCGAGAAGCCGTCGTCATCGTCGTCGACGCCGACGTTCGACGTCGAGCCGATGAATGGAGGTGGACCTCCATCGATTTCCATGGGCTGGCTGGAAAAAGGGAATTTTAGAGAAGAAAAATGGATTTAGAGAAGGAAAAAGGCGAAAAAATCGACGAAAATTCAGATTTTTAGAAATTTTTAGACCAAAAATTAGTAAAAATTGGCTTTTGTGGGAGAAAATCCATCGAAAAAGTCTCAAAAACTGCGAAAATCGAAAAAAAAACATCAATTTCAAATCCAAAATTCAAGTTCCCGCTAAAAAGTTTCACTATTCGTTGCGAGACCTTACTCAGAAATGCTATGCGCCTTTAAATTTTACAGTAAATTTTTTGGTGATTTTAGGTGAAATTCGAGGGTTTTCGATGAATTTTTCGATGTTTTCGTGTCAAATTTGAGCTTTCAGCACGAAAAAAATTGGAAATTTTAAGAAAATATCTTTTTTGAACGATAAATTTTTAACTTTTCAAGAAAAAATAAGCATTTTTATGGATTTTTTTTTTCGAAAAAATCCTAATTCTCTATTCGAAAAATCTTCAAATTTGTGGTTTTTTTGGAAATTTAAAACGCTCTCGGCAAGAAAGAAGTCGAAAAAAGCTATTTTTCAAGAAAAATCGCACATTTTAAGCATTTTTTAAAGAAAAATCCTATTTTTCGCGAAAAATTTTGACTAAAACGGGTCGCAGCTTACAAAACAAGAAGCAAAAAAAAAGAGGCGAAACTTGGAAAGAAAATAATAGTGTGTGTTGTTTTGGGGGCGCCTTTTAAATTTTTCCGAGAGAAATGGGACCAAAAAAGAAGCAAAAAGTGGGGTGTTTGAGTCTCAAATTTATGCAAAAAAAAGCTTGCTTTGTTTCAAAATTTTTGGGAAATTCCGAAAAAGGAAAAAATGGTCACATGCCTCAAAAATTAGAGAAGGAATTCTCAGAAAAAAACCGGTTTTTCCTCGCCATCAATCAATCATAATGTAGTGAAAATTGCAATTCTGTCAGTCCTAGGAATTTCGAAAATTCCAAAAAATTCCGAAAATCCCAAAATTTTCAAAATTCTGACCAAAAAATAAGAAAAATGTAAAATTCTAGAAGTTTCCAGAAGCAATTTTCCGGAATTTTTCCATCTTTATGTTTGTGAAAATCTACATATTTATTGCAATAAAACTTGTGGTGTTGGGGGGGGGGGCTCAATGAATAATGAATAAATGCTCGGATGTTTTCTCATGTCTTGTGAAAAAGGGAAAAATAGAATTATAGGAGAGATTCAGAGAGAAAAACACGACCGGGATTGAATATATACTCATAGTAGCCCTAGTTGAGAGACACATACACAGGAATAAAAGAGTATTATAATAGGAAAAGGGCTAAAAAGGGGAGGGAAAACGGGAGAATATGGGGATGGAAAAGAGGTAGGAAAGCGGGGAAACAGAAGTAATTGTTGGGAAATTAAAGGAATGGAAGAAGAATCTAGAAGGATTAGGAGGGGCTAAGGTTGGAAAAGGAGAGAAGGGGAAGGAAGTTTAATTAATTTTTGGGAAGGAAATGTATCAAAATGTCTCAAAAATTTGGGAGAAATATCCAGAAAATAGGCAGGAAATCTAAAAATCCCAAGAGTTATGGAAAATTTCGGAAATTTCAGGAAATTTGAATTTTTTTAATTTTTTGAAACAAATTCCGAAATTTCCCGAATTAGCTGAAGATCTTAGAATTTTTTAGAATTTTCGGAATTTTTAGAATTTTCGGAATTCTCAAAATCTCTCTGAAAAAATTTCGAAAATTCGGGAATTTCCAAATTTTTAGAATGTTTTTGAAAAACCAAAAAAAAAAAAAGGAAAAAAAACGAAACATCTGAAAATTTCAACAAAATCCCAAAGTGTTGAAAATTCTTACAAAAAACCTAAAAATTCTAAAAATTCCTAATTTTCAAAATTTCAAAAAATCCGAAAACTGAAAACTCTGTTTGAGTTAATTTTAGAAACTCCTAAAATTCTAAAAATTCCGAAACTTCAAAATTTTCGAAAACCCGAAATTCTGAGAATTTTGAAAATCACGAAAATTTCAAAAATTCTAAAAATTTCAAAAATTCTGAACATTTCGAAATATTCTAAAAATTCGGGAATTTCCAAAAAAACACTGCAAATTTCGAAGATTTTAAAAATTCAGCTATCTAATTCAATTCAACTACTAAAACCGAAAAAATCAATTTCTGACTCATCAGACCTACCATTTTCCAGCCGCCTGTCGTTCGGACTTTTTGCGCTTACAGCACATTTATTTCTAATTTTTTAAGGGTTTGCAGCCAAATTTATGATACCTGACAGCCAACAAAGTGCTGTGTTGTGCCAGCTGGTAATTAGATCAAAGGGAGTTCACGTAACAAAAAAATTGCAATAAAAAAATTATAAAAATCAGGCGACACTACACACAAAACAACGAAAAATAATCCATAGTATTTAGAAGGAAAACTAGAAATTTTCCCGATTTTCGTTTTTCAAATAACAAAGTGAACAAAGAAGTGACACCGGAAGCATGCTGTTTAGTACCTGCGGAAGGGCTTGTTTGGCCTTTTTATCGATTCTTGCGCCTTGATTCTCTTGCTGACGTCTTTCTGGTGCCCCTGACGTCTTTCTTCTTCGTGCAATTTTTATTCGTACTCCAAGTGCTTTGTGCCACATGGACTCAATGCAAATAAAGCAGAAAATTGGTTTTAAAGGATTTTTCTGTGTTATTGATGAGTAAATACTATGAAATTCAGAAAATTTCTGGAAAAATCGAAAAAATTTGAAAAAGCGTTCTAAAAATTGCGAAAAAAAACCGAAATTCGAAACTAAAATTCAATTTCCCACTAAAAATATTCACTATTCTTCTCAAAACCCAAGTCGGATATCCCATGCTCCTTTAAATTTTACAGTAGCCTCTCTAGAACGTTTTTCCCTGACTTTTTCCTGATTTTCAGCATTTTTCGCTAGTTTTTGGTGTTATTTGAACAGGAATCAATTTTTAATATACGAATTTCTACTAGAATTCAACTTTCATGTCAAAAATAGCTCGTGTCATGCTCAGAACTGCATTATTTAATTTTCGTGTCAAGACCCAAGTGACAAATTCTGTGTATGCGCCTTTAAGATTACTGTAGAAGTTAGAAAATATTTTTCCTCGAATTTTTCCCTATTTTCCCTCGATTTCCAGCATTTTTCGTCAATTTTTGTTGTGTTTCAAATGGAAAATGTTCAAGATTTTCATCAGAAATCAATATTAATGCTGACAAAGTTCCAAAGTCTTGTGAAAATCATTTTATTCAATTTTCGTGTCAAGACCCAAAAGACAAATTCTGTGCATGCACCTTTAAGGTTACTGTAGAGGTTTGAAAATATTTTTTCCTCGAATTTTTCCCTATTTTCCGTCGATTTCCAGCATTTTTCATTACTTTTTGTTGTATTTCAAATAAAAAATTCAAGTTTTTCATCAGAAATCAATATAAATGCTGAAAAAAACAGCAAATTCCTTTTTAAACCAATGTATTCAATTTTCGTGTCAAAACCCAAGTTACAAATTCTGTGTATGCACTTTTAAGGTTACTGTAGAAATTTAAAAATATTTTTTCTCGATTTTTCCCTATTTTCCCCCGATTTTCATAAATTTTTCGGTTATTTTTAAGCAGAAATTATGTGAACTTGTTATTAAAAAGCCTGTTTCAATCAATATGCTATAAAATGTGCTCTAAAATGCTTAAAATTAACAACATTCAATTTTCGTGTCAAGACCCGACCAACAAATTCTGTGCATGCGCCTTGAAGATTACTGTAGAAATTCGAAAAATTATTGTTTTTTTCCCTAATTTTCGTCGTTTTTTCTCTTGTTTTAATCGGATTTTAAGTAATTTCTTTGCAGAAAAATGTGGGAACTAATATCAGCAGAGCTGTTCTCAGCATCCAATCTCTTCCTTTTGGGTTTTATGATATCGGCGCTGGCGGTGAGCAGTGTCTTTACGTGAGTTTTACAGGAGCTTTTCCCTGAGTTTTTGGCGATTTTCATGGAAGAAAATGGTGAAAATCGGCAAAAAATTGAGAAAAATATTGAAAATCGTCCTAAAATCCTAAAATTTCAGCCTCTCCCACATCACTCCATGGGTTCGAAGGACTCGCGATGAGTATCTAACCCCAGAAATTGTGTACCGCAGCTCTCAAGAATTCTCAAAGCTTCTAGAATCCGAGCGAGACGCTCCAAAACGATACACGCCTTCAAGATGCTACTTATCAGTAGTGATTCCAGCAATGAATGAATCCGAAAGAATCGAAATAATGCTTGAAGATTGTTGTGATTATCTCGAGAAACGCTCGAAAAAAGACCTGGAATTCAGCTATGAAATCATTGTAGTTGATGACGGCTCCACAGATGACACAGCAGATGTAGTCGTTGGAATCTCTCAACGTCGTCAGAATATTCGAGTATTGAAATTGAAAGCGAATCGTGGAAAAGGGGGAGCAGTGAAAATGGGAGTTTTGCATTCATCAGGAAAGCTGATTCTGTTCGCTGACGCCGATGGAGCCACCAAATTCGAAGATTTTGAAGTTTTGGAGAAAGAAATGCTCAGAGCCGCTGGCGGTGAACCTTTCGACGAGTCCTTCCCAGCTGTAGTCGTAGGATCGAGAGCTCATCTGGAGGCGGCGTCTGTAGCGGAACGATCCTTCTTCCGGACGATTCTGATGCATGGATTCCATGCGTTGGTTTGGCTGTTCGCTGTGAGAACTGTGAGGGATACACAGTGTGGATTCAAGCTCTTCTCAAGATCTATTGCTGCTAGAGTAAGTATTTTAGTAGTAAAAAATAGAGCAAGAACTCGTAAAAATGAACAAAACTGTCGAAAAAAGCTTTCGGTGGCCTAGAAATCCCCCAAACTCGGCGAGACCATCATTTTGGAGGTTTGGAGTTGAACATTGAGTTTTTGGCTTGGAAACGTTGTGAAAAACGCTGAATACAAGGATTTTTAGCATAAAAAACCGATGAAACGCGATCAAGATGATAAAAACATCTCCTGGCCTAGAATTCCCCCAAAACTCGGCCAGCACCGTTTCTAGAAGTCTAGGACTAGTTTTCAACGTGTATCGCTTTTTAAACCTGGAGTAAGAATTAAAAAACTCGGATTTGTAGCAAAAATTTGGGCCAAAAAGACCTCGTGGCCTAGAAATTCCCCGAAACTCGGCCAGATCATCATTTTGGGATTTTTTCGCAGTTTTCAGACTTCAAGCTCTGGAAAACACATCCAAAGTAACGATTTTGAGCAGAAAATTGACGAAAATCGGTCAAAATGATCGTTAAAAGCCGGTGGGCTAGAAAGCCCCCAAAACTCGGCCAAATCGTATTTTTGGGTTTTTTGAGCTGAAAAATTGATTTTCCGGGTGAAAAACCTCGGAAAACACACTGAAAATAAGGATTTTGAGCTAGAAACCTGTAAAAATGATGAAAAAACCACAAAGCGAACTGGTGGCCTAGAAAACCCCCAAAAAACTCGGCCAGATCATTATTTCTAGGTTTTTTGGAGTCGAAAAATCGAGGTTTTGTGTTAAAACCCTTGTAAAACGCACTCAAAAGCAGAATTTTTGGCCACAAGACCGATGAAAAGAGATCAAAATTATTTTAACAGCTGGTGGCCTAGGAAACCCCGAAACTCGGCCATACAGTTTTTTTTTGAGTTTTTAAAGTTAAAAATTGAATTTTTGGGCTCAATGATCCTAGAAAAAACATTCAAAATGAGAATTTCGAGCAAAAAATTGGCGAAAATTGGACAAAATGATTTTTTAAAAGCTGGTGGCCTAGAAATTCCTAAAACTCGGCCAGACCGTATTTTCGGGTTATTTTGCAGCTTTCAGTGTTTCAAAATTTGCAAATTTGTGTCAAACATTTGATTTTGAGCAAAAAACTGGTAAAGGTCCTACAACGACAACTACCGTAGCCTACGAAAATCAGATAACTGTAGCTAGGGATACCGTAGCTTTTTCTATTATTCTGACTGTTCTGGCTTACTTTTTCGGGCTTTTCCAACAATTTTAGTACCAGAATAATAGTTTTTCAGCTGAAAAATCGATATTTCCAGATCTTCCCGGTGCTCCACGTGGAACGCTGGGCGTTCGACGTCGAACTGATCTACCTGTGCGAGAAATGGACGGTTCCAGTCAGCGAAGTCTCGGTTCGATGGAAGGAAATCGAAGGATCGAAAATCACGCCAATCTGGTCGTGGCTTCAGATGGGCAGGGATTTGGTGTTGATTTGGTTTAGATATAATGTGAGGAATTTGAGACTTTGAGGCGTTTTTAGAGGAAAATTCGAAATTTTTGAAACCATAAGTTTCTGAAATTCCATAAAATCCAAAAAAAAAATTTGAAAAATCCCAAAAATTGCATTTTTCATGGTTTTTCAAGCTCATTTTTAGCGATTTCAGTTCATTTTGCATGGAATTTTGAGCTCATTTTCATCCGATTTTCCGCATAATTTTCAGAATTTTCAAACTTAATTTTAGCGGTTTTAATGCATTTTTCATGATTTTGGTGTCATAATTTCAAGGAATTTTGGACATTTTGAAAATTCTGTAATTTTCTGAAAAATTCAAAAAAATTAAAAATTCTGAAAAATTGGGAAATTCCTAAAAACTGAAAAATTCCAGAAAAATTCCGAAAATTTCTGAATTTTCAGAAATTTTTTAGAAATACGAGAAATTCTGTATTTTCCTGAAAAATACACAATTTTCTGAAAATTCCTAAAAACTGAAAGTTTTGAAAAATTCTGAAAAATCTGGGAAAACCCTGAAAAAAATCTGAAAAATTGCAATTTTCATGGTTTTTCAAGCTCATTTTCAGCGATTTCAGTTCATTTTTCATGGAATTTTAAGCCTGAAATTTCCAGAAAATTCTCAAAAATTCAATTTTCTTACAGATCGGCATCTGGACTGATAGTCAACCATAATCACTGTGGATTTCTCTCTGGACTATATCATTGATAATTTATTGATTTTTCTTTCTCTTTGTTATCTTTTTTCTTACATTTTTGGGTCGTTTTTAGTGATTTTTTTAGCTTTAATCCTATTATTTTTTTTTCCATTTTTTCGCTTTTTTCTTGCTGGTTTTGTAAATATTTCAATGATTCCTGCCAAAAAATTTTGTATCCCTCGAATTGTGATTTTTCTTCCTTCTTCTCCCAGTTTAACCCGTTTTTCATGGCATTTGGGCTACTTTTTTCGGGCTTTTTCTCTCTAAAAAATGGTCAAAAAATCTGAAATTTTCGCTCTATTTTGCATATTTTGAATTCGTTAAAATCGAATTTTTATACTATTTTTTACTCTTTGAAATCGATTTTTTTCAGATTTTTTAAAATTTCAATTTTTCAGAGAAAAATGGTGAAAAAATCAGCAGGATCAGTGCCAAAAGCGGCGGAATTCCCAAGCGATGAGATTGTGATGCAAGAGGAAGTGGTTTTGAATGTAAGGAATGGACGAAAATTGGAGAAAAATTCCGAAAAATCTAAAAATTCGAAAGTTCCTAAAAATATTGAAAATTACGAAAAATTTTGAAAAAAAAAACTGAAATTGCAAAATTTCTGAAAAGTTCCCGGTAATTCCAAAAAAATTATGAAAACGAATTTTTTTTTAATAAAAAAAATTCAAAAAAATCTGAAAAGTCGGAAAACTATAAAATAGGAAATTCCATTTTCTAGGGAAAAATTTTGTAAATTCCGAAAAATCGCAAAATTCAAAAATTTGGAAGTGGTGGCCTAGTTTTTGCAAATTAGGTTTTCTAGGCCACCACTTCAAAATAGCAGAGAAATGGCCATTTTAGCGTGGTGGCCTAGAAACCCCAACTTGCAAAAGTTAGGCCATCATGTCAAGATGACCTAGAAAACACACCAAAGTCATGTTAAGTCATTTCTAGGTCATTTTGACATGGTGGCCTAACTTTTGCAAGTTTGGTTTTCTAGGCCACCAATTCAAAATGACCTAAAACACATCACGGTCATGTTAAGCCATTTTAGGGCGAACATAGGTGGTGGCCTAAAAATATCAATTTGCAAAAGTTAGGCCACCACTTCAAAATGACCTAGAATACAGACCAGGATCATGTCATGTTAGGGCATTTTTAGGCCATTTTGACATGGTGGCCTAGAAAACCCAATTTGCAAAAGTTAGGCCATCATGTCAAGATGACCTAGAAAACACACCAAAGTCATGTTAAGTCATTTTAGAGCGAAAATAGGTGGTGGCCTAAAAAAACCAAATTTGTAAATGTTAGGCCACCACTTCAAAATGACCTAGAAAACACACCAGGGTCATGTTGAGCTATTTTAGACCAAAAATAGATAGTGGCCTAGAAAATCCAACAGTTTTGGATTCCTAGGCCATCTCTATCCTTCCCAACGAATTTTTCTTCTAGACCTACGACGAATGCACTGACTACGTCGAGTACGACGACACCAAAGACTTCTCCATCATCGACTACTGCTCTCAAATCAAAGTAGCGATGGTCAACGAGTCCACCGACAAAATGACCCTCGAATTCGACATCACTCGCATCGAAGCGCCGATCGCAAACGCGCTCCGCCGCATTCTCATTGCCGAAGTGCCAACGATGGCTCTCGAAAAGATCTATCTCTATCAAAACACCTCAGTCATCCAGGACGAAGTCCTGTGCCATCGCTTAGGACTCCTCCCGCTTCGTGTCGATCCACGTGGATTTCAATTTCCAACGGAGAAAGTTGTAGGAATCAACGAGAAGGGTGTAGACTGTGATGAGGAGCCATCAGGAGACCCGGCACGAAATCTGATCTTCAAGATCAATGTGACGTGTACAAAGAATCGAAACGCGGTGCCAACAGCGACGGATCCCAAACAGCTCTATCATAACAGCTCGGTGTACTCGAGAGCCTTCGAATGGGTTCCAATTGGGGAGCAAAGTGGGAATTATGACAAGAAGAATGTGCCAAAAATGGTCTCCGATGATATTCTGGTCGCCAAACTCCGTCCTGGACAGGAAATCGAGGCTAGTTGTCATGCGGTGAAGGGAATCGGAAGAGATCACGCCAAATTCTCGCCAGTCGCCACGGCGTCGTATCGTCTGCTTCCGACGATTCGTTTGAATGCGGAGATCTCGGGAGAAGCGGCGGAACGACTTCAGTCGGTGTTCAGTGAGGGAGTCATTGGAATTGAGAAGAAAGGAGGTGAGATTGCCCATAGTCCAAAATAGCCATGGTGGCCTAGAAAAATCATGTTTCGAGAAAGTTAGGCCATTATGTTAAAATGGCCTAGAAATGACCTTATACTCATCTGGTATGTTTTCCAGGACATTTTGACATGGTGGCCTAGAAAACCCAAGTTGGAAAAGTTAGGTCATTATGTTAAAATGGCCTAGAAATGACCTTATACTCATCTGGTGTGGTTTCTAGGTCATTTTACCATGGTGGCCTAACTTTTCCAAGTTGAAGTTTCTAGGTCACCATGCTAAAATTACCTTGAAATAGCCTAGAAAACTCAACTTGCAAAAGTTAGGCCACCATGTTAAATTGCCACGAAATAACCAAATATATACCTGGTGTGTTTTCTGGCAAGTTTTAACATAGTGGCCTAACTTTCGCAAGTTGAATTTTCTAGGCCACCATGTGAAAATAGCTGAAAAATGACCTGATATTTCACTAGTATGTTTCTAGGCAATTTTACTTGGTGGCCTAGAAAACTCAACTTGCAAAAGTTAGGCCACGATACTAAAATGACCTAGAAAACACACCAGGGTGATGTTAGAGCATTTTTAGGTCATTTACTATAGTGGCCTAGAAATCTCAAATTGCAAAAGTTAGGCCATCACCTTTTTCTAACCTAAGAATAGCGCTGTATTCATCTGGTGGGGTTTCTAGGCTATTTTGACATGGTGGCCTAGAAATCTCAAACTGCGAAAGTTGGGCCGCCATGTTAAATGACCTAGAAATGACCTAAAATTCACCTGGTGGGTTTCCAGGTCATTTTCCTATGATGGCCTAACTTTTGCAAGTTGAATTTTCTAGGTCATCACGCTAAAACTACCTTGAAACAGCCGATTGTTCACCTGGTGCGTTTTCCGGGTCATTTTTACATGATGGCCTAGAAAACTCAATTTGAAATAGTTAGGCCACCATGTGAAAATGGCCTAGAAATGACCTAAAATTCACCTGGTGGGTTTCCAGGTCATTTTACCATGATGGCCTAACTTTTGCAATTTGAGATTTCTAGGCCACCACGTAAAAATGGTCTAGAAAACCGACTAGGTGGATATCCGGTCACTCATCGTCATTTCTAAAAAGTTAGGCCACCATGTTGAAATGTCCTAGAACTGACCTAAAATAAACTTGGTGTGTTTGCTAGGCCATGTAAGATTGTGGCCTAGAAAACTCAACTTGGAAAAGTTAGGCCACCATGCTGAAATTCGGAATTTCCAGCCAAACGCATCGCTGTCGTGAAGGATGCCCGCAAGGACACGTGCAGTCGTAACGTCTTCCGTCACGAGGATCTCGCCAAAGTGGTCCAACTCGGCAAGAATAAGCAGCACTTCATTTGTGAGTTGTGAACGCGCTCTTTTGATAAATTTTGAATTTTTTTGAAAAATTTGAAAAATTTGAAATTTTTTTTTTTGAAAATTCGAAAAATTCAAAAATTCTCATTGGAGCGAATTTTCATATTTTTTAATCAAAATGTAAAATTTTTCAGTCAGCGTCGAGTCGACTGGAGCCTTGAAATCTGCTGAACTCGTTGTGGAGGCGTGCAAAGTGATGGAAACCAAGTGTCGATCGTTGCGCAAGCAGATTGAAGCTCTTCTGGGATGAGCAATCGATTTTTTATTGATTTTTTGTTTTTTGAAATTTTTGAAAAAAATTTTTTTCTGTAATTTTTGAAAAAAAAATTTTTCTAAAAATTTTGAAAATTTACTTTTTTTGAAGTTTTTTGAAAATTTTGAAAAAACATTTTTTTTCAAAAAAATTTCAAAATTCCCACTCTTTGTTACCCAAATTTACTCATTTTTTGTTATCTCATTGTTACTGTTTCTTGATTTTTTTTGAATGTTTTTGACGATTTTTTGTGTCTCCAATGAACTTTTTTTGTTGGTTTTTGACCCAATTTTTCGAATTTTTTGCTATAATTTTAGTGGTAGTTTCTCCAATTTTTTATTTTTTTTCCACTGATTTTTTTCGCTTTTTTTGCTCTTTTTTGAATCCAAAAATGGTACAAAATAGGTTTTTCAGATTTCTATGTGATTTTTCGAAAATTTAAAAAGGCGGCAGGATGGGATTCCCAATGATTCAAGTGTTTATGATCGCCGCGCGGCAGGTGGGAATTCGAAATTTTTCAGGAAAAAAAATTGCGGAAATTTGAATTTTCGAATTTCCCGCCAAATCAAAAATTAGAAAAAAAAATTTTTTTTTGGAAAATTTTTGAAAAATTCGATTTTCAGACAATTTTCGACTTTTTTGAAATTTGAAAATGTTGAATTTCCCGCCAAAAACCCCTTAAAAATTCAAATTTCCAGGTCTCAAAACCGATTGCCGACGCGGTGCTACGATACGGAAAAGATCATCCGGTGTTTCGGAATAAGCTGTTGATTCCGATTGGAAGGGGTAATTATTGATTATTTTTGAATTTAAAAATTCTCAAAAATCCCAAAATCTTCAGAAAATTCCAAAAATATCAAGTTTCGAGAAATTCAATTTTCTTTCGTTTTTCTAAGTTTCGAGAATCCCAAATTCGAAATTTTCTTAGAATTCCGAAATTTCGAATGAATCCCAAACAGTGTGTCCAGAACCAGGTTGTTTGAGACTTGCGACATTTCAGAACCGCGACATTTTAGAACCGCGACATTTCAGAACCGCGACATTTTAGAACCAAGACGTTTTAGAATCGCGACATTTCAGAACCGCGACGTTTCAGAACCGCGACATTTCAGAACCGCGACTCTTCAGAACCGCGACGTTTCAGAACTGCGGCATTTTAGAACTGCGACGTTTCAGAACCTATAAATGATCCAAAATAGTTCAAAAATTTACCTAAAAAGTCCAAAAACGAGCCTAAAACCTCAAATTTCTAGGCCTGGTCCGCTTCACGTCCCGAATGCGTATGAAACGTCTGGGGCTCGGCGAGCCCATCACGCACGCCCCAGTCTCCGAAGCGGCGGCACTGGAACAAGCATCCGACTTTGTTCAGCAGCTAGTTCTATTCTCCTACTCAGTTGGCGTCTTTGCCAGTTATTACTTCTATACGAAGCTAACGACGCCAGAATCGCTGAAAATCGAGGAGTATCAGGATTTTAAGGAGCAACAGGAGCGTGCGATAAAGGAGCTCCGATTGCAAATAGAGTCATTGGAACAGAGATTAGCCGCTCAGCAGAAACGGAACTTCTTCTCACAGTTGGGATTCTCCAAGGACGCTGAGGAGCCACCGAAGAATGGAACGACGACTTCTGGAGCTTCTGGAGCTTCTGGAGCCCCCAACGCTACTTCTGGAGCCCCCAACGGAGCTTCAGAATCCTCTAAGCCTCCAGAATCCTCTAAACCAGATTCGACGCCTTCCAAACCATCAGAATCCCTGAAAGAGCGCTTCCAACGCATCTCCTCGCTGCCCATCGACGCCGCCGCCTCACTGATTCTCGATGGTACGTTCGTCGATGATGAATAGAGCGTGGACAAGTACAGTAACCCCTTCCACCCTGCACATCTAAATATACTGTCTCTCTGTGTGTATGTATCTCTCTATCTCCACCCACCCTTTGCTTCATCCCGGTGCCTTGTAATTGTGTGTCTGTGTGCTTTTTCTTTGGCTTTTTTTGTGCATTTTTTCGTTGCTTTTCACCACTTTTTTTTGTATTTTTGTCTTTTTGTTCGAGCTAGTTTTCCAGATTTTTAGGTGTTTTTCGTAGTAAAATTTTGAAATTTTTCAGGTTTCTTTTCTCGAATTATACACCTTTTTTGAATAATTAGCTTTTTTCGCGAAAAACCGCACTGAAAACCTCAGCGAGAGCTCTAAATTCAAATATCTAGCGTTTTGTTCAATGGAGCGCGCTTACACGGAACTAAAACTTGAAATTTTGCGTATTGTTCAGTGGAGCGCGTTTGCGCGGCGACAAAATCTAAATTTTGAAGTTTTTTCGATAAAACTAGATTTTCAGCCAATTTTCGGTTTTTTTTTCGTTTGAAGTATCGAAAATATGAAAAATTTGCAAAAAAATTCCGAAAATTCGATTTTTCAAAAAAAAAAAACTAAAAATTCGATTTTTCGAGAAAAAAAAATGCTAAAAATTCGATATTTCAAAAAACAAAAAGTTCGAAAAGTTTACAAAAATCGGTAGAAAATCGATTTTTCAACCAAATGAAGCTAAAAATTTGAATTTCGGCGCCGCGCAAGCGCGCTCCACTGAACAAACTGCTTTACCTAACTAACCACCTTGTTGCACGTTGCCTGTTTAATCATTTTTTCTCCTAAAAAACTGTCCCTATTTTTTTCCTATTCAGACGAAGAATACCTAATCGTGCGTCGCGACACTTCCGTCGGCATCGAGCTCTCCGTGAATTTTGCCGCTCGCGGCGAACGTCTTCGCTACCGTATTCCATCGTCGAAACTTCGAGAATCGCTGGCGCAGTTGGCGTTGAAGGAGGCGGCGTGCCACGTCATCGGAAGCTGATAGTCGTTTTTTTACCTGTCTGACGGTTTTTTTTTCGAAATTTTCGTCACATTTTTTCATGTCAGTTTGTTTAGAGCTTCTAGTCATGTCATTGATCTTTTTTCCTTTTCTTTTTCTCTGCGTCTCCTTCTTTTCCCTTGTCTCTCGCTCCTCTTGTCTTCTGTAGAACGTCCTGAAAATTTGAATTATTTTTAAAATTTCTGAAATTTGTTTTCGAAATTCTGAAATTCCAGGACGACGCCGTCAGAAAAGTGAGGAGCGAAGCTGAATCCGAAGAAGACGTTTTGTATATAATTTTTTTTTATTTTTGCTCATTTTTTTTTGGCATTTTTGTCCCCTTTTTTTTCTCCCCAAACGATATCCATTTTTTGTGCAACAAGAAAAATAAATAGGTTTAAATTTTGTTCAAAAGAAGTGTTTTATTCAGGAAGACGAAGACGTCACATTTTTTGCACCTTTTTGACACTTTCTTATTCGATTTCTGTTGCAAAACGAGAAGAAAAAAAGAATTGCATCGACCGGGAATCGAACCCGGGCCGCCCGCGTGGCAGGCGAGCATTCTACCACTGAACCACCGATGCGACATTTGAAGTGGAGTGTGTTTTGGTAGATAAGAGGGGGAGCGGCGGCGACTGGTGGTGGCGCGAGAGAGAAAGAAAAGAGAGGGGGAGGACGAAGATTGGTAACCAGTTGAAAGGCAAGCAATCTCGGAGTGTGTATATCTCGAAAACCAGAAGAGCTATCGAAAATTGGTCAACTACAAAAATGTAAAGGAGAAGATTTCACACAAGTTTGTAGTTGAACTCGTTTTGATTAGTGTAAAATGAAGCGAGATATGAAGGTTAAAAGCGTTAGAAGACACTTTCAACTTCCAGTAATCATATCTCAAAAACCATGAATCCTAGAGAAAAATGTTCAACTACAAAAACAAACTACATAAAATTTCCAACAACTTTGTAGTTTAAACTTTTTCGATAGCTAGAGAGACTAGTGCCATATAGCGGCTGGAAGTTGGCTCTAGAAAAAACCCCCGAAATTTTGGACTAAAATTACAAAATAGAAGAATCTGAAGTGCTTTTGGTTTCTTCTGCATTTACGTCAGCAATCTTGGAGGAGTGATTGATGAGAAAATGCCAGAAAAACTTTTCAATTACCACCTCCTACTCAACAATTACCAATCAATCAAGCCAAACGGGGCCTAATCTAAATGTTAATTTTGCAAAACTTTGGAAAATTTGGACCCCTTGGACCCATCGGAAAATTTAGACGCTTAAAATTTGGAACCTTTAAAAAAATTGAAAAATTTAAGATCCGAAATTCTGAAAATACCAGATTCTAGAATGTTCTAGAGAAAGAGACTGAAAACAATTAGCAATTCCCGAACTTCCTGAAGACGTGACGGAGGAGCTACAGTAACCCGAAGTTTCCGATGTTCACTATTTTCCATGATCCACCACCAAACTGACATCATCCCAGACTTCCGATCTTCTGGATTCTGATGTATAACGTCTTCTGGTTTGAGCTACACAGTTGGTTAGTGATGGGATGGGGGACCAAATAATTGAATTGGTGTAGAATCTTCCGAGGGAGAGAATCTTCTTTTTTCTCCCGCCATTCTTTGGAGAAGACAAAAGTTTTCCCTTTTTTGAATGATTCTGGTTTTGGTGAACATTTTCTTGTTTAAGCCAATTTTTAAGCCAATTTGCAATTAAAATGTACGAATGTTTCGAAATGGAATAAGGTCCTAAAAAAGGATGGGATTCGTCATGGTAGATTTTTTAAATTTGAAAATTAGATTTCGAACGCTACCATATAAAAAGAGTCAAAAGAAAGATGATCTGAAAAAATAAAATTTCAAGATTCAAAAATTGTCTAGCATGCGCCTTTAACATTATGACCTAACTTTCGCAAGTGAAGTTTCCTAGGTCACCAACTTTTACGGCCTAGAAACGCTCTGACATTCATCTGCTTTGTTTTCTAGACCATGTTAACATGGTGGCCTAACTTTTGCAAGTTGAGTTTTCTAGGCCACCAACTTTCAAGGCCTAGAAATGGTCTGATATTAACTAGGTTTGTGTTCTAGGCCATTTTAACATGGTGGCCTAACTTTTGCAAGTTGAGTTTTCTAGGCTACCAACTTTCATGGCCTAGAAATGGTCTGATATGCACCTGGTCGGTTTTTAGGTTATTTTAACGTGATGGCCGAACTGTAGAGTTTTCTAGGCCACCTAGAAAACACACCCGGTGGATATCAGGTCACTTCTGGGCCATTTTCCATGGTGGCCTAGAAAACTCTACTTGCAAAAATTAGGCCACCATGGCTTAAAAACACACCGGGTGTACTCAAAAAACCAAAACTTTGTTTTTGCAAAAAAAATGAATATTCTGAATTTCCGATTTTTCTCCAAACTTTTTCAATCTTGTCTAACTCATTCCTAATAGTTTGCAAGACATCGAAAATTCTAGAATCTCTTCGGAAATTCGTATTTCCTCTGAATCACTGTTCCTTTCCTGTTTTTTCTTTTCTTTTCTTGCTTCATCCATCTCATTGCTCCAAAAATCCCCAAAAAGTTGAGTCGACTGACTCGATTCAAACTTTAACCCACTTTTTTTTCTCTTGAGCCATCTCTTCCTTGTCGTCTTCAGCTTTGACGTCAAAGCTGTTCTCCGAAAATGTTGGAGATTTTTCAAAAAAAAAAAAAGAGATCAAAATAGGAGATTTTGAGTTTTGGGAGTTCCCTAATTTGATTTGATTTATGTACTGACGAAGATACACTTTTTGGAGGCGTTAGGGATATGATCAAACCTCAAAAATGTTTGTTAAAAACGAAAAAAAAAGAATTGCATCGACCGGGAATCGAACCCGGGCCGCCCGCGTGGCAGGCGAGCATTCTACCACTGAACCACCGATGCGACATTTAGAGTGGTTTGTGTTTTGGTTGATAAGCGGGGGAGCGGCGGCGGCTGCGGTGGCGCGAGGGAAAGGCGTGAAAAGTGGAGAGAGGAGGTTTGGTAACCAGTTGGCGCTATCTTGGAAAGGCTATATCTCAAGAACCATCAATTCTATAGAAAAACGGTCAACTACAAAAATGTTAACCAGGAGATTTTACATATGTTTGTAGTTGGGCGCGTTTTGATTAGTAAAAGCATGGAGCGAGATATACCGGCTGAAAGCTGGTGCAGTCTTTTCCGTTCCAGAAATCATATCTCAAAAACCATTGATCCTAGAAAAAAATGACTAACTACAAAAATGAAGCTTAAAGAATTTCCAACAACTTTGTAGTTTAAAGTTTTCAGATAGCTAATAAGGCTAGTGAGATACATAGATTTGAATAGGTGACTCATGTTTGAAACTGAAACTTAATTACAAGTTCCTTCATTGTTCCCATTTTTCGTCATATGCTCTTTGTCTAGTTTCTTCTCCCGCACTGAATGATCAGTCTGAAACCACTTTTCCTAATTTAGCTCCGCCCCTTTCCAAACTCTGGAGCAATTGCTCAGCTTTCGGCGAAAACCTTCCCAAGATGCTTTCGGTGCGAGCAGAACGGATATCGTTGCCTTTTCCTGTGCTCGCAGAATTTTTTTCAAAAGAAAAAAAACCTTGAAAACAAAAAAAAGGATGCGAATTAGGCTCTCTAGCATTTGGACAACTTTTTGACCGATGTGCATGCTAAACTCCCGTTTTTTGCGTATTTTTTGAACGGAGGAGAAGTAAACAAAATTATTCTAGAAGGCGTATATAGCGTCATTAGCTTCTGAAATGATGATATTTATGAAATTTTTGAATTCGTTCATCTTCAAAAAAAGGAAAATGAGTAAGAGATATGTCATTTGAGTTGTTTGATCAAAAATTAAAATTCATTGAAACATTTTTTTTCGTCATTTTTTGGTATAGGGCCCAGAGTTTCAGAATTTTAAAGCTTCAGATTCTGAGATTCTGAGATTTTGAGATTCTGTAATTCTGAAATTTTCTGAGGTTCTGAGATGCTGAGATTCTGAGATTCTGAGATTCTGATATTCTGAAATTCTGAAATTCTGAAATTCTGAAATTCAGAAATTCAGAAATTCAGAAATTCTGAAATTCTGAAATTCTGAAATTCTGAAATTCTGAAATTCTGAAATTCTGAAATTCTGAGATTCTAGAATTCTGAGATTCTGAGATTCTGAGATTCTGAGATGCTGAGATTCTGAGATTCTGAGATTCTGAGATTCTGAAATTCTGAAATTCTGAAATTCTGAAATTCTGAAATTCTGAAATTCTGAAATTCTGAGATTCTGAGATTCTGAGATTCTGAGATTCTGAGATTCTGAGATTCTGAGATTCTGAGATTCTGAGATTCTGAGATTCTGAGATTCTGAGATTCTGAGATTCTGAGATTCTGGGATTCTGAGATTCAGAGATTCTGAGATTCTGAGATGCTGAGATTCTGAGATTCTGAGATTCTGGGATTCTGAGATTCTGAGATTCTGAGATTCTGAGATTCTGAGATGCTGAGATTCTGAGATGCTGAGATTCTGAGATTCTGATATTCTGAAATTCTGAAATTCTGAAATTCTGAGATTCTGAAATTCTGAAATTCTGAAATTCAGAAATGCTGAAATTCTGAAATTCTGAAATTCTGAAATTCTGAAATTCTGAAATTCTGAAATTCTGAAATTCTGAAATTCTGAGATTCTGAGATTCTGAGATTCGGAAATTCCTCAAAACTTTCAAAGTTCCGAAATTCTCAAGAATTCAAAAATTTTCAAGAATTTCCAATATTTTAATCTTGCAATTTATAAATTGCTAATTGTAAGGATAAAAAATTATCAAATTGTTCTAACATGTAAGTTCTTAGTTTTTTATATTCTGAGATCCTTAGATCCTTGGATCCTCAGATTCTGAAATCCTAAAACAATAGATCCTCAGAATCATAAAATTCCAATTTTCCGGATTTCTGAAAAAATCCGACCTAAAAATTCTAAAGCTGTGCACGGTCGGCCGCGGCCGCGGCCACCCGTAGTCAATTGTCCACAATTTAGATACCTCCCTTTGTTTCCCCACCATGTGAGTTTCCATCTATTTATCCATTTTTCCGCTCTATTATCTTCCAAAAGGACTAAATTACATTTTCTTTGGTGAGTGACCATCCTTTTCCTTTTTCTATCTATCTATTCTTCTTCTTCTTGAAAAAAGGAAGGAAAAAGAAACTCAAGTGTATCCAATTTCAATTTTTTTTCTTTTTTAAATCCTCCATTTTTTGGAAAAAGCTCAGAAAATATTTCAAGTGTTTTCGTGTTCCTAAACAAGATTTTTTGCAATGTAATTAGCCTTTAATTGTTGTCGGGGCCTCTTGCTCCCTTTAGAATATTCTAGAACATTGGGGGACTACTGTAGCATATTTTGTTGTCCCAGAGGAGGGAAGGTGTTTCAAACTTTTTTATAGAAAAAAATTTTCGACCGGCTCCCAAAGGTGTTGCTGACGCATTTTTGGAACGTAAAAAAGGAAAAATTCCGGGAAAAATGGAAAAAAACCTGACAATTCTCGTCACTCTAGCTTGAAAAATGGGTCCCTGGGTGGTGCTTTAAAACTTTTTCTTGAAAAAAAAAGATAAGAAAAATTTGTGCATTGTTAGGGAATACATTTCCATTTTTTTGGAGAAAGGTTCAAAAATTATTTTTTTAGGATTTTCGTTGTTTGGATTCTGAGATTCTGAGATTCTGAGATTTTGAATCCCTCAGACTCTGAATTCCCGAGATTCTGAGAGTCTCCCAGACCGCATGGAAGGTATAATTAGAATCTCCGAAGTACCAGATTTCAGAATTTTTAGTTCTCGGGAATTTTGAAGTTTTAAGAATTATTTTAGTTCTGATTTTTGTAATTTTTGAATTTTTGGAAATTTTGGAAATGTTTGGAATTTTTGAAAATTCAGAATCTCAGAATCTCAGAATCTCACAATCTCACAATCTCAGAATATCAGAATCTCAGAATCTCAGAATCTCAGAATCTCAGAATCTCAGAATCTCAGAATCTCAGAATCTCAGAACCTCAGAATCTCAGAATCTCAGAATCTCAGAATTTCAGAATTTGAGAATTTCAGAATTTCAGAATCTCAGAATCTCAGAATCTCAGTATCTCAGAATTTCAGAGTTTCAGAATCTCAGAATCTCAGAATCTCAGAATCTCAGAATCTCAGAATCTCAGAATCTCAGAATCTCAGAATCTCAGAATCTTAGAATCTCAGAATCTCCAAACTTCAGAATCTCCAAACTTCAGAATCGCAGATTCTCAGAATCTCAGAGTCTCAGAATCTCAGAATTTTCCAGAAAGCTTTTCAAAGTCATGAGTCTAGATTTCAAATCATGAGTCTAGGATCTGGTCCCTCAGGTCAGCTAAGCAAGTCCCTGACCCGCCAAAAAAGATGTTCATGTCTCTCCTCATCCATTTTTTCCCGCTACTCGGAGCCCACTCCCAAAATATCCCCCCTCCCTATATGGAGGCTTGACTGACCCTATGATTTAGCCCTTTTTCTTCTTCCATTCGGTTTTCTAAACATAGACTTTCATTGCCCCCCCCCCTCTTGCCCTAAACTACCTTAGCTTACCTTAGCTTGTCATATAGAAGGCGGAACTCTAAAAATAAAATTACAGACTCGATTTTCCGGGACATCCTAAAGTTACATCTCCCAACACATCATTTCCCATTCCTTCCGGAAATTTGAATCTTCTTCCTCCCTCTTTACTTTTTGCAGAAAGCTCCAAGTCCATCCCAACCATTTTGAAACAAAAACATGACGCAAACTGTCACTTTCACAGCCAACACCACCTCACGATGATCCATCTATACATATATACGTACACATCTGATGATAAATGAGCACTTGTCCATTTTCTAGGGACAACACGATGTCAAGTTGGAAGAGAGTGAGGAGGGGGTGGGGAGCACAATGAAAGTCTATGTTTAGAACCCGAATGGAAGAAGAAAAAGGGCTAAATCATAGGGTCAGTCAAGCCTCCATATATGGAGAGGGATATTTTGGGAGTGGGCCCCGAGTAGCGGAAAAAATGGATGGGGAGAGGGACATGAACATCTTTTTTGACGGGTCAGGGACTTGGGAAACTGACCTGAGGGACTAGATCCTAGACTCATGATTTGGTATCTAGACTCATGATTTGGAAAGTTTTTATAGAAAATTCTGAGATTTTGTGATTCTGAGATTCTGAAATTCTGAGATTCTAGGTTCAAAGTAAGGCAAGCTAAGGCAAGCTTAGGCAAGCTAATGCAAACTAAGGCAAGCTAAGGCAAGCTAAGGCAAGCTAAGGCAAGCTAAGGCAAGCTAAGGCAAGCTAAGGCAAGCTAAGGCAAGCTAAGGCAAGTTGGGGCAAGATATGGCCAGTCTATGGAAAGCGTATACTAGTCCTAATTATTCGGAGCTAGTACGGCTTAGGCGCGACCAGTCTAACAGTTTCCAAATTCCGAAAATCGACATTTTCAGCCAAAGCGATACCAGAAGCTGCTCCAGAAGGCGTAAAAAATGTTGCACACGCGGGCTGTCCAAAAACGGACCAAGTCACTCTACCGTTTTCTCATTCAAGGCTATGGTCATCATAGGCCAAAGTGGCCAATCTGAGTTGTGACGTGACTTATTGCGAAATTTCCTAAAAACAAGATGTCCCAATTTCAAACTATCATGACCTATTGGCACCATTGCACCCCCAAATCTTCTCACCAGACCCCTCCATTACACCGTGACCCACTTCTTCAGAAGTGAGGGTGGATTCTTGGTGTCATCTTTCCGCGCTGGTCCCCGCTTTCCAAGTGGGGGCTCCTCCTTCCCCAAACTGCCAGCTAATCACACCCTTCATCGTCTCGATCATCATTCTTCTTCCCCTCCCAATGACGTGACCCTCGTTTGAATCTCCAGGGAGCCAGCCGAAGATGCTCAGGCTCCGCCCCCAATTTTTCGGGGGGATATCGCTCGTGTGGTGTCCCCGGGGTAAGCTTTGTATAACCATCTTTAGTTTTATCCCTCCAAAGTTTTTGGAAATACGAAAAGAAGTTTTTTTGGACTTTTTTTTCAGCTGGTTTGTTCCATTTTTTCCCTTCCTCGTTCTCTTTTGTTTCTGTCACCACACAAACCCCGAAAATCGGATCATCCTGGTCACGTCTTCTGGAAGGAAAGAAGACTGATGAGCTGTCATCAGATTTTCTTCAATTTCCCGTTTTCTCCCGAACCATTCCTCTGTTTTTTGATGGATCCGACTCCCATTCGTCTTGATTTTTCATCGCTTCCCATCGGAAACGGATTTTTCGAAGAATGACGAGATTTTTATGGTCGGGGTAGAAGAGATTTATGAGTACTTCACTTTTTTTGAGAACGAACTCTTTTCTGGTTTTTGGATTCTTTATTTTCTGAGGCTATGAGATTCTAGTACCCACCCAAATAGAACCGGAACGAAAAATATTGGAAAATCTTATCAAGAATTCTGCAGAATCCACAGAGGTGAAATGTCACTGACATTTAGAAACTACTTATGTTAGTTTTTTTTTGGATATGGCAAGCCTTTGACAAGCCTATGGCAAACCTATGGCAAACCTATGGTAAGCTCGTGGCAAGACTATGGCAAGCCTTCACAAGCCTATGGTAAGCCTATGGCAAGAATTCGAATTTTTCCAAAAAAATATTTTGAACAAGTCCAAAATGTTACCTTTTCACCCTCATTTTTTAGTCAGCTTTCTTGGGACACCCTTAGCTTATTCTTTTCGTTTTTTGCATACTTTCTGCATTCTCTTGTCTGCGCAGCCGGACCTAAAATATTCGTACTTCTTCTTCTTCTTCTTGCGTCTTGACTTCCCGAGACATCTTCTTCTTTTTGTTAACTTACTCCTGTTCACCTCCCCCGCTTACGTCATACACACTTTTGGAAAAAATACATAATTCTTGCCAGTTTTTCAGAGAGCGGAATGGATCGATTCTTCGCCAAACTTGTCGCCCTTCTACTCGTTCTTCTGCAGATTGGTAAGTCATTCAGAATCTGGTTTAATTTGTGTAGGGCTAGCTAAAGCAAACTAGGGCAAGATAAAGCTAGCAAAGGCAAGCTACGGCAAGCTTAGGCGAGCTAAGGAAAACTGAGGCAAGCTATGGCAAGAAAATCTAAGGACAGATAATGCGAGCTTTAGCAACCTTACTCTAGTCCTTACTGATCTGACATAGCGCCCAGTCTAAAAAATTCCAATTTTCAAAATCCAATTTCCAGGCGCCATCATGACCACACCAATCCCAGAAGCCGCTCCAGAAGACGTCGAAACTCGTCGCGAGTTGGAGAAACGTGGCGGCGCCCGAGCTTTCTATGGGTTCTATAACGCAGGCAATTCGAAAAGGGACCAAGTCGCCCTACCGTACTATTTGTATGAGAAACGAGGAGGTGGACGCGCCTTCAACCACAACGCCAATCTATTCAGGTGAGAAGATTCTAGAAGTTTGTCTTTTAATGAATAGTGTTGCAGGTACGAGAAGAGAGGAGGAGGCCGAGCGTTCGCTGGATCCTGGTCACCATACTTGGAGAGGTAAGGGTTTTTGGAACTTTTATATTAGACTAGACAATCTAAGGTAAGCTAAGGTGAGCTAAGGCAAGCTAATGCAAGCTAAGGCAAGCTGAGGCAAGCTAAGGCGAGCTAAGGCACGCTAAGGCAAGCTAAGGCAAGCTAAGGCAAGCTAAGGCAAACTAAGGCTAGCTAAGGCTAGCTAAGGTAACTTGGAACATCGTTCTGCACCTCAGATTTTGAAAAATCGCAAAAATTGCATGCCGTCCGTTTCCGTTTCAGATTCTACGACTACAAACGCTCTGGATATCCAATCTACTTCAGTGACAATTCCTATTACTGACTCAGCCCGGCACCTACCGTACTCCGCGTTCCCCGTCATCGTCCCCCTCCTAATTTTTGCTCTACTAGACCCATGACCCATCCAAATCGCTACCAAATTTATACTCAGTGACTCCGCCCATCACCAAATTAAGATTTTTTGTTTTTTCTCAAACTTCTCATTTCATCAGTCCCATCCCCCCACCACCATCACCATTCGATTTTGCCATGTTCACTACAGTAATTGGAAGAAAATTCTATTCTATTTTGTCCAGCAATATAATGTTGTATCGTTGCAATAAAATTTGCTCTGTGAATAATTATGTTAAGCATAGTTCGTCAACTTTGAGACACTACATCTCAGTTCCTGTAAGAGATATAAAAAAGTAGTCAACTGATAAAATGTTAATAATAATATCAAAAATATTTTATCAGATAATTACTTTTTGATATCTTTCACAGGAAATGAGATAATTAAGGTTAAAGAGATTTATGGCCAGCACATTATGTGTTCACTTCGAACTCAATTATCCCGGTTCCTATGAAAGATATGAAAATTTTGTCAACTGATAAAAAATTGGTGATAATATGATAAATATTTTATTAGTTTAAATTTCTTCGATATCTTCTATAGGAACTGAGATAATTAAGGTCAAAGAGACAATCTTCTTTGAAAGAGTATCACCGATTTCAAAATCGAAAACTCAAGTGTTATTTAAACGTGATGGAAAAAAATCTTTATTAAAAAATTAAAATTTTGAAATTTGAAAAAAAAAACTACGGGGGATGATTTTTTATGGCCCACTGACCTCAGGGAGATCACTATAAAAGAAGAGAATAGTGAAGAAAAGAATCAGTTCTCGCTTCCTCGAGGCTCCCGAAAGGGACTCGGGGAAGGGATCCTTGGGATCCTTGGGATCCTTGGGATCCTTGGGGATCCTTGGGATCCTAGGGATCCTTGGGATCCTTGGGATCCTTGGGGATCCTTGGGATCCTTGGGATCCTGAAGGATCCTTGGGATCCTTGGGGATCCTTGGGATCCTAGAGATCCTTGGGATCCTTGGGATCCTTGGGGATCCTTGGGATCCTTGGGATCCTGAAGGATCCTTGGGATCCTTGGGGATCCTTAGGGATCCTTGGGATCCTTGGGATCCTTGGGGATCCTGGGGATCCTAGGGATCATTGGGATCCTTGGGATCCTAGGGATCCTTGGGATCCTTGGGGATCCTTGGGATCCTTGGGATCCTTGGGATCCTTGGGGATCCTTGGGGATTCTTGGGATCCTTGGGATCCTTGAGATCCTGGGGATCCTGGGGATCCTGTAGATCCTGGGGATTCTGGGGATCCAGTATCTGGAATCCTGGAAGGGAAAAATGCAGCAGAAGGTTAGTTCAATTTTTCACCAAAAAAACAACACATCTCATTTTCAGCTTGTCGCTGTAACCAATGATGAGCTTCAGCTGCTCCCTGGAGATGAAACAATAAACAGCTTACGCATGGAGCTTCAGGACTGTCAATATGTGCTGGTGAAAATTATCAAACTGCTGTCTGTAAGCTGCTGTTTGTGAAATTATGCATAGAACTGGGTATTTTTCGATTTACTTTTCAAAACAGAAATGATTTTCAGAATTCACTGTAGTGGCCATCAGTTACATTTGATTATGGAGAAGGATATCGAAATAATTTATTTGAAACGGAACTTCTTGGATTCTGTAAAAGTGTTGCATCAAAACTTGCTTGTTCCTTCAAGAAATGCTCGAAACGAAAGAAATAATCCAACTTCTGGAAATCGAACAAGCTCGACATTCATCATGCTGTTCCTCAGAACTATTCGAAAACCAGATAGAAGAGGCAGTTGATTAAAGTAGTCAAATACTATGTATGCTATTCAGAACAGCACACTCATAAAATTCATGATTTTAGGTACCATAACTGGCTGGATTTTTGCTGATGAGCTCACGTCAACAAAAAATACAATTAAAAAAAAACGATACTAGAGCACATCTAGAATGACACAAATAGTCCTAAACATGTCTCCAACTATTTAACGCTACATATTTGGCGTCAGTTCCCTTATCACCATATCAGATCTGGAGCATAACCGTGGATATGCTGTGGAGATGCTATAACAAGGAAGAAGGATCACCAGTATGATGAGACATCTGAAACAATGGAAGAATCCAAAGATTCTCCTTAACACTGGACTCTCTGACCAAGGATCCGACTGCTGACGCCTCAAGGACCAACCAACAAGCGATGCCAATGAACCCTTCTCGCTGGATCGGAAGCAAATCTCCACTGCAGATGTAATGAAGACCCCAATCAGAGCCCTAATACTGTAATAAATAGTTGTTGAGTTAACTAATGTTCATATCCTTGTACTCTCGCTAAGACACAGACCGCATCAAAACATTTTTTAACTTTAGACAGCTATTAATATTTTTAGACTTCATGCCCATTTTCGAAATTAATTAAACTTCCACCCCTTGATATTTCCATTATTGTGTGTGGTCTTTGTCACCTATAACAATTTCATAGACCTTTTTTCATGACTCAAGAAAACGTCTGCTAAAATTTTCAGAACATGTACTTCTTGTTAGTCACCTTTTATTTCTTAATTATGTTTTGTCTTCAAACTAATAAAATTCGATTTCCGAACATTTCAAATACACAGAAGTGTGTAGAATAATTCATAGAGTTTGGTGTCTTCCGATTTTTGAATTTTTGAATGACTCCGAATTTTGAAAAAAGAAAACACTTGTCTACACTTGACATCATCTCCTGAACTATTGTTCAGCTCTTCAAGGATATAAAATGTTTTTGGTTCAAGTGATCAATTTCATAACTCGGAAAAAAATGAACTTGACCTAATTCGATTTTAAGGTCCAATTCGATTTGCATGTCATTTGATGTTGCGATTTTTCACCTGGCCCCCATTTTTACGTTAACGGGCTATGTATACCGCATTATGACATGTCTGAGTGGGTTAGAAGACTTCCTGAATATCACCTGGTATTCCTTATTTGCTTGGAATCTCGAGGAGTTTCCATAGCATTCCATTATTTTATTTGGAATTTAGCTTGAAAATTACCTTTTGACCCATGTCGTTGGTTTCCACAAAGTCACAGACCAATAGGACCTAACTATTGAACATTGTTAAAGCTAGCTGGCGCGCCTCCGGCGCGATCACATGTATTTTGTCTTGGTTAGTTGCTCAGGTCCTCACTTTTTCTTTAAACACCGGAACAGTAAGACGCGTCTAGCCCTGATATGTAGCTCAACTGGCTTATTGGTTCCCCATTTTTGGTTCAGAAGGGAATCTAGGATTTTGCGAGACAAGAAGATTCATCTGGTGGTGGCTCTTAATATTAAGAAATTGAAATTCCTGTTTTTTGGAAGTGATTTCTCCCAGATACCAGAATTCAGTAATCAAAATAACCAGAAATGTTCTAGTTGATCTTTGGCCTCAGCTAACTTCATTCTTATGAAAGATGTCAAAAATTTACCAACTACTAAAATGTTGGTGATATTATGACTAACATTTTATCAGTTTACAAATTTTTGATACCTCTACAGTACCGGTCAGTAAGATACACAAAAACGCGATTTTTCACTGGATTTCCGGCCATTTTGACCATTTTCAGGAGGCTGGAGCTCGGCTCTCAAGTTTTCAATCATTTTGAAAAGCCTAGAGGATAGAAAACAGACCTAGTTTAAAGACATTCACAGAATTTTCTAAAAATTCTTAGTTTTTCAGCTATCATCCGATTTCTGAAAGACACCTTTTTTGTACAAAAAACCTGTGTCGTCACAAAATTATGAAAAGAAATGACCACCCATCCTATAGAAAGGCTATAAGGAATTACTTTGAACAATAGAGAATCCCTTAAAGTCAATAAAAATATATATCTGCATCGTTATATTTTTTTTTGATTGACTGGACACCTTGCATAAAAAGATTATCTAGACACATCAATAGCTTTGACCAGATCCCTGATATTGCCTCTTCAGAGTTTACAAATTTTCGACCTAAAAAAATCTGAAACAGAACACCAAAACTCAAAAATCTTGAAAACAACGACAAGAATGTTTTCTTGTGTTTTGTGACCTCACAGATTTCTAATTTTGGAAATTCTTTGTTTTTTTCAAGGAAATCGACGTATTTTTTTACTCAAAAGTGAGAGTGCTACCGTACCCCATAATATGCGACCGTGTAGCTCAGCTGAAAAAATCACATGACCCAACTTGTTTACTTATTTTTGTATACAAATCCAGGTGAAATTTTGGAACTGACTAGGAAAAAAACCTGCTCCCAATTTTTTTATCCCCTCTTCCTCTTAAAAAAAATAGTATTCCCTAAAAACCCAAAAATCCGTCACACCCCATAAAATCGTACTACCCCTCCTTTATCCCCCTCTACGGTACCTCATAAAACGGGTGGTGCATTTAATTTCTTCTCTCTGCGTGTCCTCGTAATAACACGCTATTTCTCGGGGACTCTGGTTTAACGAGGTGTCCCATCCCATTACAGTATACCCCGAAATTATGGGGTCTAAATTTGTTTAAAAGATAGGCCGCTTGCTTGTCAGCATGTGAAGCAAATCCACTCCAGCAGACTTTAGGATTTTTCAGAAAGTGTGCTCTTTTTGAGTTATCTCGGTTCCTATTAAAGATATTAAAAATCTGCCAACTGATAAAATGTTTATAATCTCATGATAAATAATGATAAATAATTTATCAGTTGAATTTTGTTTCATATCTTCTACAGAAGCCCAGATAATTGAGCTCAATGTGTAGACCATCTCAGCGTATTCTCCGATTATGGAACACCTGTTTTTTGTATGACACATACCCTGGAGAATTAATTTTTGTGCCCAAATTTTCACTCCTCACATCATTTTCTTTTTTCTTTGAAAATACATGTATCAGACTACAAAATACCAAATCGTATCCCACCCCAATAATCAAGGATCCGCCTAGTTAGTCGGAAATTTCCCGACAGTCTCCCAGTTTGTTCAAAATTTCGAATCCAAAAAAAAAGCGAAAAATGATTTATGTTTTTTTTTCCAAGAATCATACTAATGTTCTATTTTTGTCGTTCGCGTCCACCCTCCTCCACTTTTTTCGACATCAGGTCCAACAACTTGATTTCTCCCACGGGACCAGTTAGTTGCCATTCTACTAAATAATGTTGCCATATTTTTCTTTGAAGTTGCTCTCTGGGAAATTTGGCTTACTGAACCTTTGTTTTTCGGATCACACTCATGAATCCTAAACTCAGCCTCCGGGTTTCTAGAATGACGTTCCAGAAAAATTTGGTATGCTGAACCTCAAAAATCTTTAACTCAAAGAAGACCTGAGTTCATCTGGATCATAAAAAATTAATCCAATTTTTAAAAAATGGATTAATCCTAATAACGAGATCAAAATGTTGCCATTAATCCCAGGAAAAAAGCTTCCCCAACCCCCCGCGAATCATATTTTCTAGTCAAAATATTATAATAAATGTTTTCGAAATTTCTTCCAGTTCACATTTTTTTGAATAGGGCCTTTGCTCGCATTAGGGCAAGCAAGGGTAAGCAAGGGCAAGCTATGGAAAGCTATGGCAAGCCATGGCAAGTTGGACCAAGCTGGAGCAAGCTAAGAAAAGCTAAGGCAAACTAGCCTTAGCTTGCCTTAAATTACCTTACCATTAGCTTGCCCTATCTTGCCTTAGTATGCCTTAGCTTGCCGCAATGGACCGAGTCGGTCGTCCATTCGACAATAAGGTCAATAGCACCGCAAGGGCTACCACACAGAGCTGCCATGAAGGAGCTCTAGTGATCCTTTTCCAAAATTATACCCCAACTTTTTTCAGATCCGTTCCATTTTTCCTGATCCCCTAACTCCATAATTATCTGTACAAAGGACGAGATACACCCTAAAATTATAGGGGTCTTTTTCCATTTTTGTTTTTCTAAAATACATGGGAAAGTTAGTGTGTGTATCTTGATACCAGGGGAACGAATCTATTCCATTTCTTATTTTCTAGATGGTCCTCTTTTTTTTGGGAGCTTCTAGGACCAAATTTTCCTCCGTTCTCTCACCTGGACCCTATCCACGTCACCAACTTTTTTTCCTCTGATCTATTATGCTCACCCTGACCAACGACCAATTGTAGTAGTTTCCCAATAATCAAGGATTCATTCAGTTTAAATTTAGATTTACATTATTTATTTGGCGACTACCTACCTCCAAAGGTACATCCCCGAAGAGCACACACGAGGTGGATTAGAGTGGACCAAATTCAATTGGTTTATTTTGGTCATGGACCACTATTTTTTGAATGACAGACGGAAAAGTTGTGGTAGTTGTTTTGCGAGTGATCTGAAAATAATGTTTTTATGTTTTCCTTTTGGTCCAACTACCAAGAAATGCATAAAAGGTGGTATAGGTTGTAGTTTTGCTGGTAGAAGTTCCTTAAACAAGGGGATCCAGGAGATTTCGTTTTTTTGGCTACAGTATGCATTTCGATGTATCTATTCTTAAAAACTTTTTTTTCATATCCCCCTACTCATCTTCAAAGACTAAGAGGTCCTCTCCACTACCAACTGATTTACGGGGTCAAGAAGTCGGAAATAAGCGGCCCTATAGTTGAAATTCAATTTCCCTTAAACCTCAAAGTCCACTAATACATATACCTAGAACTCGAAACAGCCACATATGTATTATATAACCTAATCTTCCTTCTCTCGGAATAATTGTCTCTAATCAACAACTAATCACATTACTACGTTTTCCTATTCTCTATTCTTGACCGCTTGGCTCGTTGCAGGAAAATAACAAAACAAGGGGTTTTAGTTTTGTTTCTTCCGGTGTAGTAACATTGGAACACACCTAACTAATTGAATGATGAATAGGACCGCAGGGGGGAAGAGTCGCTTTCTTCCTGGGTGGGGAGTTTTAGTCTTGGCCGCGGTCGAAGCGGTTGGTCGGACAATGTTCTACCTTCTTTCAATAGAGGTCCTTCTGCAATTAACGGTCACATCTTGGAAATAGGTTCAAGGGGTACATTTGGCCAATTTTTCGAATTTGGCGCCGTTTCTTGGATGTTTCAGAACCTTGTATCCCATGGTATCGAAATTCAAGGTATCCTTGGAACCCAAGTTCCCCAAGAACTTAATCTACAGTACTGGTAACTAAGAAAATAGGTTTTTGCAATTTTATGATTTTAATTTTTAATATTATCAAAATCAAAATAGGCGGGCATCATCTCGCTGCTATTTCAGGTTTTCTGTGGCATTTTGGGAAATTTTGGTCCAGTGGGGACTTCGCTAGGGTCCGCTAACCGGGGACAAACAGACACACGCAATCTGGTGATTGTTAACAGTAAAGAGAATACCATCCAAGATAACCATACCATCCAACAGTTCTCACTATCTCACTATTCTTAATCGGACCTCACATCATCTCACCTTTCGAAGTTTTCATTTTTTGCTCTCCCTCCCTCTTTCATAGTCCCCAGGACCGCTGATAAATGATTCACGAGCTCCGAGAAAAGTGACCGGCCGCCACCCTCTCAATGACTTTGTCTCTATCTTATTCAAGATGGGGAAAAGGGGGAGAATAAAAGTTTCTTTGATGAGAAATTTACGGAAAAGTAGAGCAACAGACTCTCCATCTTTTTCTACTTTTAGACACTCAATTACTTCCCTTTGTGAGAGAGAGAGAGAAGGTGACGTTTCTTGTTTTCGACCTGATTGTTTCGATGGTTTTTAAGATTTCGAAAAAAAAAACACTGTTTTAAGCCCAGAAATTCAGAAATCCGAAATTCAGGAATTCAAAAATTTTGAAAAACACAGACCTGAGCTTTTTAAAAATTCCGGAACGTGTTTTTCCCAGATGACGTCAAAAAAGTTTTGAACCTAAATCTGAGATTTGGAACTTTTTCCTATGTTTTTTTTCAGAATTTTTTTTCGAGAAAATTTTCCATTTCTTGACTATCTCAACTTTTTGAAAAATGAATCATTCCAAGACTTAAAAAACAAGCTAGGCTCAAAAAACTTGGTTCAATTGTCTAGGTGGTCCCAAACACATTATTCTTTCCATTATGATACTCAAAACAATGAGTCAAGGGATACGCGAACATTTATACATTTCCTTTTTTCTCTTTTTTCTTTTTTATAATTGTTCTCTTCCAGTTTCCAGCTCTTGCATCTGTGCTCATTGAGCTCTTTAGTTCGATTTCAAAAATCCTAAAAATTCAAAAAACTAAAGTTTCGGAAACGATGATTCTGAGATTCTGAGATTCTGAGATTCTGAGATTCTGAGATTCTGAGATTCAGAGATTCAGAGATTCAGAGATTCAGAGATTCAGAGATTCAGAGATTCTGAGATTCTGAGATTCTAAGATTCTGAGATTCTGAGATTCTGAGATTCTAAGATTCTGAGATTCAGAGATTCAGAGATTCCGAAAATCTGAAATTCTGAGATTCTGAGATTCTGAGATTCTGAGATTCCGAGATTCTGAGATTCTGAGATTCTGAGATTCTGAGATTCTAATATTTTGAAATTCTGAAATTTTTAAATTCTGAAATTCTGAAATTCTGAAATTCTGAAATTTTGAAATTCTGAAATTCTGAAATTCTGAAACTCTGAAATTCTGAAATTCTGAAATTCTGAAATTCTGAAATACTGAAGTTCTGAAATTCTGAAATACTGAAATTCTGAAATTCTGAAATTCTGAGATCCTGAGGTTCTGAGATTCTGAGATCCTGAGGTTCTGAAACTTCGAGGATCTAGGATTCTGAGATTCTGAGATAATTTCCAAGAATTCCAACTTTTTGAACATTCATCCAGAACACAAAACACTGTTTTGAGTGAAAAGTGGAAATAAAAAATTGAATTACTTTTTGATGTCCACCTATAAAAAAGTTGAGTCTGGTTCTTTGTCATTTCTTGTTCGGTGAAAAAAAAAGATGGAAATTTCCATATTCTTTGAGAGTCTAGTGTGGAAGGTACTTTTTTGAGATTCTGAGATTCTGAGTTCGTGAGATTTGGAAATTTGGAGATTCAAAGATTCTGAAATTCTGTAATTCTGAATTTTAAAATTCTGAAATTCTGAGATTCTGAGATTCTGAGATTCTGAGATTCTGAGATTCTGAGATTCTGAGATTCTGAGATTCTGAGATTCTGAGATTCTGAGATTCTGAGATTCTGAGATTCTGAGATTCGGAGATTCTGAGGTTCTGAAAATCTGAGATTCTGAGATTCTGAGATGCTGAAAATCTGAGATTCTGAGATTCTGAGATTCTGAGATTCTGAGATTCTGAGATTCTGAGATTCTGAGATTCTGAGATTCTGAGATTCTGAGATTCTGAGATTCTGAGATTCTGAGATTCGGAGATTCTGAGGTTCTGAAAATCTGAGATTCTGAGATTCTGAGATGCTGAAAATCTGAGATTCTGAGATTCTGAGATTCTGAGATTCTGAGATTCTGAGATTCTGAGATTCTGAGATTCTGAGATTTTGAGATTCCGAGATTCGAAGATTCTGTGGTTCTGAAAATCTGAGATTCCAAAACTTTGAAGTACTGCAATTTGGAAATTCTACGATTCTGAGTCTTTGAGATTCTGAATATTTATTCTAGGATTCTAAGATTCTGAAATTCTGAAATTCTTAATATCCAGAGAGATTCTGTGGTTTTAAGATTCTCAGATTCTAAAATTTTTCTCAAAATGTTTTTCCCGCAAAATTTCAATCCAACTTTTGATTTTTCCATTTTCCCATTTCCCCCTTTAAACTGACTTTTGGCTCAATTTCAAATTGTTTTTTTTGCAGCGAAAAATTTCTCAATTTCGGGACCATAGAATCCGAAACGCACTAATTCGAAACTATCCGATTTCCATCTCCCGAAATCTGCCCAAATCCTCTTCTCTTCCTGAAAAAAGGCGTGAAAAATTCCATGAAACTGAATTTCCCCAAAACAATTCGATCAGCAGTCCTCCTATTGTCTTTTCGACTCTTTTTGTGCTCTTTTCCATTTTTCCGGGTCCACTAAATTTCAAAAGTTCCAAAAATTTTTTTTGCCGAATTCAGAATCGATAGAATCTCATAGATTATCTATAGAAGGAAGTGTCATGTGATCCATTTTTTTTGCATTTTTTCAAACTTTTTGATTGGATTTTTTGTTCAAGTGGGTGTAGTCAGAATTCAGAAGATCTCTAAGAAGGTCACGTAGGACCAAGAAAACAGGTTCCTGGAAAAGTGCTAAAATTTGAAAAAGGCGAAAAATCATTAATTTTCTAGTAGGTCAAAATGAAAAACTTTTGATTCAAAACAGAGTGTGAGGGCGGAGAAAGTTCGAGGAGAAGAAAAATTGTGACGTAATTTTATTATTTATTTTTGCAAGTTTCAAAAAGTGTCAAAAACAGAAAATGGACTAATTTTGTTGTTGGGAATTTGTACTTTTGAAGTTTCGAAGTCTTTCTAATGTTTTGTCTCGAAACCATGGAATCTGAAACTTTTTCACTTTTCAAGAACTCAAAAATTTTTAATGTCCAGATTCTTGAAATTTTTTGAAAATTGGGAATTTTGAGATTTTTGAAACTTTAGAATTCTCGAGATTTTCGGATTTCTAGGATTTTTGGAAATGTTGTAATTTTTGAAAAATTTTAAAATTTGAGATTTTTTGTGAATTTCGGAATTTTTAGATTTCAAAGGTTTCAAAGATGTTCAAACTTTTATGATTTCTGAAATTTTTTAAGTTTGGAATCTCAGAATTTCAGAATCTCAGAATCTCAGAATCTCAGAATCTTAGAATCTCAGAATCTCAGAATCTCAGAATCTTCGAATCTCAGAATCTCAGAATCTTAGAATCTCAGAATCTCAGAATCTCAGAATCTCAGAATCTCAGAATCTTAGAATCTCAGAATCTCAGAATCTTAGAATCTCAGAATCTCAGAATCTCAGAATCTCAGAATCTCAGAATCTCAGAATCTCAGAATCTTAGAATCTCAGAATCTCAGAATCTCAGAATCTCAGAATCTCAGAATCTCAGAATCTTAGAATCTCAGAATCTCAGAATCTCAGAATCTTAGAATCTCAGAATCTCAGAATCTCAGAATCTCAGAATCTCAGAATCTCGGAATCTCAGAAGCTTAGAATCTCAGAATCTTAGAATCTTAGAATCTCAGAATCTCAGAATCTTAGAATCTTGAAGTATCAGAATCTTGGAATCTCAAAATTCTGAATCACAGAATCTCAGAATCTCAGAATCCCAGAATCTTAGAATCTTAGCATTTTGAAATACATATCAGAATCCTGAAAACCCAAAATTTGAAAAGCTGAGAATCTCGGAATCTCAAAACTCAAAATCTTCCAGATGTTTCCAAAAATGAATCACTTTTCTCTCCTCTTTTTCTTCCAAAAAAAAACGAATGACCTACTTTTGAGCAAAGGGATTAAAATTCTAAATCTCAAATTGGTATACTAAGCCTGTGCTCCTTCTCCCCGCCCCCCCTCGGGCACTTTTTCCGCGCCACTTTTCACATTTTTTTCTTAGAATTTTCTGGACCCTCCACATTCCAATGACGTACTTTTCCAGAGCCTGTTCTTAAGCTTTATCTCATGCAAAAGTTCGAAAATTTTAAATTGTTGCCGTCAAACCCATTAATTTCCAATTTCCACCAATTTCTACCCCACGCAATTTGTATATCTTCTCCATACGTGTGCACTTCCAATTTCCCCGGATATCCATAAATTTTTGCATCTCCTCCCCCTCCTCCAATTTTCCACGTCTTCAAAGCAATGACATCTTCTTTTCATGGTCATCTTCTTGTGCTCACGGAGCACTTGACTCTGTGCTCTTAGCCCGTGTGAAGTCACCATAAAATACATACGTATGTATACGTACATGGTGTATTTTGCTTTTCACGCTTACTTTGACTCCTTCGCCATTCATTTGGAATTTTCTGTGTTTGTAAAAAGATGTCTAGGATTTTAGTACACTCCCCTCCTTCAGAATTTTTTATTCCAAGAACGCTTTTCAGGGATCCTGAGATTCTGAAGTTCTGAGATCCTGAGATTCTGATCTTTTAAAATTCTGACATTATGAGATTCTGAGATTCTGAGATTCTGAGGTTCTTAGATTCAAAGATTTTGAGACTCCTAGATTCTGAGATTCCTAGATTCTGGGATCCCGAGATTTTGAAATCTGAAATTCTGAGATTCTTGAAGTCTGAAATTCTGAGATTCTATGATTCTGAGATTCTGAGATCCTGAGATTCTGAGATTCTGAGATTCCGAGATTTTTAAATTTTAAGATTCTGACATTCTAAAACTTTGAGATTATAAGATTCTGAGATTCTGAGATTTTAGGATTCTCAGATTCCCAGATCATGAGATTCTGAGGTTCTGAAATTTTGAGATTTCGAAATTCAATGCTTGAGAGATTATGAGGTTCTGAAATTCTGAAGTTATGAAATCCTGAGATTCTGAGATTCCCTAACGCTTCGATTTTAGTATTTCCCTGAATTCCATAAAATGCTCTTATATATTTTTATGTCTGAAATAAACTACTAGCTTAAACTAGGCTATCGTATTACTGCCTCTTAAAGGTGGGGGGACAGGAGATTTTACGGGGGATTGTTGGGGCCAGGGTATGCATTCTGACGTGACGGTGTACAACGCTTAATGTCACTCTGCGTACAGCTGTCGCCCTCGCCTTTATGCATGCAATCGAGTGACCGCTTTCTCTTTGCCCGCGTAGCTCAGTCGGTAGCGGCGCCGCACCTTCAATCCTCGCCCCCACAAGTTCAACTCCTCGACGGGCATATTTAAACGGAATTACGAGAACATTAATTTTCTCATGTCCCCCCACCTTTAAACCCCTTTCAAAATTATTAGCATAGAAGTTATGGTCCATTTTTCCTTTTATTATCTATAAAACTTTTTATGAGCACTCTGTGATTCATTTCATCAGTTCTAGAAATATTTTGCACCGCTATGGTTTAAAAAAAGAGTCCCGCCCTGAAAAAAAAACATACAGAAGTCATAAAACATTATTTGAGATTAAAAAAGCATTTATTTACAAGATCAAGAATTCCGAGGTTTCCAAAAATACATTTCCGGGGTCCGCTCCTAAAATGAATGCTTTTTTATTATTCAAACTTTTAAATCTGAAAAAAATCTGGAATTAAGATTTCAGTTCATGACGCAGTCTTCTTCCGTTCCAATTCGTTCCATCCTTTTCAATTTCTCCTTTTCCAGGAAATTTTTTCTTCGATTTTTAAACTTTTAATTCCAAGATTATCTCCTAGCACATTTATTTTTCAATTTAATCCTATACACGTATTCTAGAAAAATTGGAGAATCTTAGAATCGTAGAATTTCAGAATCTCAGATTTTTCGACAGTTTGAAATTTCAGATTCTATGATTATTGGACTCCGAAGTTCTGATGTTCAACGATTTTGAAATTCAAAGATTCTAAAATTTCGAAATTCCAAAATTCTAGAGATTCTGAGATTCTGAGATTCTGTGATTCTGAGATTCTGAGATTCCTAGATTCTGGGCTCCAGAGATTCTGAAATCTGAAATTCTGAGATTCTTGAACTCTGAAATTCTGAGATTCTAAGATTCTGAGATTCTGAGATCCTCAAATTCTGATATTCTGATATTCTGAGATTCTGAGATTCTGAGATTCTGAGATTCTGAGATTCTGAGATTCTGAGATTCTACTATTCCAAGCCCCTAATTTCCAAATTCTGACACTCGTTAATCCCAAAAAAACCAAAAATTGTAACTTCATACTTTTTCTTACGTTTCTACTGGTTTTTTGTCCTCTTATCTGAAATTTGACACCCGCTCCACATTTGTTGAGATTCTTTTTTTTTGGGGGAAATGTAGTCAATTTGTTTCTTTGTTTCTGGGAAGAAAGTTCAATGTCACAGATATTCTGTGTTTTAAAGATCTGGTTTTTTGGTTCCAGGCTTTTTTCTTTGGTATTTTTCTTCAATGCACTTCTCGAATATTAGGATGAACTAGACTTTTCCTATCTTATGAATTAAGCGGATTTGATGTATTTTTGACACAAAATATGAAACTGATTGCGCGGATTTTAAAAGTATGTCTATCGGAAAAGGGTTGGATGATTTAGTGTGCATTGAAAACAATCCAAAAATATGTGTGATTTTTGAAATTTTGAAATTTCGAAGTTTGAAAATTTTGAGATTTCAGAATTCTTTGGGATTATAAAAATTTTCTGGGATTTCTGTAATTTTTTTCTGATTTCGGGATTTTTGAGATTTTGAACATAAGCTTAGAAATTCAGCAAATCATAGAATTTCAGAATCGTAAAATCCTGGCAGCCCAAAACATAGAAATTCTGGAAAATTCTGAAAATTTTTTGGGATTTTTGAAACTTTTTCTTTTTCTAAGTTTCAAGTATTCAGGATCTCAGAACCTCGGAAACCCCAAACCAGAATCTCAGAATCTCAGAATCTCAGAATCTCAGAATCTCAGAATCTCAGAATCTCAGAATCTCAGAATCTCAGAATCTCAAAATCTCAGAATCTCAGAATCTCAGAATCTCAGAATCTCAGAATCTCAGAATCTCAGAATCTTAGATTTCCAGAACTTCAGAATCCCGTATTTCCAGAATCTTAGAATCTCAGAATCTCAAAAATCCGAGAATTTCGAAAAACTCCAAAATGCTCGAAATACTAGAAAATCTCATTTTAGAATTTCAGAATCTCCGAATTTCACAGTCCAGGAACCCTAGAATTTCCTAATTTCAGAAGTCCAACTTTGTCTACTTTTGAAATGATCACTGCTTTTTAATTCTTTGTAAGTCCTCAAACACTACCGCCGCCACCGTTCCCCGAAATTTCAAAAACTCCTATTTCTACAAATATCTTACTTTTGTTTTCTTGTTTCTTATCACCTATCGTCACACCTCGTCACGACTTCTGTGTTCCCATTCTATACGGTTCTTTCGTTTAATTAGCCTAAAAAACCTCAAAACATAAATATTCGTCATACCACACCGCCTACAGTAATGACGCGTGGCTCATTAGAAAGACTTTTCGAAAAAAAATAAGCTCCGCCCACTTTTTCGAAAACAAAAAAGAGAAAGAGCTCATTAAAACACCACCACCATACCGAGATTTCTCATTTCTCAAGAAAAAAAATCTTCCTCTTCTTTCTTCTTATTTCCCATTTTGACAGCTTTACGAAAACCCAATTTCCTAAAGTCATCCATTATGTGGGTGTGTTTTTGGGTATACGGTAGGTGAAAGTGGGGTCATAAAAAGATTGATTGGTCCGCTTTTCCTAGATACTCTTTTTCTTCCCCCTTTTAAGAAGTACTCCATGACGTCAAGTGTATTGGGGCAAGAAAAGGGGCGGGGCTCATGGGGGAAGAGCCGAGGTTGATGCTCCCAGAGAAGCTCAGTTCGCCAGTTGAAAGGACAGGATGTGCTATTTTTTTTTAGGACGGCTCTTTTGTTTTCATTGCGGTTCTTTCCTTCGGTTTCTAGCTGTAGAAGTTACCCTAGAACCTGTAATAGAAGGGCTCCCACACTGTCAACTTTAAGCTCAATTATCTCGATTCCTGTGGAAGATATCAGAAATGTGTCCACTGATAAAATATTTGTGATATGATGAACAATTTATCTGTTGACAAGTTTTTAATAACTTTCCCAGGAATCGAGATAATTGGACTCAAACTTTACAAGGTGGATGCCCTTCTATTACAGGTTTTACGATATAAGGGACCATCATGCTCCAGGAGCCTGAAAGGTCCGAGGTTCTGTCTGAGGGAGATCCAATCCGACGGACTCGAGATCGCTATCTAAGGGATCCAGGTTTCCTAACTATCTGAGGATTCTTGGCCCTTTCTCTCTCTCTCTCTCTCTCTCTCTCTCTCTCTCTCTCTCTCTCTCTCTCTCTCTCTCTTTCTCTTTTCTAGCTCTCAACACTTCGTCTTCCTTAATGTTCGTCTTCCTTAACGATCATTTTTCTTCACTTCATTCTCACCATCACATCCATTCATTCCAGGGTTACAACATGCACCGATCACTTCAGATCCTCTGCATTCTGGCAGTCTTCACATCGTTGGCTTACAGTCAAGGTTCGTTTGTGTATTCATTCCTTCGCTGTAGTCTAATCCTTTGCAAAATCAAACACCACCAGTTGAAATTCGAACTCTTTGATAGACTAATTGTAACTAAATCTTCTAGTTCTTCCATTCTAGTGATGTCAATTCGAATTTTCCAGGCAGCCGTGATGAGAATCAGAGCGCTAAGCGCAACGACTTCTCCCGGGATATCATGTCGTTCGGAAAGCGATCCGCCGATGCCGCCGACTTGTACGATCGACGAATCATGGCCTTCGGAAAGAGACAGCCAAATGTGAGTAGAAGTATCGGGAATCAGAATGGAGACATGTCGACCCGCCGCAGGATCTTTATTAGGGTACTTCAGGGATATGTAGGATATCCTGGCCTAGCGGTTCCAGAGGTTTCAGAGCGTATTTTCTAAAGAACGAGCAATTGACTCACGGCAACTTATCCATGACTTAGGTCGCGGCCGCCTGCAGCCTAGTTCCCGGCAAATCTGGAGCATGATAATGTACAAGACAGGGACATGTGCTAGGTACCAGGACCTAAAGGTTTAGGATCCCAAGGCTGTTCAAATCGCGGCCGCGGTATCCTACCTGTCCCAGAAGTACCGTAATAAAAATTCTGCGATCGGCCGTAGCACTGCCTTGGTACCAGTTACTAATGGCCTACGACCATTAAGGTCCTTGAGACTTGGTCCAGCATACTCTCCCACCAAACTTCAGAACTTTCAAAAAAGAGAACCCTATAAATCATATGGTGCTCTTGAGACTTTAGCAAGGCGTCTCAAGTTTCGAAATATATACACTTCCTTGATACGTTTTCTTTGTTCAGAGATCTATCGTATGATCTACTATCTACTGAACCTTAGAAAGCAAAACTTACTCATCATAATATTATGACAACGTTTTGAGTTAGGTCATCTCATTAGACAACACGCATCAGGGAACTTCCTTGGCTTCAGAGATCTACACGTTGCACCTTTAACACTTCCTAGTCCAACTTTAACCATTCATCATCATGTTTTTTATTCAGTTCGACCGTGACATCATGTCCTTCGGCAAGCGTTCCGCCCCATCCGACTTCTCCCGTGACATCATGAGCTTTGGAAAGCGTTCAGCTTCACTGTATGATCGCGACATCATGTCATTCGGAAAACGATCGGCCGCCATGGAATACGATCGTCCGATCATGGCGTTCGGAAAGCGTGCTGAAGACTACGAACGCCAAATCATGTCCTTCGGAAGACGCAAATAAGGCCGCTGCTGCTGCTGGTGTGATAATAACTGACAAATATTCTGATCTCTCTTTTTGATACAACAACACAAGTCTCTGAGTCCCCTACCCCCTTCGACATTTACATGGATCTTCTTCTTCTTTCTATCTATCCTCCTTTTCCTATCTCTCCGTCCTTTCCTTTTCTGATTTTGTATAAAAATCGCCATCTCAAACCGACCCCTCTCCCCCTTCGCACAAAAATGTTTCATCCTCACAACTTTTTTTTTCACACAACCCCGCCTTTTTTTGTAATTTTATACTCATCCGGCACACACACTTTTTTTCCTTTTTTTTCTAACGGACAAAAAATGAAGTTGAATGTTAGATCATGTTTTGGCAGATTTTCAGATAAATTACTTCTTGGCCAGATTCTGAAATTGTGATTTTTGAATTTAATGCGTCTAGAGCTTTAAAATGAGTATATCCTTGCCTTTCCCAAATTTAAAGGTGCTTGTTAAGTGTTTCTAAAGTAATCTGAATTATGATTTTTGAATTTAGAACGCCAAATGCTTCAAAATGAGTATGAACATGCCTTCTCGGCTGTCGGCTTGCAACTTCAAGTTGAGGGGGGTTCGGCTTTTGGACGGATCTTGGTCAGATTTTGGTCAGAAGCTGCTAACTGGCAGCAGTGGGACGGACAACGTTCTGATTTTGGCCGGACTTTGAAGGCACTATGTGTTAAGAGGCCGGAAGCTGGCCGGTAGTTTGTCGGATCTTGGTCGGCTCCCCACAATGTCTGTGCCGGAATCTGACCAAGCTCCGGCCACAAGTAACCAGCGACGCCTGGGTAGGTTTAATGGTTTTTGAAAATCTACAGTAATCACAAATTTAAAGATGCATGGACCCAAAAGGCAGCTATTAATGGCGTGTTTAGGCTCATTTCAAAGCTCTCAACGTTCTTAATTCTAAAATAATAGTTTCTAATAAATTGGGTTACTGTACTTTGAGTTATGGATGACGTCATTAATCAGCTCTCTGAAAAAAGTGCATCGAAAACAGATGACATCAAAGAACGCTTTTTTACGATCCATCTCATTTCACAACCTCATAAAATGTACCGTATGACCATAAGTTATGGTCCAGAACACAGACAAGTGGAGGGAAAAGAGAAAGGAGGACCAATCAATCTTTTTACGACCCCCATCACATTTGACCTACTGTATACCCCAAAAACACTCACTTAATGGAAGGAAATTGGGTTTTCGTAAAGCTGTCAAAATGGGAAAATGAAAGAAAAAAGAGAAGAAGAACATTTCCTTGAGAAATGAGCATTTTTTGGGTAGATGGGACCACTTTTGAAAGCATCAGGAGGGGACCCGAATTTTTCAAAGAGAAATTTTTTTTAGAATGCTGAAATTCTATGATTCAAATTTTCAAAGATTAGGACGTTCTGAAATTCTTAAATTCTGAGATTCTGAGATTCTGAGATTCTAAGATCCTGAGATTCTGAAATTCTGAAATTTTTAAATTCCGAAATTCTGCAATTCTGCAATTCTGAAATTCTGAGGTTCCGAGATTCCGAAATTCTGAAATTCTGAGATTCTAAGGTTTCGAGATTCTTAAATGCTGAAATGCTGAAATTCTGAGAACACATAAAGACATTTCAAAAATTTGAGTCGCAAAAATTTTCTAAAAAAATTATGGTCGCCAAAAAATTTCAGGATGATGGTCGCGAAAAATTTTTACAAAAATTTCGAAATATCTAAGATTCCAATATTCCAAGATTCTGAGATTCTGAAATTCGGAAGTTCTGAGATTCAGAAATTCGGAAGTTCTGAAATTCGGAAGTTCTGAAATTCGGAAATTCTGAAATTCTGAATATCTGAAATCCTGAGATTCCGAAATTCCGAATTTCCGAAATTCTGAGATTCTGAGATTCTAAGATTCTAAGATTCTAAGATTCTGACACCCTGAAATTCTAAAATTCTTTCGAAAAAGTTGCAACTTTTATTCGAAAAACAAGAAGCCAAACATAAACGCGGAAACATGCAATAATCCCACAAATGGACATCCAATAACCGGAAATAAAAAATCGGAAACATTATGATGACAACGGAAATTACATTGACTTTTCATTTGCTTGATTGGAGACAAATTCTCAATAATTCCTGAAAAAATTCTAGAAGGATGATATCATAAGAAAGATCAAAAATGTACAACTTCGAACATCTGAAAATTTGTTCTCAAAATATTTTGTATGGCTTTCAAATTGGTCTCTAACTTTTTCCATTTTTGTTCTAGCTTTTTGAAAATTATACGATTCGAATTAAAATCCCAACGAGGTTCGAACAAATATAAAATTCCCTTTTCCCTAATTACCTGACGTCTAATAATTCATATTTTCAGAGGCAGATGGAATTTGAATGACAGCGGCTGATTTATTTATTTCTATAGGTAGAAGTATTGAAAATAAAGGCGAAACTCATAATAATGACTGACGATCCGGACTTTCAATGGATTTTAGATCTAATTTTATTCATTTTTGCCATTGTGTGTATTGTAGTTTTTCTAGTATTACTCGTATCACCAATTATTGTTCTACCATTGTATATCAGTGTTTTTCGAGCGAATCGAGAACGTGATCGAGAGGTAGTTTGAATTTTTGTTTCGAATTTTGACAATGAAATCTTTTTTTCTGGGTTTGTCTCACCGCGACAATAGAAATGAGCCCAAACACGAGCTATTTCTGAAAAATATGAAAAATGCGGGTTTCAAGGCGCATGGGTCCAAAAAATTAAGGCTTCCATTTCAGTCGGTCAAAAATCGCCGACCGCCGACCGACCAGCGACCAGCCGACGGACAGCCGACCGAGCTGACCGATCGGTCGGCGCGTCGACGGATTTCGTGCTTTGCGCATGAAATTACTTTTTGAGTACGAAGCATTTCATTTTACGACAAACGAGACATTTAGTGAACAGTTTGTCGTAAAATACAATGAAGCGTATGCAAACACGTTGACGCGCAACTGCACGAAAACGGTCGGCGGGTCAGCTCGGTCGGTGGTCGGTCGGTCGGCTGAATTTCCCGACCGAATTGAAGCCTTACAAAAATTTTAAAATCAAAACTAGTCGTTCATTTTCGTCTCATTCTGACAATTAAGATGAGCCTAAACACGGCTTACTTTGGTCAAATTTAAAAGTTTCGATAAGTCGTTTCGTGAAATTTTTTTTCGATACCTTTTTCGATAATCCTGAAAATTTCGAAAACTTCAAAATTATTCACAACAAGCCGTGAAACCTGCTTTTCTGTGTTCATCTCTTCTCAATAAATAACGCGGGCCACTTCTGGCCGGAGCTTGGTCAATTTCCGGCAAAGACATTGTGGAAAGCCGACCAAGATCCGACAAACTACCGGTCAGCTTCCGACCTCTTAACAGCAAATTCCTGCGAATTCCGGCTGAAATCCGACCATCATCCGTCCCACTGCTGCCAGTAGGCAGCTTCTGACCAAAATCTGATCAAGATCCGTCCAAAATCCGAACCCCCTCTCAACTTCCGTTCAGAAGTTGTGAGCCGAAAGTCGAGAAAATAAGCCTAAATTCGATACAATTTGGTCTATTATTAAGTTTTCAACATTTAAGAACGCATGGGTACAGAAAATTCCGAAAGATTCAAAAATTATCTAATCTTCCTTATTAATAAAACGCTAGAGGCGTCTGTTGGTCCCCGTGTCACTCTGTCGACATTTTGAAAATTTGAAAAAAATAGTTTTACGTGACCGTTTAAGAATAATTGAGGAGCTGAGCCACAAACCATTTTTTTAAATAAATTAAATCGCGCCGAAGGCGCACCAGCTTGCTGGTACAAAAATAAAGAAATAACAGTACTTTTCAGACAGCCATCTACCCAGTAACATATCATTTCTACAGAATGGTCTATGCTTTTTATATTTTCCATGCCATATGCATTTTGATTTTTATGCGAGACAACAAATTTTTTCCGTATTAAAAATACTTTTTTCCAGCTACATTGTACACCTATTTTCAGCCGCATTATCCACATTTATCCATTCACAAGAATTATAAGAGTGACTAATGGAATTTTCGTGATGTTTGTATTTCATTTGGTTTACACTCATCACATTCTACTATCCGTTCTGTCGATTCAAAGATTCTTACTGTACTTTCTTCCAAATTTCGAGCGATTTTTCACTTTTACCGACAAAACAACACGAAGAATTATTTATGGATTGCATATTTTATGTTTAGTTCCTTTATTGGTAATTTATGGGATTAAAGTTGATCCTTGGAATGAATCAGCAAAAAAATTTGATATTCTCAACACAATGGAAATGTCAATGAAGGTAAGCAACTGATTTTTGAGTTTCGAAAGTTTTACAAATTGGTTTATAATTTATTTCGAATTCTTGTTAACTCAATGAATCCTATTTTTCTGTGTCAAGCGCGTTACAAGGATTAAACTGAGCCTAGACGCGACCTACTTCTGACAATTTTAACATTTTCCACATTTAAAGGCGCATGGACCCGGAAAATTTCGAAAACTTTTAAAATAATCTAAAAGTAGTCATGTTTAAGCTCATTTTGTTTGTCTAAGCAAGACAAATCCAAAACTGTAAAAATATTGTAGAATGGGACAAAAAGTAAAAAGTTGCAGAGGTTCGAAATTTCAGGTTTCCTCTATTATTTTGAATCTGATGATTTTAATATCTTCTTTTTTATACATTCCAATCTGCATTAGCATATTTCGTCTCCGACATCTTCCGTCATTTATAAAACATAAACCACATAATTATATTTTATATCAAACTATTCTTACTGTTGCTTTGAAAGCTGCAAGTTTACTTTTTGGATTTTTTTAAAGATAAAAATATGGACTTTCAGACGCAGGTAGCATTTATCGGCGTTATTCAATGGGCAAAGTATTATGACGATTTGGCAATGGAGGCAACATTATTCGATGCAATAATTAGTCCATTGTTAATTCAATTACCGTATCTTTTCTGTAATCGACGGAATTTTAAGGCAATGAGGGAACGAATGACATTCAATTATTTATGGTTGAAAATTAAAAATAGACAACGAGAGAATCGAGTTGGAGTTGTTGGGCAATCTACTACGAATTGATTTGGACTTTTTTTTTCAAATTTCAAATCCCTGTACCTTTTGATTTTTTGTCATAAATTTGAATATCTTCACATTTTTAGACAGGTCTAGGTTAGACAATCAAAACGAGCCCAAACGCATCTAATTTTAGAATTTTTGAAAATTTTCCGGTTTCATGCGCCTTTAAATGTGAAAAATTCCGAAATTGACCGAAATCGGCTTTGTTTCTCGGCTGTCGGCTTGCAACTTCTAGATGGAAGTTGAGGGGGGTTCGGCTTTTGGACGGATCTTGGTCAGATCTTGGTCAGAAGCTTCCTACTGGCGGCAGTGAGACGGACAATGGTCGGATTTTGGCCGGAATTTGAAAGCGCTGTGCGTAAAGAGGATGGAAGCTGGCCGGTAGTTTGTCGCATCTTGGTCGGCTTCCCACAATGTCTTTGCCGGAATCTGACCAAGCTCCGGCCAGAAGTAACCGGCGACGCCTGAGTTAAGCTCATTTACATTGTCGCAAAGAGATAAACACAGGAAATATGTTTCATTGATTTTGGGAGAAAGTTTAAAAGATTATGGTCGAATTTTAAAATGTTTTTGTAAATTTTTAAACCCTTTGAATTTTTTTAAATATTGGGTATAATTCAAATATAGCCCCCCCCCCACCTCAATATGACCCCCCACCTTATAAACAACTATAGTAGAGCCCCCCACCAGTACAAAAATGGGTGGGGGCTCTACTGAGGTGTGGGGGGGGGGGGCTGTAATTGAACTGGTTGATTAAAGTATGACCCCTCACCAGTACAAAATGGGGGCCTATGCTTGAAGAACCTGGTATTCTTAAAATATGGCCCCCACCCGATTCAAAAATGACCCCCCACCCATTCAATTTTGGCCCCCCACGAATTCAAAAATAGCTCCCCACCATTTTTTGGCCTAAGCCTGAATTTTAGAATGTTTTAATTTTGGAAGTTCTGATGAGATATACATAGCTGACAAGTATGTATTTTTCAGAAAAAGTTTCCAAAAAAAAAAAAGCTCAAAATGCGCATCATGACGGCTATGGTACCCTTCACACACCACAAACTACGCAAAAGTGGAAGGCTATAATTGAATGGGTGGGGGGCTATATTTGAATTCAGCCAAATATTGTCATCAACTCGATTTTTTTACATTATTCGGCTTTTCCTGATTAAAAATCGAAGTTAGTTCGAAGAAAATAGGAGTGGACTTGAATTTTTATTTAAAATTTGTTTTTCTGAGATTAGGAGATACTGAGATGCTCAAATTCTAAAATCCTGTGACTCAGAGAAACTCTTATTTTAAAAACTTATAAAACTCTAAGACTCTGAAACTCTATAAATCTTAAATTTTAAAAATCTCAACTTTTGAGATTCTGAGATTGTGAGATTCGGAATTTTTTTGTAATTTGCACCAAAAGAGTGGACTTGAAACACGGAAATATGCAACTATCTCAGAAATAGGCACCGGATATGCCATATCGGAAACATCATGATGATAACGGAAATCACATTGACTTTTCGTTTTCTTGACTGGAAACAAATTACTAGGAAAATTCTACAAAAATGAAATCATAAAGAAGATAAAAAAGTGCGGGTTCACTTATTCATTTCAATTTTTAAACGGATCATAACTTGCTCTACGGTAATCCTAATTTTTTGAAATTAAGATTTTTGAATTTAAAAAGCGGAGAGCTTCAAAATGAGTATAAACATGCCGGTTTTTGGAAATCTACAGTAATCCCAATTTTAAAGGTGCATGGACCCAGAAGGCAACTATTAGAGAGGTGTTTAAGCTCATTTTAAAGCTCTCAATGTTTTAAATCCAAAAATTACAGTTTTAAGTAGATTGTGATACTGTACTTTGAGTTATGGAGCTCCTATGATTGCCACTGAATTCGCATTAGGAACTTGAGATGTTGGGTGGCTTAATGGAGCTACTCGACATGTTGTGAGACATCCTGAAAATGTTTTCTAGTTTCTGAATTTTTTCGAAAATCCTTTCCTACCCAAAATCGTCAATCGATAAGCCTTAATCACAAAAATTGTTGGCAAAGGATCCACAGCTGGAAATAAAGATATCGCAAAAGTGTCGATTCCTGCAATCTGTCCCAAATGAATATTCAAAAGTGCAAAAACGAATAATGTAACCAGTGGCAATTGTAATAGTAATAATGGAACGGATGCCTGGATAACCAGTGCATAAAATAATTGTTTTTGCATCGTTCTCGCTTTTTCCGACATGTTTGGATTTTTAGTGATTTGCTGGAGGAACCGATATGTTTTGATACCATATCGAAAAATGAAGAATACGGTGATGTTCTGAAATTTGAAATTTGAGCGCAATTTTGAGAATTTATTTTTCTAAATGGTCCACTTCCTTCAAAAATTAAAATCTAGATTTTTTTCTTCACTCCGTGATATTATCCATTGGGCAACACAGATTCGAACCTCAGTTCACAGTAATTGCATGTTTTAGAAAAACTAACGTTCCGTGTCTAGTAGCTAACTACAAACAATTTTTTGTCATAAGTTATGACTAGCGTCCTCGGCCTACGGCCGACTCCGCTAGGCGCGGCTATGCCGCGCATTTAGGTGGAATCAGATGCAGGGCCTTCGGCCCTGGCTCAGTGGAATCAATTGATTCAAGGTTTAGTCTGTTCTCCCTTCGCTTGCTCCGCTAGCTCCGCTCGCTGAAGTCGAACAGACCGGACAGGGCCTTCGGCCCTGTAACATCCAAAACTTGTATTGGAGTGGGATCAGTTGCAGGGCTTTCGGCCCTGGCCTAGTGCTTTCTCATAGTAAGAATTTAAAAAGTTGAATTCCATTAGATATCAGTTTCTTTTCTTTTTTGACGATATTTTGTCCAATTTTCACACTATTTCTCCTGGTTTTATCTCAGGAACCAGCGTACCTGGGAAGAATTTGAAAACAAAAAATGAAATGAGGGATCTTCATTTATGAGGAGACAAAAAATCAAATTAATCCATCCAGTGGCTCTCGCGTACCAAGAGGTAAAAGATGGACCCCCGAATTTCAAACATTTCACTTAAAACCCTAAGGCTTTTTCATTTTTCAAGTAAATCGAGTTTTGTTTTTTTTTAATCATAGCTATCCAAATTACGCACAAAAGTACTAAGCTGGATTTTTGATTTAGGCCCTAGTTCGGCAGAAAAAAACCGGAAAACGTGAAAAAACGGCAAAAAAGCTCAATCCACTCGTACGTTTCCCATCATATCTTTGTTCAAACAACATATTTTTGACGATTTTTGGCAATCTTGTAGCCAGAAAAATTTCCTATCGATTAAAAAAAGAAACATCTGAAACGGACTGAAATTAACCTGTCGAAAATGGGGGTGCGCGATACCTACGACTTTCACAGGAAGAAGGGGGCGGACTCATAACATCTCTAGGGTCCTAATTGTTTACTGCTTTTTTGTATTTTTTTTCTAGTTCATACACTTTCACTTTTGAAGAGTTTAAAGAGTACCTTTGAAGAGTTGAACTCATTATCAGAAGTATACCTGCAAAATCAGGGCCCGGCCCGGCGGGACCGGGTTCACCAAATTTGAAAAACATTTTGAAATTTCAGAATTTTTTTCAAATTTTTTTGTGAAACATCCTATGTGAAACATCCTACCATCCTATCTTGAAATTTTTTTTTCTTGTCAGAAAAGTTCTCTTTTTTTCTGTTGACCCCAAAAAAGACATAAAATTTTTTCCGAAAATCTGGGCCCTAGCCGGGCCGCGCCGGGCCTGAAAATAATTCTGAAAAAAGCCCGGCCCGGCCCGTTGCAAGTATGATCAGAAGGTGCGGCCGAAAATTTAATCAAAATCGCATCGCCGGTCGCACAGCGAAAAGACAATATGGTGCATGCGCCTTTAAATATCGTACCTCGGACGTTTTGTATTTTGAGCCCTATCTGGCAGTTTTTTTTCTATTTTATAAGAAAAATAAATTAAAGATTTATAAGAATTACACAAAATTAGACAGAAACATAGAAAGAAATTAGAGAAAAAAGCAAAAATTCGATAAATGTTGAGGTACTGTATTAAAGGCGCGTGCGATAATTTGAAAATTACAGTAGTGCTCTCTCTGTGGGAGCTAAGCTCCGCCTACCGTTGTTTTCTCGGCCGCAACGTGCATTGATTTCGGATAAGAGTAATAAAAAAAGAAAACACTCACCACAATTGTGCAGACTCCACTCATTCCATTAATACAATTCCAGTTCCAAACTTTCTCACCAGCTTTGTTGATAAGATAAAAATGAGGAGCAACATACACGATATCTTCAGGATGTAAGCCGAGTTCTTTGTACAAGTCTAACCGAATGAACTCATCGATTTCTTCACTTGGACCAAACATAAAATATCCTATAGCAGCCCATATGAATCCGCAAAACAATACCATTACAGCCAGTGGAACGAGGTACCATGATTCGAAGTATTTTATTTTCGAATTTCTTAAAAATTATTTGAGGTATTTTGTTGAATATCGCTTGTATTCCAACCCACCCACTAACGACGTAATAACGATAGACAAAAAGCATGGCAAACAGTGCCAAAAAGCAACCGAAGCTTCCACAGTACGTGCCTGAAAAATGGGAATTCTTGAAACTTCTAGAGTCTTTGACTCACTTGTCAAAACTCGCATCAATGGTTTTGGCCGGTCTCCAACTACTGTGAGAACTATAACGACCGTATGAAAAGAATGAACAATTGGAGAGACGATGATGTCCACAGATGAGAAGAAGATTTCAAAAATTGACACTCCCATAAGCAGATATTTATAGGAGCGCATGGTTTTAGGTGATCTCGTACTAATAAAAATAATTAGAAAAACGTTCAAAGCGATTGCGAAAGTAGTGGTAAAGATGTGAAAGTCGTGTTGTATTCTTCGCCATTCGAATCCGTCCATTTTTTCGAAATGATAAGTTTTCAAATAACAAATTTTGAATAGAATAAAAGTATATGACCTAGACAGTAGGAAGAAAAGGACTAGACAGCGAGGACCCTAGAGAATTGGCTACGAAAAAAATGTGTATCAGGTTCTCACAAAAACAACGTAATTAGGTACTAGAAAATGCTAGCCTTCGGGGAGATTTTCTTATTTTCTAGAACTTATAATTACTGTGAACTGGTTGTGAGGTGCATCGCGTTTATTTTTTCGTAGTTTAAAAAATAAATTTTTGGAATTTTCTGAGTTCAGCCTATGCATTTTCAAAGCCATTTCAACACGATGGCCTAACTTTCGCAAGTTGAGCGTTTTAGGCCACCAAGGTAATGCCTAGAAACGAACTCATGTTCAACTGTTCTGTTTCCTAAACTATTTCCCGTAGTGGCCTAGGAAAAAGTTAGGCCACCATGGTGAGTGGCCTAGAAAACCCATCAAGTAAAGGTCACTTCTAGGAAGGTTAGCATGGTGGCCTAGAAAACTTAACTTGCGAAAGTTAGGCCGCTATGTTTAAATGACCTGGAATACACATAAGGTGAATGTTAGGACTTTTCTGGACCATCAACTACAGTGGCCTAGAAAACCCTTTTTTGTTCCACAGGTAGTTCTGCTTGAATTTTCTATTTTTTTTCAATTTTTTCCACATATGCCAAGATCAAAGTACTAAAATCTAGAAAAAAAAATCCAGAAATACACCTTGTTCCGGACGATACATAATCTAATACGTTATGATGTTGGCGGAAGTTGTTTATGACTTTTTCATATGTCAGACAAATTTGTCACATAGGAAGCATAGGAAGTGAAGGTTTGAGTCATGATGTCATTAAAGTCATTTATTGAGATTCATAATAATCTAAATATTAAACAATATGGAAACAAATGTTAAGATCCAGGCTGTCCCAAACGTCGACAACGACCGGCCTCGGCACTGCCGTGGTTAAGATCAAACAAGACTATCCATTTTAACACAAATCGACACTGTATTTATCTGGGTGGTTTGTTTCACACTCGTCAGATGCTCATCTATTCCGATGTGCAAGTCGAATCGTTCTCGAAGTTTCTTTGGTACCAACATTCTGACGACTGCATTTCGAATCGCTTGGTTCAGGGTTAGATAGGCGACACAGAAGCATCCATTGCTCCATTGCCACGCTAATTGACCAATTATAATTAGCCAAGGTGGTGAGAAAAAGAATTGCATGTACACATAGATATAGGCGGCGATAGCATGGAATGAGCAAAGGATCACGGCTTGGATGATGATCTGGAAGGACTTCGAATTTTCGGGAATAGTAATAAAAGTTGATCTACCTGCTGTTTCGATCTGTATAGCCACATTGACGTGGAATATCCAATTTTGTAGATCAAATGATAACACAAGTAGATGTAGAGGGAAGTGGTAGCCAATGATACCACAAGGTTGTTGATAGTGTGATCGATGCTGTGATAGAGATATGGCTCCTTTCCAATTTTCGGATCAAAAAACCAAGAACTATACTCCGCTGTGAAAAGCAGGGGCTTTGTGAATGCACAAGAATAAACCCAATACAAAACCATCAATCCCATGACCACACGAAACACTTTCTTCTTGAACAAAAATCCCAGTCGAAATTTGGCATTCACCTCGACACATCTATCCACGGCCAAAAGAATACACGCCACACACCCACCCATCCAAGATCCTTTTCCAATCGCGCCGGCGCAGAAAATGAACACTGGAAAGTGACAAAAACTGAAGCCCATGATGTCCAAGAGTCCAGTTATAACAGAATTGACAGATAAGGATAACAGATCGAAGACGGCTAGGATCAACATGACTTGAAATGCAGGGACCCGACATTTTGATCGAACCATTACGATGAAACATGGGGTGTAGAGGAGCTGGAAGGAGACACATTATGATTTTTAAGAGGGGCAATACATTTTGGCCGGTATACTTGGTGAAAATGCACCCGGAGGTTACCGTAAACTCTGTTGAGCCCATTTATCTCGGTTTGTGTAACTCATATGAAAACGTTGTCAACTGATAAATTATTTATCATGATAAAACAAACATTTTATAAATTGACGAATGTTTGATATCTCTTATAGAAGCCGAGATAATTCAGCTAAATCTTGACTGTGTGGGGGCCCTTCTATTAAAGGTTCTACTGTATGCACTCTACGTAAAGCTATCGAAAACAAATCCAACGTTTTTGGTTACTGTACTTTTGTGGATTCGACGGCCTACCGGCCCTAAAAGATCTTGGGTGACTGAGCTTCTTTCTTGAAGAACGGACGGTTTAACGGCCCGGTCCACGACCGGCCGCGGTCTTACAGGCCTACTTTACGACCGCGTAGCTCAGCCTGGAACAGTGCAGCACTTCTAATATTTTGGCCATAAGTTCAACTCCTCAAGGGGTCCTATTGTTAGATTTACTAGGAATTTTTTTTTGATGTCACCTCCCTTGAGAAGCGTCAATAGACTCAAACAAGCTTTAAATGACATCAGGTCCTTTGTGTAATTCTATATCTATTTTTAGTTTCAATTTCCTGATAAAGATACAACACAGTCTGAAAGTTATACGAGGAAGTAAGTTCTAGTCTCGTGGATCTGAACCTACAATTTTCGTATTCTACAAATTTTTGATTGATCGAACACACCTAGAGATTTGCTTAAGTGCAATCTTACGTCTAGTGTACTAACAATATCGTTAATCAGATTTTCCAGAATGAACAGATTATCAAAGTTGGAGAACTCGGAATTTTGAAAATTTCGAATTGAAGTTTTGGGGTTCCTAATTTTTGAGTTCGGAAGTTAGATCTTATTCTCTAACCCTTTTCCCGAAATCCAGGTTGTCAAGAACAGAACCGCGGCGATTTGATTAGTGGGATGGAGGGATTTGACGGTTTAGCGTACTTCCGAAAGAACAGAGGTTAGGCCCACAACAACCTACCTACGGCCAAGGCCGCGGTCATGGACTCGGCCAACCGCGACCTCTCCCAAAACTCACGATCAAAATCAATCCAGAAACCAAAAAATAGGTGCCTAAAATCGGTCGCTTCGTTCGCACATCGGACATGTTCGCCGGACATTCATACATCTCTGGATACAAGGTGAATGAGTGAGTCAACATGTACGCCATGGACATTTGTAAGTCCGACATGTTTCTTAGGGAGTTTTGAATTCCTGAATCAAATTTTCATGAATAGGTTGCTGATTATTATGGGCGGAGATTGACAAGAAGTTGTTTGTAAAGAAGAAGAAGAAGAACAATCAGAAACGTACAAACTGTGAAATGTCATGTATGCTACTGAACAGAAATAACATGTTTTCCGAGACAAAAATTGAAGTTTTTATTCCCTTTTGACCACTTTTTGGAGTCGTATAGTGCGTGGATGGAACATTGGACGTCAGAGGAAAACTATAGGTTCAATAGGATCAATTGAAAATGAATAGAATTGATATGGCAACCTACTCCTACTATGAGCTAATCCGACAAGTAGATCAATGAATGACCTGGGAAACTGGAGAAAAGTATATGAAAAAAGATAATCTAAAAAATGTGAAACTTTACCCATAGAGAAGCATATGAAAAAAAAAGAAACTGAAAAATCTGAAACTTGAACCAATAAAAAGGTTAGGTTTCTGACGGATTTCCGAAGATTAGTACACTCATACTTAAAGAGCGTTTTTTGGTGCAAATCCCACATGTGATTTTTTAGGGTAATGAGGAATTCATTATGTCAGATTTGTCAGAAAAAGTGTTTGAGATTTCGAAGTGGATGTTCAATTGTGGAGTTACCGTATTTTCTTTAACAAAATCCCCTCAACTTTGAGCTCAATCATCTCGATTTCTGTAGAAGATAGCAAAGTTTTGTCAACTGATGAATTATGTATCATAACAGTAATATTTTATCAGTAGACAAATTTTGTAATCTCTCATAAAAATCGAGATAATTGAGCTCAAATTTGACTGTTGGGCTTATGTTAGAGTAGACACAGTAGCTTACGGTAGTTTCACTCTACGTTTTCTGAAGTCCAGAAACTTGTGATTTCAATGTTTTAAGGAGAAGCAGACAAACTTTGGGCTTTTTTTGGACCGGTAGTATGCATTCTGACGTGCCGGTGTACAGTAATCGCTGTTCAAAAAGAGCGTGGCCACCGTAGCTCAGCTGGTAGCAACACAGTATCTCTAACGGTGGGCTCAGAAGTTCAAACCCCCGAGGAAACATATTTTTTATGTATTTAAGAATTTCAGAGATTCTGAGATTTCTAAATGTGATGTGTTCGGATTTCTAGCGATTATACAATTTTCTACCAATTACCGTAAAACCTGTATTAGAAGGGCCCCTTTAATAGAAGGGCCCCCGTAATAAAAGGGCCCTCTGAAAGGGGTTTGGAAAAATAGAAGGGCCCCCTGTAATAGAAGGGCCCCCGTAATAGAAGGGCCCTCCGTGAAAAAAGACCCCCTTCAAAAGGTGTTTTGAAATTTAAAAATTTCCGTACTTTTCCAATGAAAAACATTTCGAGAATTTCAAAATTTAATAGAAATTTGTTGAAAGTCTATTTTTTCGATGAAAAACTTGCTCAATTTTAGTGAAATTGATAAATTTTCATGAATTTTGAACTTGAATTCGTTAAAGTTTTCGATTGAAAATTTCGGAAAAAATAGCCGGAAAAATAAAAGGGCCCCCTCTAATTGAAGGGCCCCTGTAATAGAAGGGCCCCCCGGAGGTACCTTGGAAAAATAGAAGGGCCGGCCCTTCTAATACAGGTTTTACGGTATAAAAAATAAGCTTTTGATAAGATTTATCATTCATTTCACATATTGAAATTCACATAGTAGTTTCCATCAAAAACGGGGCAACTTTTGCAGTATGGGCCATTATAGTATCCGCAGTGCTTGCCACGACATTATTTCCCTCATTCCTTTCCGCTTCAATCTGCTCCTCGATTCCCATATGCAACTTAAACCGTTTCCGAATTTTCTTCGGTAGCATCATCCGAATCGCCGAGTTTCTAATCGTTCGGTTCAGTGTCCAGTATGCCAAACAAACACATCCATTACTGTATTGCCATGCTAATTGGCCAATTATAATTAACCACGGAGGTGTGGGGAAGAATTGCATGTAAACGTAGATGTAAGCGCCAGTAGCATGAAAGAAACAAAGAATGACTGCTTGGATTATAATCTAAAAAATGAAAGGAAATTATTGAAAAAAGGCCGAGAAAAAGTGATACCTGCTGTTTCGATTTATACATCCACATGGAAGTGGAATAACCGAAAATACATATAAGATGGTAGCACAAATAAATGTAGAGAGGTGTTGAAATAACAGATACAAGAAGGTTATTGATAGTATGAGGCATGTTGTGGTAGAGGTCACTCTGAAAAATAAGCATTTATGAAGGGAAGTTTTTTGAAAATCGCGGAAGAGTTACGAAAATCTGACCCGATGAAAAACTCTGAGAGGACTACACAAAACGCGAAATAATGGCCCAACGTTCTCAAAATGATTTTTCTGGGCCACAGAAGATTATAGTCCAGAAATGGCTCAACATGCACCACATTGATTCTATAGGTCACCTACCATAACTGCCTAACTTTCGAAAATTCTGTTTCCTAGTCCACCAACTCTTATGGTCTAGAAATTGACTGTTGGTGAACTTTTTGTGAACTTTTTGACATGATGACCTAACTTTCTAAACATGATTTTTTTGGACCACCGAAGTTGATGGTCCAGAAATGGCCCAACTTAAAACTGATGTGTTTTCTAGGCCATGTACCATGGTGGCTTCAAACACATCGATTGAAATGACATACCATTTGTGGACCTTCAACTGCCACCGCGTAACTCTGGCGTGCCCCAACATTTTGCTCAAAACATGAAAACTCACCTCCTTTCCAATATTCGGATCAAAAAACCAAGACATGTAGTGCACATTAAATATAACTGGATTCGTGAAAAATGTGGCAATTGCCCAATACCCACAAACAACAAGCATTGTGAATCGAAATACAGGCTTGTAGAAAATAAAAGCGAATGGGAAGTGCGGATTAATCTCCACACATCTATCCAGCGCCATAAGAATACAAATTATACAACCGCCCATCCAAGATCCAAGACCTATTGCTCCGGCACAGTATATAAGAAGTGGGTAGTGACAGAATGACGCTCCCTGGATACCAAGCGCTCCAGTGATGATAGAATTCACGGTGAGAGCTGATAGATCAAAAATGGCAAGGAGTGTCATGAGTTGGTAGGATGGAGCACGGCATTTGGAACACAGCATAACGAAGAAGCAAGGGAGGTAGATTATCTGAAAAAAAACGTTGGGTAATTTTTTGTTTTTGGTAGTTTTGAGATTCAATTACTCACCGTCAGAATGATGCCAGAGATCAGAAAATATGCTCCAATAATTGGTCTTGGATAGAAATTAGATGTCATGTTTGGAGGGCATTTGTACATTTCGCCGAGGTCCAAACCGTTGCTTAGCACATAATACAGAGTCATCTCGTGGTTAAATGCCATAGTTGCTACTGCGCTAAAAATAAAAAAGATTTAAAAAATAGATTTTCAGAGAAAAGAAGTAACAAAGATGAAACGAGTTGGTATGTCAAAACAAGTAGACCGTGAAGGCAAATGAGTGGGCCTGGCTGGTAAAAAGGAAATTATGATGAGTTGGTTATTAGATAAATATCTTTCTGACATTCTATCTAGTGAGATGTGTAGATAAACTCACTCAAGCGGTAATAAGAGCAACAAAAGAGGAGCAAAAATGAGTTGAAAATCAAAAATCAAAAATTAAAATTTTTGTAATTTTTCTTGCAATAATTGAAAAAAATCAACATATCACATGAATCGAAAAGTCATATAAACCAATGAAAAGCCAAAGTCATTTTGCACCACCCACAAAACAACAATGGAAAGTTTTCCAAAGGCTTATTACTCAGATTAAAATCAGACTTAATCCGCAAAGATAAAATCATCATTATTTGATTTTTCGGTTAATGCACATTCGAATGATCAACTTGGAATTTACTTATACAACATTTAAAATTAACTTAAGCACTCTAATATTATAGAATGCTACTCAAACTGTTAATTTTGATGTTAAACATATATCTCGGTTCATGGGACAGATACCAAAAAGTTGTCACCTGAAAAAATAATTTTGATATTATGGTGAACATTTTATCAGTTGATTACTTTTTGATATCTTTCACAGGAACCGAGGTTAAATGGGCACAAAGTTGATGGCTTGGGTGCCTTCTATTAGAGTGTTTACGGTATACAACCTGTACAGCCTTAAAATAGATTTTTTATTATATTGATAGATTTTCAAATTATGAACAAGAATTCACTTTATTTTATTTTAAAATTTATCAGAAACATGGCCGGCTCATTCTCAGGTAATTCTCAGGGAGTTACCCGCCGAAAATGGGAGTTACCCGTCCTTTTTGGGAGGATCCCATCGGTTCAAGGGATCCTCCCAAAAGGGTCGGGTAACTCCCGTTTAAGGCGGGTAACTCCCGTTATCGACGGGTAACTCCCGTTTATGCAGCCGGGGAACGCGCGGGAAATCCCCATATAGACCCCATCTAGACCCCAAATCAACAAACGAAATACGCTCCATAAAATGTAATTTATTGATTAAAAATTGCAAAAAGATATGACAACAGATGAACAGCAGACCAAGACCACAAACAGAAAAAAAAACAAGTCAAAAAAATGGAGGTAAAATTGGGAATAGAGAAACAATTATCGTTGAAATTTCGATCCATTTATTGTTGAAATTTCTATCCTGTCTGGTGTTAGCTCGTTGTATTTTCTGAAAAAAATCTAGATTAAATTTGTAGCAAACTTATATAAAACTTACATTATCTTATTTTGTTCTTTTATGATTCGTTGAGCTTTCTCCTTCAGGTTTCATTGGAACTGACTATTCATCATCTTCATTGTATTTCTTTTAAGTTCTGAACACATTAAATAATATTCGTTAGAAACCATAGAGAACACTTACGATTTATGTGAAAACCTCTGTTAGTATTTTTGAACGCGTTGGATCCGGAAAAAGGAAATATGAGTTTATTAAAACAGAACAATAAACTTCGAAAAAATTTTTTTGCGTCAGTGAACTCTATTGGCGCTCCCCATTTAGTTCCCATAAAGCTCCCATTTCACCCCATCTAACCCCCGTTCCATCTAACCCCCGTTTCCCCGTCGATAGAGAAATCCCCATTTCCTCCCCACATAGCTCCCGCTTGTGAGAAGGGAGAAATTGTACTTCACAATTTCCCTGTTAGCCCCATATAGCCCCCATTGTGGGTAACTCCCATTTGGGCTGGGTAACTCCCATATTGCTTGGGTAACTCCCATTTGAACCGGGTAACTCCCAAAATTCATGGGTAACACCCACCCCGCCTCAGTTCGGCCCCAAACCTCTCCCGAGAATTACCTGAGTTGTAATACAATGCACTATTATTGGTATATGCTATATATGATCCAGAAAAATTCACAGCCCAGTGATTGAATACAACGGGAAATTCAAAGTTTCAAAAACCTTTTTATTTCTTAAAGGATCTTTATGTTGACCACGGGACCTTCTCATTAGCTAAAGAACCTTTTTTTCGGAACTATAGCCCAAATTGCCAGGTTGTTATCTTTGAAATACCGAGTAGTTTTTTTGTGTTAAAGAAAACTGTTCTCATTAACACAAACCTCATAGCCGACAACAAGGATGTTATCGTGTGACACAAAACTGTCTATTTTTCAGACAAAGAACGACGAGCAAATTGTCTAGGGACTAATGCTATCATGTGATGATGAACCCACGCATGTAATATAAGTTTATTGGTTTCTAGACAATGAACTTATTAAATGAGTAATCATCCGAATGTTGTGGACTTTGTGTAATGATTGATAAAGAAAAGGACAGTATTCTAAAGGTTATGGTTTGTTAAAGACTTTCAAAAAGATAGATAAAAGTGTTAATAAGACGTTGACACTCCTTTTCTGCTACTCCAAAATGCAGTAGCATGACTTTTAGATGATTGGAAATCAGAGAAAAACAAGGATACAATTCTAGAAAATCGGTTAGCAAAAAATTTACGTCAGAGGGAAGGTATAATTTTTGTTTCTTATAGTTAGAAAATCTGGATTTTTCTAGACGTATTTTTTTAGTGACTGTAAAGGTGAAAGACAAAGAGATAAACTTGCTGGTCAAATATCAGAGGTGTCGATCGTAATATACTGTAAACATTATATTAGAAGGCCACCCGACCCGTCTACTTTAAGCTTGTATATCTCGGTTTCTTTCTGAGAAAGATATCAGATAGTAATCAACTAACAAATTATTTATCATCAAATCAATAACATTTTGTTAGTTGACCTTTTTTATATCTTCCAGAGAATTCGCGATATGTGAGCTCAAAGTTGGCGGTTTGGGTGGCCTACTACGGTATGTATGAGGGATACGGTACCAAACAAGAAAGTTATATGTATAAACACCGACTACTGTACACGGAAATTTGTTGATAAGGACGATTTCAGATCTAACATCTTGTAAGGCAAAGATAATGCCTAATAGTAGGAGCGTATACGAAAACAATGATGTTTTTATTATCGTAGAGGCAATACACATCCGTTTCTGAGAATGGTTAACTCTCTGCAGTATCAATATAAAACTTGTGTTGTCAGAGCAGTCGATGTGTTTTGATTATGACAAGAAATTGATAAAAAAAGAAGTTGGATTCTTTATTAGTACTAAAAATAATCTAGGGCCGGTCCGCAGGCTCGACCCAGGCCGGGCCTGTTTCAAGTCTGGTTGTATTCAACATGTCAAAGCATAAAAATATTACAAAGAAGATTCACACAAAAACGGAGCAACCTTAGCGGTGCCACTCATTAGGTTCATGACATTTGACACACTGGCTACTTCACCATCTCTCTCCGCTGCAATCGCCTCATCAATACCCATGTGCAACTTGAATCGTTTTCGAATTCGTTTCGACAACATCATCCGGATCACGGCATTTCGAATAGTTCGGTTTAGGGTCCAATATGCCAAACAAACACAGCCATTGCTGTATTGCCATGCTAATTGGCCAATTATAATGAGCCATGGTGGAGTGGGGAAGAATTGCATGTAAACGTAGATGTAGGCAGCAGTGGCATGGAAGAAACATAAGATGACGGCTTGAATGATAATCTGAAAAACAAAATTTTGATTATGTTAAAAAATTTGGCCTAATACCTGTTGTTTCGATCTGTACAACCACATCGAAGTGGAGTAGCCAAACTTGAAGATCAAATGATAACATAAATAGATGTATAGAGGTGTAGAGCTAGCAGATACCAATAAGTTATTGATAGTATGAGGGATGTTGTGATAGAGATCATCCTGAAAAACTTGTACCTAAAAAAGATGGACCGTGTTTTGTTTCTCACCTCCTTCCCAATAAACGGATCAAAAAACCAGGAGCTGTACTGAGCGGTGAATAGGAGTGGATTAGTGAAGAAGCTGGCATACACCCAATAGATGCAAATAACAATCATCACTAATCGGAACACTTGTTTGTGGAAAATGATAGCGAGTGGAAAGTTGGAATTAATCTCCACACATCTGTCAACAGCCAAAAGGATACAAACTACACAGCCGCCCATCCAGGATCCAAGACCGATTGATCCGGCAGTGAACACAAATAGTGGGTAGTGGCAGAAGGAGGCGCCCAGTGTTCCGAGCACGCCGGTGGTAACAGAATTGACCATTAGGGATGTGAGGTCGAATATGGCTAGGAGCATCATTAGTTGGTACGATGGTGCACGGCATTTGGATTTTATCATTACTACGAAGCAGGGGAGATAGATTATCTGGAAAACATTCTTTGTTTAAAGATTGGAAATTCAAATGGGTTTGTTCGGGCTCAAACAAGGCTGTCTCAGGAAAAATGGCACGGTCGACCGAGGCTTCTAGATCCGCTAGGCCGTCGAATCCTACCAATTCTAGAAGTAGCCTGTTTCCGACAGCCTTGGGCCTAAATGATTTGCCTTATGCGGTCGCGTAGCTCCGTCGGTAGTGTTGCGGAACTCCGAATATTTAACCCGCAAGTTCAAATTCTCGAGGGGAAAAATTGAGGAATTGTTTTTTTTCATGTCTTTGACAGTTTGGTGGGATTCACGGGATTCATAACCGGTTTTATGGTATCTTACATGTTAGTGGGTCCCAGTCTAAAACTCACAATTAACGCGATCCCAGAAATCAAGAAATACGAGCCAATGATTGGTCTCGGTATTAGGTTAGTTGTCATATTCGAAGGGCATTTGTACAATTCGCTCATCTCGAAATTGTTGGTTAGTACATGGTAGAGCGTCATTTCAACGTCCACCATGGTGTCTGGAATATGTGATTTATTGGTTGGTGATACAATTACAATGCAAGAAAAAAAAATATAGGATTCCGAAAAAACGTGCAGAAAGCACCAAATCTCCAAATATGGGCAGCTGAAAATGAAGATCGAATGGTTATTTGAATGACCACTACGTTTTTTTTGTAGTGCAAATGTCATGAAAGGTGTGTCAAGGATTCATAGAGCAGAATTATATAGGGAGTCTACAGAGAGCATTTTCAGATTAATAAAAATTGATAAAAGCTGTACCTAATCTTATCATCATGATAAAAGCTAGAGATTAGTTCTAACAAAAAAACCTTAAAGAAATGTTCTATGGTAATCTATCCTCAATAGATTTCTTATGACTAACGTGAGGGTGGGATTAATGTAACTAGACTCAAACAATTTTTGTTCAGAAAATCATGAGATAACGAACGTTATAGAATGCGCTTATTAGATCCATAGGGAAATACAAGACAATTTTGTTCCTAGTCCCCTGTAGACCAAATTTGTATTCGAGCAGACCGGGAAGTGGAGTTTTGTTATTGGGTATGAAGGATGTGAAGGAAATGATGAAATGTATTAAAAATAACATGAAATTTAATAATCACAGTTTTTCGACCAAAAACAGGCACAACTTCCGCTACCGTAGCTAAACTGGAAGTTGCGCGGTTCCTCCAACGGTCCCATAAGTTAAACTTTTTGAGTGGCTAATAACTGGAGATTCACCAGTTTCGAAATTCGGTCAAATTTCTGATTAAAAACAATTTGAATTTAGCAATTCTGGTTCAGTCTTTAGACAATATACATTTTCAGCTGCAAAGTAGTGTCCAAATGCGCTACTTTAAGACATATGGTTTCAAATTGCACGAAATCGGAAAAATTCCAATATGTCGTCTACGATTTGTGGAATCATGTAAAGGAGGGGAGATAGAAGATCTTTGGAAGTTTTTTTTTCAAAATTACGGTTTGCAACTAGACGTGACGGTGTACCGTAGCTCAGCTGGTAGCTTTATCAGTAGGTAGTTAGACTAATATAATTCAATATGAACAAATGCAATTTGAAAATTTTTTTAAATGTTCTGGGAAGTTTTGCAGAGGTTTAAAAAAAAACTTAATTTTCTGACATTGATAAACAGATGAACACCAAGGATTCAAGAAAGAATATGCTTTAATTGGAACAATGCTAGTGTTATAATACCAGTCGGTTTACGCCCCTCCGGGGCTAAACCTCCTGGGCTCCGCTTACAGTGCGTTTTTCCGCTTCGGCTACGTGAGTTGGTTTAGAAACCATTAACCTCTGGCAGAGCACAATAAAGGAAGAGGAAAATAAATAAAAACCAATCAGAGGCCGTATTCATGAACGTTTTCCTTGGAAAACGCATTTTCTTCGGAAAATGTTTTCTTTAGGAAAACTAAAGCGTTTTCTTTCAAAAAATCTAGTGATAAATTATTTTCCTACAAGGAAAATATTGATTTTCGTATTCATGAAAAATATTTTCCTTTTGGAAAACGATTTTCTTTCACTGATTTATTTTCTGGGCGTGAGGGTTGGAAAATTGCGTTTTCTTTTCGAATTTGCTTTTGAAACTTGAAATTTTCTCTTAAAACAACAGGAACCTGACACTACATGTAACTCACAGTATTGACAAAACCCTTTTAAATGAGAATTCTGTATGAAGAATTACCAAATTTCAAGGACTGAATAAGTACTTCGTGTTTGTTAACGTTTTCTGAGAGTTTGAGAGATCCTATTCAAGATGTGTAAGATGATTCACATGATGCATATCTCTAGAAAATAATATGAAAACTTGGTTGACTACAGAAATATGTTAGCATATTGGATTTTTAGCCTCTAAAATTTTTTTGGCAAAGTGAAATACCACAAAGTACTTATTCAGACACTCAAAACACAATTCATTTTTAAAGACTATTTTTAAAGGAGTTAATCGAATGTTTGACAGGAGCAATAGACTGTTCAAAGAAGTTCAAATATTTTAAAGTTATTTTCTAAAATTTGTTTTTCGAAAATCATATTGAAATCTCAACGTAAGAGTAGTATTTTCTCTAGTAAACGTTTTCCTCTGGAAAATATTTTGGTGAATACGGAAAATACAGCAAGAAAATATTTTCCAAAGAAAATAGAAGGAAAATAATGGAAATCAGCCAAAGTAATAGTAGCGTGGAAAAAAGGACTGTTAAAATCAGTTATATTTTAGTGGAAAATGGTTTTCTTGCAGAAAATTTTCATGAATACGAAACCCCTTGGAAAACCATTTTCTTCTGCTATTTTCCCAAAAGAAAACGTTCATGAATACGGCCTCAGTTCTTACCTTCTCTGGGTTCCAGAGAGGGGAGCCGGAGAAGGGATCCGGAATCCCGAATTCCGGAGAGCCTGGGTTTGGATTCCTGGGTCCGAAATACGGATTCCTGGGTCCAGATCTCTGGGTCTGAATTTCTGGATCCGGAATCCTGACTCAGGAATCCGGAACCCGAACCCTGGAATCCGAAATCCATAATCCGGAACCCGAACCCTGGAATCCGGAATCCGTAGTCCGGAACCCGAACCCTGGAATCCGGAATCCGTAATCCGGAAAGCGAACCCTGGAATCCGGAACCCGAACCCTGGAATCCGGAATCCGTAATCAGGAATGCGGACCCAAAAATCCGGAACCCGGAATCCGGACCCCGAAATCCGGAATCCGGACCCGGGATTCCGGAATCCGATCCCAGATGTCCGGAATCCGGAATCCTGACCCAGAAACCCGAAATCCGGACTCAGATATCCGGAATCCGGACCGCGAAATCCGGAACCTGGAATCCGGACCCGGAATTCCGGAATCCCGAAACAGGAATCCGAACTCCGGATCTTTTGTCCGGTCCCTTTTCGGGAGCCCCGAGAAAAGGGCGAACTGGTTCTTCCCTCTGCTTTCCTCGTCCTTTATAGTGATCTTATCTCCCTGAGGTCATCTTGGGTCGTGGGTTTCTAAATCACATCACGCAGTTTTTTTTTGTCTAGAATTTTTCGAAAACTAAAAAAAAAGTATTTTTCATCACGTATAAATAATAATTGAATGGTTTAATTTTAAAATCTGTGATACTCTCTGAAAATCTATTTTCTTTGAACCTAATTATCTCGTTTCCTGCTTGTGATGTCAAGAAATATTCAACTAAATAAATGTTTCTGATATCAAGACAAACCCTTTCGGTTTTACATTTTTTGAATATCCCTTACAGGAATCGAGATATATTTGATTAAAGTCGCAAAATGATGGATGTCTTTTTTTTCGAGTTACTTCAGGGATGAACCTCCTAGGCTCCGCTCACAGCACATGTAATTTCTAGAGAACAACACGAAAAATATACCGATTTTTGTATCACCGGATTTCATTCAAACCGATTTAAAAACAGTACGACACTTTTATATTGATTTCTGCGCTCTATACAAAAAACAAAAAAAAGTTGCCGCCAAGCGGACTCGAACCCGCATCGCTCGAACAAAAGCAGAGTGCGCTAACCACAACGCCACCCGGTCAACACACACAGGTAAAGCGGGGTGGCCCAACGGCGAACAAACGGCGGCTGAAGGTTTGAAAATTGGCTATAACTTGCGTACTTGAGCAAATGGGGTAAATTTTTTTACTAAAATTATGAAAAGCAAAGATTAGTAATCGAGCCATTATAAAAAAGTTATGTTTTCTCTGTTAAAAATATAAGAAAAATTCATTTTTTTGGCGAAACAGTTTTTGCAGTTTTTTAAGACTATGTCATCAAAAAAACATAACTTTTTTATAATGGCTCGATTACTAATCTTTGCTTTTCATAATTTTAGTAAAAAAATTTACCCCATTTGCTCAAGTACGCAAGTTATAGCCAATTTTCAAACCTTCAGCCGCCGTTTGTTCGCCGTTGGGCCACCCCGCTTTACCTGTGCATGGAGAATGGGAGAAATGGTATACACGTGTGCGAGGTTTCCGCCTCCTCTCGCCCTCTCGCACTCTTTCCTCGCCCACTCGCTCTCCTTTCTCGCCCTCTCTGCCCAACACGCTTTACTGTGGTGAAACCAAGGAACGTCTCCAGAAAACTTCAAACTCAAAATTTCGAAAAATGAAAAGATCGGGCATCAACTAAGACACACTTCTGATCTATCTGTCCAGGTTTCAGCTCAATCGGTTAACTTTGAATGGGTTAACGGCCACGCGACATCCATCCTTACATACGGAATTTGGTGAATGTTATTAGTAATGATGAGAATCAAGAAAACAGTAAATTTACCAAACTGGAAAATGAAGGATCTCCTTTTTTACTCCAAAATCACTCTGAGCCAAAATCACAAGAATTCGGTGGGTGTGTCTTTGATGACGCTGTTGATCGTCAATTGTAGATTTTTAACTAGTATTGTAGGTACAAAATTACAATAGTGAGCCATAAACACCCACTGGTTTGTTCCAGATAGAACACAATGAGGCATATTTTTTTCAAGGTGTGTCATAATGATTCCGGAGAAAAACAAAAAAAAATGTGATAAGATGAAAACAATGAGGACAGTTTGACGGAGCATACAGCTCTAAAGAAAGTTTCGGTAAGCTACATGGCTTAAAATTAAGAGCTTTATGAGAATGGAGTTTTACGAAATCTGTAACTTTGAATATTTGAACTAGATGTTACTAAATTTATGTCAAAAAAGACCGAAGAATGTATAATATTACAGACAGGTGATATAATTTGATTCATAGTAATCTTCCTTATATATAAAACGCTAGAGGCGTCTGTCTGTCCTCTTGAGAATCTGTGGACTTTGGAAATTTTAAAAAATAAATATAAATTTACGTGACACTTAAAAAAATTAGGAGTGAAGCGACGAGCTAATAAAAAACTAGATTATATCGCTCCAAAGGTGCACCAGCTTGCTGGTAAATAACATGTTTATATGAACTAAAGACCATTTAATATTTATCGTATTTTACGACACATCTAATAGAATAGGACATTATTGTGGACCAAAAATTTTCGATTTTGGATGACTAAATGATATCGTCCACTTGCCGGTTTTGTCTGGAAATTTCAGCGAGCAATTTCGAGCATAACGATTTCGGTATCTCTCTTCGCTCTGTTTATCGATCGCAATTAATCTTTGAATTCATTATGCCATCCATATTTTGTGCATATGTATGGGTTAATGGGCAACAAGTTTGATTACTGTATTCTTTATAATTCAAATCAAAAAAGAACCTTGGTTCATTCAGTTTTCCTTTGTTTTCCAACTAGTATAATCTCAATGGGACTTTCACGAAAGTTTTCACAATAACTGAACCCAATACGTACATTCAAACATCTTCAATAACACAACTTAAGGTAACTTTCAAGAACCAGGTCATATTCAAAGGTTAATTCTCGAAATAATTATCAAACTTGACTGGTACTCCACCAGCATTGACTAAAGCGATTCCATTCACTTCTGCAGCTTGCTCAACAGCTAAATGCTCTTCAACTCCGATATGCCATCCATATTTAGCACGAATCGATTTTGGAATAACCTTTTTGACTACCGAATTTCTGATTGTCCGATTTAGGGTCAGGTACACAACACTAAGACAGCTACAACTGATTTGCCATGCCACGTGTCCAGCTAACACAACTTCCAGAGGATATGGGAGAAACAACATGTATAGATAGATCAGAGCAGTTACAGAATGGAAGAAACAAAGTAAAACTCCTTGTAAAATGATCTGGAACTTTCGGGATAACTTTCGATACTTTTGGATGTTTTTCACAAGTCCAACCTGCCGATTTGATTTGTACAACCACATAGATGTAGAATATCTGTATTTGACTAGAAGGTAGTAACAAAGATAGAAGTATAATGTTGTCATGGTAATAACTACAAACCAATTGTTACCAATGACTCAAGTATTTGTGTAGAGATTCGGCTGAAAAATAAAATTAATGAAATTCAATTTTCAGATACGCACATCTTTCCCAATCAATGGATCGTAAATCAGACTACTGTAAACTGGACTGAAAAGAACTGGTTTCAAGAATAGCAATGCAATGGTCGCGTAGACAGTGAATAACTTTTTGATAATGGAAAACTGCCGTTTCCCAAACAAAAAAGACAGGAAAAACTTGGGATCAACTTCGGAGCAACGCTCCATAGCAAGAAGAACACATAGGACGCAGTTACAAAACCAGGAAAACAAAGCCAGGCAACCAGTAATGAAGAAAAACAAGGGATACTGGCAGAAGAAGATCCCATGGTATGTTAGGTATCCAATAATGAGTGATCCAATGATAAGAGCAATCATATCAAAAATGGCAATTAGGAACATCAGCTGGTAGGTTGGAGCAGTCGATTTGATTTTTATGATAGCAATGAAGCACATAAAGTAGAGAATCTGTAGTTTCATGTTGTTCCTTGTTTCCTAGAGTGGTATAGTGAAGCACCTACCAGAAAACAAGATCCCGATACTCCTAGATAGATTCCAAGTTTTGGCCATCGAGTTTCAGGTACCGTATAGTTGCCCGAACATTCATATGCATCAGGCCAGAGCTCAAAGTTGTGAGTTATCACATAAAACATTGTCATGTTGGAGAACAGGAACATGCTTGATAGCGTAAGAATCTAAATAATAATGCGAAATGAGCCTTGATCTGTTTTTCTTTGTTTTCCAGCTACAATGATCCCATAGGGATAATGGCGGAAGTGATCGCTAGTTCTGGGCCGCGACACCTTGTCTGGTACATTTATTGTACCATACGATGTTACTGTAAACAACTTAAATTTCAATTAAAAGTGCCGATTCACCAGTAAGTTATGGGGTTATGCACGTAATAAATTTGCGATAAAATCGGTAATTAAATACACAAAAATACTATGCAGGAACGAATTTATTTGCATTATCAGCCGTGAAAAAATTGCCACTCGAAGATTTTTCAAGATATTTTTCTTGAGAAAAAATTTTGAGAGGAAATTTCCACGGCTGATAATGCAATTAAATCCGTTTTTTGGATGCAAATAAATAAATTTATTTGCGTTCCTGCATAGTATTTTTGTGTATTTATTTGCCAATTTCATTGCAAATTTATTACATGCATAACCCCATTATAAAACTATAACCGGTTCTCCAATTTCGGCAGTAATAAAATTCACTGCAACAAAGAACTTTTGAAACAATAGTTGTGATATTTACGATTTATCGAACATATTAGAACGGTACATGCAAATATTTCAAAAACACGCTGTTCATAAATTCTGACTACTATGTAGTTCATGTTTGAGCTTCAATTAATGAAAAAATTGTTATATTTGACTGGCGCTGCACTAGCATTGACCAAAGAGATACCATTAGTTTCTGCAGCTTGCTCAACGGCTAAATGCTCCTCAACTCCGATATGCCATCCATATTTAGCACGAATCGATTTCGGAATGACCATTTTCACTACTGTATTTCTGATTGTCCGATTCAGAGTCAGGTACACTACGCTAAGACAGCTACAATTGGCTTGCCATGCCACGTGTCCTGCTATCCCGATTTCCAAAGCCGATGAAACAAACAACATGTATTCGTAAATAGCAGCAGTTACAGAATGAAATAAGCAAAGTAAAACTCCTTGTAAAATTATCTGGAACTTTCTGGGAAAACATCAGATCAATGTTATCTGTTTTACACTTCAAACCTGCCGATTTGATTTGTACAACCACATAGATGTAGAATATTTGTATTTCACAAGAAGGTAGTAACAAAGATAAAAGTATAATGTTGTATTCGTAATAGCAACAAACGAATTGTTATACACGATCCAAGTATTAGTGTAGAGACTTGGCTGAAAAGTCGGAATGACGTAATTTTATTTTCTATAAGAGCACTCACATCTTTCCCAACCAACGGATCGTAAATCAGGCTATTGTAAACCGGGCTAAAAATTGCTGGTTTTGCGAACAGAAATGCAGAAACGCTGTATGCCGTGAATAAAATTCTGACAATAGAAAACTGTCGTTTCCCGAACAAAAATGACAAGAAAAACTTGGGATCAACTTCGGAGCAGCGCTCCATCGCTAGAAGAACACAGAGGACACAATTGGAAAACCAGGAAAATAGAACCAAAACTCCGGTAATGAAGAAGAACAATGGATATTGGCAGAAGAATATTCCATGGTCGGCAAGGTATCCGAAAATGAGTGATCCGATTACAAGAGCCATCATATCGAAAATTGCAATTAGGAACATCAGCTGGTAAGTCGGAGCAGTCGATTTGATTTTTATGATAGCAATGAAGCACAGAAAGTAGAGAATCTGAAGTTAGGTACTGTGAGCAGAAGAATATAATAAAATACCTTACCAGAAAACAAGATCCCGATATTCCCATAATGATTCCAAATTTTGGCCATCGAGTTTCAGGAACTACATAGTTGCCCGAGCATTCATATGCGTCAGGCCAGAGCTCAAAATTGTGAGTGATCACATAAAACATTGTCATGTTGGAGAAAATTAACATGATTGATAGCTTAAGAATTCTAACAATAATGCGATATGAAACTCAATCAGCTTCCCTTTGTTTTCCAGCTACTATGATCCCACAGGGATAAAGGCGGATGTGATCGCGAGAACTGGGTAGCGACACCTTGTCTGGTACATTCAATATACCTTATGATGCTATTGTAAACATCCTAAAATTTCAAATGTTAACTTAAAATTTCCTATAACTTATAACTGATATTTTCAGATCAAACTGACAAGAACTAAGATCTCATCAAAACAGTCAAAGTCGACCATTTTCAGTTAAATTGGTCGTTTGGAATGAGTTTATATGGTCAGCACTGTAGCTTAAGCCTATTGAAACAATGGTTGAGATATTCATAAGTACTGGAACACATTTGGACGGTACACTCAAACCTCAAACATCTTCAAAACATTGTGTTTATAAACTCAGAGAAACAGTTTATGTATAAGCTTCAATTCACAAAAAAATTATCAAATTTGACTGGCACTCCACTAGCATTGACCAAAGCGATTCCATTAGTTTCTGCAGCTTGCTCAACGGCTAAATGCTCTTCAACTCCGATATGCCATCCATATTTTGCGCGAATCGATTTCGGAATGACCATTTTGACTACTGTATTTCTGATTGTCCGATTTAGAGTCAGGTACACAACGCTAAGACAGCTACAAGCCAACTGATAAACTACTTCTCCAGCAACAATGACGTATAACGTCGGGGTGAAATATACCATATATTCATAGATACAGGCGGCTGCAGAATGGAAGAAACACATCACAACTCCTTGTAGAATGATCTGTGATTGAAATTTAAATCATACTTGCAAAATCAGGGCCCGGCCCGTGGCCGGGCCGAAGATTTCCAGGGCCCGGCCCGGCCCGGCGGGCCCGGGTTCTCCAAGTTTGAAAAAAAATTTGAAATTTCAGAAATTTTTTTCAAATTTTTCTGTGAAAAAACCATTTTTTGTGGACACTATTATCTTGAAAAATTTTTAGCTCCACAGAAAAATCGTCCATTTTTTTCTGTTGACACCAAAAAAAATTTTGAAAAGACAGGAAAATTTTTTTCCGAAAACCCGGGCCGAGACGGGCCCGGGCCCTGAAAATTGTGAAAAAAGCCCGGCCCGGCCCGTTGCAAGTATGATTTAAATTATCTATTTGGCCCATAATCCAAACCTGACGCGTTGACTTGTACAACCACATTGAGGTGGAGTATCTGTACTTTATAAGCAAGTAGTAACAAAGATAGAAGTATAAAGTTGTTGTGCAGAGAGCGATTGCGAAATTGTTCGCGGAAAGCCAATTATTTTGATAAAGATTTGGCTGGAAAAATCATTTCGTCTGAAAACTGTAAAATTCATTTGCACTCACATCTTTTCCAATCATCGGATCGTATATAAAACTAGTATACTCTGGACTAAAAATCACTGGCTTTGAAAACATCAATCCGTTGATTCCATAAATGAACACCAAAGTCTTCACAACTCGAAACACCTTTTTACCAAATAAAAATGAAAGGAAAAACTTAGGATTGACTTCTGAACAACGTTCAATAGCTAGAATAATACAAGAAACACAGTTGAACAGCCATGTGAACATTGCCAAAGAGCCGATGATAAAAAAGAAGAGAGGACATTGACAGAAAAATATTCCATGGAAGGTTAGGTAGCCAAGGATTAGGGAACCCACAATTATGGCGATTATATCAAAAATGGCAATGAAGAACATCAATTGGTACACTGGAGCAGAAGATTTGATTTTACATATGGCGATGAAACAAACAATATAAAGAGTCTGGAAAAAATACATTAACGAACAGTGAAAGAATTAGGTTAATTTGCGCCGAAGGCGGACCAGCCAGCGGCCGCGGCAAACCATCTGGTATCTGGTAGTTTTCAAAATCTCCTACCAAAAATATCGATCCTGACGTCCCCAGATAAATACCAAACTTGGGCCACCTGGCAGTGGGTACTGTATAGTTACCGGAACATTCATACGCATCTGGCCAAAGTTCAAAGTTGTGGGTGATCACATAATAAAGAGTCATGTTAGACGACAAATACTCCATTTTTCGAAACGAATGCTCTGAGTAGAATTTCAAGAGGAAGTCTACCTAGTTATTATAATCCCAATGGGAAAACGCACTTTGGGTGTTTTTGTTTTTGTCTAGATTATGTATTGTGCATAGGTGGATAAATGGAATATTTGGGTTTTGGGTACAAATGCCTTCTGGGAATGAAGAAACACAAGGATCAGCAAATTGTCTGGAGTACGGTTTGAGGAATGAAGGATACGTTTTAAGTACAGTCAGGGTCTTGATTTTTTGAGATCGGTTAACGAATTCTTATATCATATGAGTCAACTAATTCTATGTATACCAACACACATTATCTGTCTTGATCGATGTGGAACATCTAAGTTCCTCATAACTGATTTTATGTGTTTTCGTTGTACAATCCAGAGATCCGGACGTTGTTTTTATCTACCCCCAGGAACGCGATCCATGACACATCAACTACAAACGTTCAATATAAAATAACCCTCCCAGAAATCGTTCGATCAGAAAACGAGTATTATTTCCAACAATGACGCTCAAGTGGTACCTTGGTATTTCGTCGTTCTGTTTATCAATTGTCGTTATTTTTCTGAACATTATAATTTTTGTTCCTGTATTTCGACTGGCGTTTGTTTCGAGAAAGAGCACAGTCTATATAATTGCGTTTTTCAACATAATAACGGATCTCATGCAATCCGGTGTGCTAGGTTTCTATCTATCAACGTCGATGATGACGGATGTAAATTTCAATCTTTGGAAGAAACATTCTATGTCGTTTTCAGCAATATCTTCTCGCCGGAGCACGAGACAGCTTTATAAATATATTCTTAGGTGGTTTCTTTCTAAACGGATGGTTCATGGAATGTCTTGTACAAATAGTTATGGCTGTCAATCGGTAAACGAGGAAAGTATTAATTTATATGTTTTGAATCTCCAGGTTCACCGTTATTACTCTCAACAAGCATTACATTTTCACTTTCAACACCACTCTGATCATTTTCTTCTTTCTCACTACAACAACAGTTTTTTCGGTCGTCTGCACTCAATACTTGTTCCCATGTTGCAAGTAAGATTTTTGCCCTTTTTATGATTTTGAGATTTCTCTCATCAGATTTTTGCTTTTTTGCCACACGTGCCCTACTCGAGGCACCAGTGGCGCTGGAAGTTGTCTTCCGACCTAATTTTCTCAGAGCTCCCGTAAAAAAAATCGAGAAAGAAAATTTCATGAACTTTCTAATAATATGTAGGTCATGCATGGTTTTGGACCAGAGGGTACATCGAAAAAGGATACATTGGTTCAGAGGGTACATGGGATCTTGAGGTGTAGAGTGTTTTAGCCTAACTTTAACTGAAATAGTGTACTCAAAAAATTGTTTTCTTCCCATCCTCGCACATGCAGGGCCGAATCCCATGTACCCATGAAACAAAAAAGGTCAATAGTTCAAGAAGGGTCACGGCAACGGTACTTTAGAAAAACCTGCGAGCTAGGGGAACGGTTGCGGTATTTCAAGGGCACGGTGCCCTGGAATGCCTAGAACTTGCTGAGTTTATATGATTAACAAAATACCCAAAAGTTCATTTAATTGCAACTCTTGAAATCATTGCTCATAACATTCAACAAATTCCGTATGCCCGATGTATGTAGCGTGCCTTTTCACGCAATCAAAGTTATCTGATTGAGTGGAAACCTGGATAGGCAAATCTGAAATTTTTATTAGATGATGCCCAAACTTTTCTTTTTTCGAAGTTTTAATTTTGAAGTCTTCTGAAGACGTGGAGGTTCAGCCTTGGAGGGGCGTAAACCGTCTGGTGAAAAATAGTCGCATGAAACGCATATGATATTCAACTCTGATCACATTTCAGATTCATATTGGATCAAGATGCTCTCACAATGTTGTTCATAAATATTGAGGGATTGTACTCATACTCCAATTTGATGCTGGTATCCTACGACATTGTTTGTACTACCACTTCTACGATTTGTTATATCGCCGTGTTTTTCTCTATTCGTAACTCTCAGAAAAATGTGGCGAGTAATATAAACCGATCTAGCCAGGATGGCAAGTAAGTGGGCGGCAATTGAAAATTTCAAGAACAACTGATTTTCCAGGTATCTACTTCAATTCGTCCTCATCTCCATTTTCTATGTATTAGCATGGGTTCTGTTTGAAATTCTTCCTTTCATTGTTCCGGCCGATCAACCCCAGTGGTATGCTGTGATTCGGTTTTTGGTGACGCTAAACTGCTCTTCCAATGCCATCATTTATCTTTCACTAAATCGAGAAATTCAAAAATCTGTACGAACTTCTTGGCTCATGTCGAAAATTTCTCCACCAAAGGCATCAAGTCTAGTTCATTCTATTCCAGCTACTACTAATTGATAATACTATGAGAGTGAATGTGATTAAAATTGTCCCAATTAATTATTGTGATTACTGTAGAAAATATCATTTTGAGCCATTTTTTTAAAGATATAAATTGATAATGTGAATAAAATGAGAAGAAAATATCTGAAATATCGAGCCCCATTTGAACGGATACTAGCCAGGTTGATCTGAACTTGCTCAAAAACGGCTGCATAGCGGTCCATGGTCAGATTTTGGCCGAAAGTCAAAATTTGAACTGGCCCAGCAATTAATTAAAAATTTGACCTGGCACAGCAATTAATAGAAAGTGGACAGTGATCGAACAGGTTTACAAAGCTCATCAAACACGAACGAAACTGTTTTCATTAAAGGAGGCCAGACATCAAAAAAAAAAGTTTTTCTGATATTTTGCCTAAAGAACCCCCATGGGGAGTTGAACTCATGGCAGGCAGCTCAGGGGTACAGCGCCGCTACCGGCTGAGCTATGGGGGCGCAAACGAGGCCGACGACCGATGGCCTACATAAGCGCGGTGCGATTTCGTCCCCCAAACTGTCCCCCAAAATGTTTGCTGTCTCGCCTCCTTTAAACATTTTATTCAAGATAAATCTAACTACTGGTACAATTCAACACAAAATTATCAAACTTCACAGTTCCTCCAGCAGCATTTATCGCAGCGATCCCTGCTGATAAGGTTACTCCTCCAGCCTGTTCAAGTTCGATATGCTCATCTGCTCCAATGTACCAACCTCGCTTTTTCCTTATTCCTCTTGGTATTATTAATCTCACAACCATATTTCGCATAGTTCGATTAAACACCAAATATGCAACACAAACTGCACCACTGCTCCATTGCCAAACGAATTGACTGAACACTATCAGTTCAAACGTAGCTCCGAAAATTTGCATATATTCGTAGATAAATGCGGCGGTGGTATGAAAAATGCACAGGGTTATAGCTTGGAATAGAATCTGTAAGGAATTTGAGTTATAGTAGCATTAGGGCGTACTTGCTCACCTGTCGTTTCGTCTTGTACAGCCACATTGATGTAGAATAGCCATGCTTGTAGATCAATCGATAAGCGACATACACATAGAGTACTGTAGTGGCTATACCAACAGAATAGTTGTTTACGGAATGTGGATAGCTGTGGTAGATGAGTGGCTGAAAAGCAAGTCGTCAATTTTGGACATTCACATCACTAAGAGATCACTTACATCCTTTCCAATCATGGGATCAAAAAACCAACAGCTATATTCAGCGGAAAATATGAGAGCCTTCACAAATACGTATGAATAAATGGTGTACAAAACCATCAGAACTCTAACAATTGGGAACACATTTTGACTGAACAAGAACTCCAATGGGAATTGTGGATTTATCTCAACACATCTCTCCACCGCAAGTAGCACACAAGCCAAGCATCCAGACATCCACGAGCCACCGACTGTCGCGCCGAGGCAGAAAATAAGAATGGGATGATTGCAGAATGATATACCGAGGATGTCGAAAATACCAGTACAAACTGAATTGATGCTCAACGATAGTATGTCGTATACAGCCAGAGCCAACATTATTTGGTAGACTGGAGCACGAGATTTCTTCTTGAGGATTACCAAGAAGCACGGAATGTAGAGAGTCTGGAGAAAAGTACTTGTGTTTCAGAACGGAAATTATAGGGATACGAAATTATATGGTTTTGAAAAATGAGTCATTTTTATGTGTCAGCGAATTCTTCTCGAGTCTTTTTAGAAATAATGACCGGTTTGGAGAAATGTGTAATTTCTGTGACGTTTTTCGAAACATTAATTCTTGAAAAATAAAAATCAAACATTAGTTTGTTCGAAACCGGTTCAAAACATTTCTGAACAAAATTTCGAGATTAAGTCTAAAAATTGCCTGACATTCACCTGTAAAGCTTCCATTCGGTCGGGAAATTTAGCCGACCGACCGACCACCGACCCCACCGACCGTCAGCCGACCGTTTTCGTGCATTTGCGCGTCAACTTGTTGGCATACGCAAAGTTGTATTTTAGGACAAACTGTTGAAAGCCTCGTACGCGAAAATTTGTATTTGATGCACAAATGCACGAAATTTTTCGGCGGGGTCTTTGGTCGACCGATCCGTCAGCCCGGTCGGATGTCAGATGTATTTTCTAGTCATATTAAAGGTGGGGGGACATGAAAAAAATAATGTTCTGGAAATTCTGTTCAAATATGCCCCTCGAGGAGTTGAACTTGTGGGTGTGAGGTATGAGGGTGCAGCGCCGCTACCGGCTGAGCTACGCGGGCAAAGAGAAACCGGCCGCCCGATTGCATACATAAAGGTGAGGACGACAGCTGTACGCAGAGTGACATTAAGCGTTGTACACCGTCACGTCAGAATGCATAACCTGGCTACAAAAATGCTACGAAAAATCTCCTGTCCCCCCCACCTTTAACATGAAAGCCTAACTGTTTGGGTTTTCTAGGCCACCGAAAAATATCTTAAGCGAAATTTAGAGTATTTTCGCAATTTTGCCTGACACCCAAAAATCCAAAAAAAACGAAAACTCACAATGAACAGCAATCCTGTGAATACAAAAAACCCTCCCAGAACTGGTCTCTCAAATCTGATCGTAGTCAAATTTTTCGGACATCCGTATGCTTCGTCCCAAAGTGTGAAAGAATTAGTGAATAGGTGAAATAGTGACATTTGAAGGGTAGTCATTGTTTTAACAGAGTTTTTCTTATTTCTTATTTCAAGTAAGGAAACTGAACTGTTTGAGAGCACACAGGAAAATCCGAGACGGAACTAAAAGTGTGATAAAAAAGGCACATATAATGTATCTAGTTAGTATAATCCCAATGGATATTGATTCTGTGAAACACAACAATTATAAGGGTAAGAAATGGGAGACAAAAAATAAGTGGGTGTCTGTTTTCATTTAACTGTTTTCTGGAAATTGGAACAGAGAACACAAGAAGAAGCTTAGTGGATTTTCGCTAAATTCCGGGCAACTCAAAAGCAGCTGTTTGGTCGGAAAAAAAAAACTAGACACTCTAAATTATAGGGTCGTCATCGGTAATTTGTTATCTGGTTTGTGCGCCGGAAATTAAAGAATCGCCACTATCTCTGAGATTTTCAAGAAATGCAATACCTACTGTCACAAGAGCTGTTCTTTGCATTACCTGAAAGAATACAAAACGTGCAGTTACAAAAAATTCATTGAGAGCCAAACACAAGTCTTTAGTTGAACATAAAATTATCGAATTTGATCACTCCTCCTACTGCATTGACCGTACCAAGCCCGGCAGACAATGTGGGTCCTCCAGCTTCTTCTAGTGCAATATGCTCATCAGCTCCGATGTACCATCCAAAACGTTTTCTGACACTTTTTGGAACCATTATTTTTACAACCAAATTTCGAATAGTGCGATTGAATATCAAATAAGCCAAACATACAGCACCATTGCTCCATTGCCAGATAAACTGGCTAGCTATAATTATGACTGGGGTTACTTCTATAAACTGCATGTACTCGTAGATGAAAGCAGCGGCGGTGTGGAAAATGCATAGTGTGATTGCTTGGAAAAGGATCTGCAACTTTTTTTTGAAATCAATTTTTCTTAATAAGCTGACAAATTTTTTACAAACCTGTCGTTTCGTTTTGTATAACCACATGGAAGTTGTATAACCAAATTTGCAGATCAAGCGGTACGATATATAAATGTAAAGAGCTGTAGTAGCAATACCAACGGCAAAGTTGTTGATTGTGTGTGGATAGCTATGGTAGAGAAGAGGCTGAAGAACGTATTTCATCAAGTTATTCACTCCCCTTCAAACTTACATCCTTCCCAATTAAGGGATCAAAGAACCAACAGCTGAACTGTGAGGAAAAGGTGAGACCTTTAACGAACAGGTACGCATAAATCGTATACATTCCCATAAGGATTCTAACGAAAGGGAACACGCTCTTGCGAAACAGAAACTCTAATGGGAATTGTGGATTAATTTCAACACATCTCTCAATTGCTAACATCACACAAGCCAAGCAGCCAGCCATCCAGGAGCCTCCAGCAATGGCACCGAGGCAGAAAATGATAAGAGGGGAATGACAGAATGATATTCCGAGAATGTCAAAAATTCCAGTGCAGACAGAGTTGACTGATAATGAGAGGATGTCGAATATAGCAAGAGCAAACATGATTTGGTAGACGGGAGCACGCGATTTCTTCTGGACAATAGCAAGGAAGCAAGGGATGTAGAGAACCTGGGAAACAATTTTTGAGTCTAGGCTTGAGGCACGGGTCTGTACCAAAATAAAGGTACTTTTCGTTTTCGGAGGTTTTAATGTAAAAAGGTCCACTGAGAGAAAAGCAAACTCAAACTTTGAATCTACAGTACAACGTGTCTACAGTAACATCTACAGTTAAGAATCTGCAGTGAAACTTTTTCATGAAGGCTCTAGGGATTACGCTTCAATTAGAAGGGACCTTCTAATACAGAATCTACAGTAACCTTCAAAGTTTTTGGGAAATATTGAGTATAAATTTGAACTCATTCTTTCCAAACACTCTAGAACTTACAATAAACATCACCCCGAAAAACAAGAAGAATGATCCTAACACTGGTCTCTCAAACTTCAAAGTTGTCAGATTCCGTGGACAGTCGTATGCTTCGTCCCAAAGTGTGAATGAGTTGGTAAAAACATGATACAATGACATTTGAAGAGCCGACATCTTACAAGCTTTTCAGGATCAAACGAGTGGGATACAACTGCTGAGTATAAGCCAAGAAGATAGAATAATAACAGAGGATCCAAAAAATTAGATGCTCACACAATATATCACGAGTTGTAAATCTTACAATCACGTATGTTTATTGTTCAGAAATAGTGCCCGATTCCCGAGAGAAATCAATTCCTCGTAAAAAAAGTGTGTAGTCTGGAGAACAGAAATCAGTTCATTAACGGGGACAAAATATGAAACGAGAAGTTGAAAAGAATATTGAATGGAAACTAATTTTCAATGGAGTCATTTCCCAGTGGTCAAAGATGATTCATACGGGCACATCAAAATATCAGGAAAAATAATTTTATCAAAGAACCAACCACCATATGTATGTATATGGATTTTTTGACAGGTATAGTTCCAAGGATGTACAGTAATCAGTGTGCGCAATTTTGAAGCTTTCATGGGGATACCGTACCACTTTCCTATCCCAATAGTGGATGCAAGTTGATGCCAACAACACCGTTAAAGATTCATCGCCGTAAACCGAGCGAAAGCAGCGATATTTTTTTCAAAAAATAAGATAGATTTTGTAATACCATATTAGCTCTAATAGAACATCCCACTATACGTGCAAATTGAGCTTAATTATCTAAATTTGTATGAAAGATATAAAAAATGGGTCAACTAAAAATACTTCTGTGATTATGATAAACAATTTACATTTGATAAACAACAATTTATTTTGTATCTGTTGCCAAATTTTTGATATCTTTACAGGAACAAAGAAAGCTTTAAAATTGAGAATTAGGAACCCTTCTACAGGTCTACGGTTAATGATTTGTTGATGATTTCAAGCCCTGAGGCATGCTTTTTATTTTCTAAAAATCGCCTGAAGTTCCCTAATGGGATTAATCAGTTGTTCCTAGAGTATGTTTGTCTTGAAGTTCTCATTACAAGAAACAAAAACATTCTCAGAATCCTAGAAAAGCAATACCTATAAAAGTTGTCTTGTGAATTATGAAGCACATACAATTGACACTACTTATGTCGCTTTTCCAACTGCTTACTGACTTCTTTGAGCTTCCAGAGGAATATCAATGCCCGGATAGTTTGACAAATGATTACTTTGTAAGACTTCGCCTGGGATTCTATTTTTTGCTTTCTGGGATTCTGCTCATAGTGAGTTCTTAGGGCAGGATCTTTTACTCTATAAGAATCTTTCAGTTGCTCTACATTCCTTGCTTCATCGTAATGCTCAAATCCAAATCTCGCAACCCCTCGTTCCGTGTTATGATCATTCTCGCAGTTTTTGACATCATCAATCTAGCAGTGAACTCAGTTAGCACTGGGATCTTCAACATTCTCGGAGCATCTTTCTGTCAATATCCTCGACTGATTTTCATTATCGGAGCAATTGGAAATGGCACTTGGATGGCTGGATGTGCGATGTGTATTCTTTTAGCCATGGACAGATGTGTCGAGATCAACTCAAAGTTCTTCTTGGCGTTTTTGTTCCATAAAAAAGCTTTCCGGGTAGTTCTCGCGGTTGTTGGAATCTATTGGATGTATTCTGTTTGGTTTACGAAGCCTCTTTTGTTTTCTGCTCGGTACAGCTCGTGGTTCTTCGATCCAAAAGTTAACAGAGACGTAAGTAGATATCCCAGAGAAATCCAAATATTCTTCAGCAAATTATGTGAAAATATTTCAGCCAAACATCTACCGTAACGTCCCACACACCATAAACAACCTTGTGGTTTCTGCTTCCACAACAGGACTCTACATCTACATGTGCGTATTTTTGCTCTATAAAAAAGGCAAAAGTACTAACTCGATGTGGATGTCCAGGAACAAAAACCAGGTCATTCTACAAGCCGTGATCATTTGCTCTTTCCACGCGCTAGCCGCCTACATCTACGTCTACATGCAGTTCTTCTACTCGCCACCATTGCTCATCATCCTTGGTCAGCTTACATGGCAATGGAGTAATGGATGTTTTTGTGTGGTCTACCTTACTATCAATAAATCCATCAGAAGTTCAGTGAAGAAGATGTTGTTGAGCTACCGATTTCCCAATCCGCAAGTGGGTGTTATAAGCAAAACAAGTTCTATGCCCAAAGAAATAGCGTTGATTACTGGGAACGTACATGTGAGTACTGTTTCGCCCAACAAGAAAGTCCATTGAGATTTACAGACGTTCTGATGGATCAATGATCGTCTTCACGCCTCCATTCTCGTCACCTTCTGATCTCTAGCTGCGAGCAGAAAGAAATCTCAATGATCTATAATTATATAATCCAAAATTTTTTTCGGTTGTAGTGTTTTCAAAATGTCCACCAGGACCAGCTATCACATGTCTTTGTCATACGTTATTTTGAATAAATTTGAACTTAATTCTGATTTCTACGCATGTCCAGAGAATTGGACGATGAGTGATGAGGAAAGAGTGAAGAGTCCCATTTTTGGGACGTATTTAATGATAAGTGGAAGTATTTATGTGGTGAGTAAGGGTTTCAAAAATCTGAAGTTAAATTTTTTTTTCTAGGTTCTTTACATTCTCTGCCTTATCGCTATGCTGAAACGTGAGCTTATTCGTCATCCGGCTTATAAAATCATGGTCTGCTTGGCTCTTTTCGACATACCATCCATTTTCATCTCATGTATATTCATTTTGGATACTTTGGAATCTATTTTTGCGATTATCCACGCCTCATATTTGTCCTTGGCTCCTTTGGTTTCGGTTTATGGATGGGATGCACATTCTCCTGTAGCGCTTTAGCTCTGTGTCGAATTAGCGGAGTGAACACCAATTTAGAAATTAGGTGGATTTTCAGAAGTCCCTGTATTTACTTTTTAATCGTTTTGATTTTCGCATTTCCGTTGTACGGAACATTTTTCACTAAACCTTTAATATTCCGTGCTGAATATATGTCATGGTTTTTCGACCCAGGAACCGGACTTGTTGATTCATCTACCTATCATCATATTTCTCAGGTGATCAATAACGCAGCGGAAAGCATAGTCACCACTATTCTGTACGCTTATTTAATAGTTTATTTGATAAGAAATCGCACAAATGTAATATTATCAGCTCACGATGTTCGAGTACAACGTCAAGTAATCCTTCAAGCTGCAATCATTTGTTTTTTCCACTCTCTAGCTTCAACAATATACACTTATATGCAATTTTTCAACTCTCCTAAATGGCTCCTCATTTTTGCACAAATCAGCTGGCACATTTGCACTGGATTCGTCACTATCGTTTATTTAACACTAAACCCAACTATCCGATCCGAAGTTGTGAAATTGATATGTCCGAAGAAGCTCCAAGGAGCCAATCAAGTTTATCATTTTTCGGACGCTGTTCGAACTCGTAGTTAATGCTAGATTTTTTGTTTAAACAATAAATGTCGGGTGTACCGAATTTTGCATGTTCTTAATTGATTTTTGTTCAGTCATAAAGACTTAAGAACACTTGTTTTTGCTTCTAGGGATTATTGTGTCTAGTACAAGAAAATCTATCAGAATTTCAATGCAGGAATGTTCGGAATGGCTTTTTTTCGGAATTTCGCAAAATTACAATTTTAAAAATTTCGGAATTTCGGAATCTCGGAATTTTCCAATTTTGAAAAATTCGTAATTTCGGAAATTCGGAATTTTCCGATTTTCAAATTTTCGGAATTTCGGAATTTTTCAAAATTCGAATTTTACAGCGAAAATTTCAATTTTCCCATCACAAAAACGCAAGATTCTTTCGAAAAGTGACATAAAAATTCCGACAGCGCAGAAAAATATCAAAATTAATTCTATTCGAGACCCGCCGGTAAATTTTTCCTGTCATTGTGTAGTCGAAAAAAAATTTAATTCCGAAAATAAGCTTCGGAAAAATTCCGGTCGGAATTTTCAGAATATTCGGAATTCCGAATTCCGTTCCGAACATCCCTGAGTTCAGTGGACAAGATTTTAATGAGCTACCAATTACCCAATACGCAAGTGGGTTCTATGAGCAAAACAACATCTATGCCCCGAGAAATTGATCTGATTACTGGAAACGTGCAAGTACTGTCTAGTTGAATAAAAACTATTCCGTTGAGATTTACAGACGTTTTGAAGGATCAATGATCGTCACCACGCCTTCATTCTCGTCAGCCTTGTTTTTTTAAATTGTCTCTCATTTTTTTCTGTTCTCTGCCTGCGAAAGAAAGCTCTAACATCTTCAATTATATAACCCAACATTTATTTTTTTTTCTAGCTTTCTCAAGATGTCCACCCGGACCAGCTATCACATGTCTTTGTCATACGTTATTTTGAATAAATTTGAACTTAATTCTGATTTCTACGCATGTCCAGAGAATTGGACGATGAGTGAAGAGGAAAGAGTGAAGAGTCCCATTTTTGGGACGTATTTAATGATAAGTGGAAGTATTTATGTGGTGAGTAAGGGTTTAGAAAATCTGAAACTTTCTTTTTCTAGATCCTTTACGTCCTCTGTCTTATTGCTATGCTGAAACGTGAGCTGATTCGTCATCCCGCTTATAAAATCATGGTGTGTTTGGCTCTTTTCGACATACCTTCTCTTTTCATCTCATGTCTGTTCACTGGCTACTTTGGATACTTTGGAATCTATTTTTGTGATTATCCACGTCTCATATTCGTCCTTGGCTGTTTTGGCTTCGGTTTATGGGTTGGATGCTCGTTTTCGTGTAGCGCTCTTGCTCTGTGCCGAATTAGCACAGTGAATCCCAATTCACAAATCGGATGGATTTTCAGAAGTCCTTGCATTTACTTGTTGATCCTACTGATTTTCTCACTTCCGGTGTACGGAACATTTTTCACGGAAAGTCTAATCTTCCGACCTGAATATATGTCATGGTTTTTTGACCCTGGAACTGGACTTGTTGATCCATCAAATTATCATAATATATCTCAGGCTATCAACAACGAAGCAGAAAGCGTAGTCACTACTATTCTGTACACTTATCTAGTAGTTTATTTGATAAGAAACCGATCAAATGTAATATTATCAGCTCACGATGCACGAGTACAACGTCAAGTGATTCTTCAAGCTGCAATTATATGCTTTTTCCACTCTCTATGTTCAACGGTATACGTCTATATGCAATTTTTCTACTCCCCTCCATGGCTTATCACTTTTGCCCAAATCGGATGGCAAATTTGCACTGGATTTGTCACGATCGTTTATTTGACACTAAATCCAACTATTCGTTCAGCAGTTTGCAAATTGATATGTCCGAAGAGATTTCAAAAACCCAATCAAATCTCTCATTTCTCTGACGCTGTGTTGAATTTCTGAAATAAAACTTTTTCCCTTTTTAAACTTGGTCTTTGTTCGTTACAGGAGTTTCTATTTAATCGGAGTTGTTTCAGAAACTGTTGTGACTAGTACAAACTATACTGGACTAGCTAGAATCATAACAATTTGGCCTATAGGGGATGCATTAACCATCGATCGTGTGATAGTGTTTGTTGAGGTTTTGGTAGTAGTACAAGGAAGTAAAATCGAAGCGAAAATCTCGATTGTGGGATTTTGGATTTGTTCGCTACTTTGACAAAGATTCATGACATACTAAGCAGTGTTGACTTTTTGAGCTTCAAAATATGACCACGGTTTGTCATACAGCCATTATTGAGCGACTTCAGACCGAAATTTGACGATGGTCCGACCCAGAGCCGCTCCTAAGCAATTCTTGGTAAAAATCTGAACATGGTTCGCTATACAGCCGTTATTAAGAAACTTCTAACCAAAACCTGGTAAATAATTTTTCCAAAAGTCAAACACTCAGACAAGAAGGTTGGAGCCTACTTCAGAGAAAGTTCGTAAGAACGCCAAAGACTACAATGCCAAATTAAAATATTCAATTCAGACTGCATGCATCAGTTCACCAGTTCACTATATTCGTCTGATGGGCCCTCAGGCGTCGCCGGTAACTTTCTTGGTCAGATTCCGGCAAAGACATTGTGGGAAGCCGACCAAGATCCGACCAACTACCGGCTAGCTTCCGACCTCTGAACACTCAGCGCCTTCAAATTCCGGCCAAAATCCGACCATTGTCCGTCCCACTGCTGCCAGTGGGCAGCTTCTGACCAGTATCTGACCAAGATCCGTCCAAAAGCCGAACCCCCCTCAACTTCCGTCCAGAAGTTGCAAGCCGACAGCCGAGCCCATTCTTAAACAGAGCCATCGAAACCTTCATCATTTGTACAAAATCTAGAGACTGAGAAACGATAATTCATTGAATAAAACAAAGTTATCATTTACAAAAAGAAATACAACATTTAGTGCTGCACAAGCGTTGAATGGTTGATTATTGATAAAACCACACCAGTGGAATTATGCTTCTGAACTCTTATCATTGCAAAGAATCGTTTCCTTATCATATCGTTCAAAGCGATATAAATGAAAACAGGTGCTCCATGTACAAATTGCCAGAGTACATGTCCGAAAATAATGACTCCAGGAGACACGTCAACTAGATTCATGAAGACGTAGATCACAGCGGCACCTTGGCTAGCTGCACAAATTAAAATTGACTGAATGAAGACTTGGATTTTCTGAAGCTTTCTAAAATAATAAAATTGTCGTGTTTTCAAAGCTTACAGCATTTTGCATCCTTGACTGAGTACCCGCTGCGTTTAGATTGTTTCTGACTATACGGTAAAGGGGAATGTATAGTATAGAAGTGAGGACCACAATGGAAAAGTTGTTGATCGTATGAGCCAAATTATCGTACTCTTTCGCCATATCTGGGAATATCATGGGGTCAAAAAACCATGCGTGATGCTTCGAATTATAAACATGCGGTGTGGTGAACAAGAAATATAAGGCGTAGATCAGAGAGAAGCTCAACACTATAAATGTTTTATTGCCCTCAAAAATGACGAGTTCCAAATGCGGTTTAGACATCACCAAAATCCGATTGCAAACTAGGATCAACGAGGTAAAGCATGAAGAACACCACAGCGACATCGCGACTAGACCAGTAAGGTAGATAAGTGTCGGATAGGTACAGTACACTGCTCCCTTGATAGCCAGGATTCCGGTAACTATCGAATTGATACAAATGACGAAGAAATCGGTGATGGCAAGTTGGAACATGATTTTGAAGCAGGATAGCTTGAAGTGCTCTTTGTCGAGCATGATCAAGCTGATTGGGATGTAGAGAAGCTGAATTATGAAGATAGTTGGGAATAATGTTGGAAAACTCACGTTGACAACGATGCCATATACGATTTGAAGAGTTCCGGTGAATGGTTGGCGCTCTCCAGTTTCTAATGACCATTGTTCCGGAGTTCTGGCACTGAAGTAATTTACGACTCGGCTTTTAATCCGGAGCGTATAACGATTTGATTAATTTTCATCAAGTGTCAACCTTATCTAAACGTTCTGCTCAATCAAGTAACGACACTCTGTCATCCCGCTTACTAAAAATGCTCACATTATACCAAAACTGACCTACAATTGTACAACGGAATATTTTCCACACCGCCGTATCTTATAATTTCGTCCATCGCCGGTATGCCGAAACTTTGTGACTTAGAAAACTTTCGGTTTGTTTCCAGTGGACGGTCTTGTGAGGTAGATAAGTGATACAAATAAAACTGAACAAACTAGCACCCTCCAATTGCTTTCGTAATTAGAATAAGATCCACCAGAGAGTTTCGGATCAAACGACTTCACGTAGGAGATGGGCTTCGTGGGATTCGCATGTTTTCGTCTGGGATGCGCATTTTTTTTTGTTTTGATGACATGAAAAATATTTCTCGAAATTCCGTTCATATGAGCTCCTCGAGGGGCTGAACTTGTTTGCTCACAGATGGAAGTTCCGCGTTGTTGCCGACTGAGCTACGGTAGTCGTGCGCCGTGAGAACAATAGTTACAGTACGCCGCAGAGATGCCCGGAATGAATTTTTAGAGAAACGGAATCCGGAATCCGGAATCCGGAATGAAATTATTTTCTCGGAATCCGGAATTTTGAGTTCTCCAAGTGGGAGGAAAAGTTCTGAAAACACATTTCGGGCTATATTTTAGCATTTGTAATAGCGGAAGTTCAAAAAAGGCAGAAAATTCTTGCAAATTAACAAATATTTTGAAATCCGGAATTAAAAATTTTCCCGGAATCCGGAATCCGGACAAATGAAAATTATCCGGAATCCGGAATACGGAATCCGGACAAAAATATTTTTCAGGGAATCCGGAATGAAAAAAAGCACGGAATCCGGAATCCGGAATCCGGAATCCGGAAAACGGAATCCGGAATCCGGAATCCGGAATCCGGAATCCGGAATCCGGAATCCGTAATCCGGAATCCGGAATCCGTAATCCGGAATCCGGAATCCGGAATCCGGAATCCGGAATACGGAATACGGAATCCGGAATACGGAATCCGGAATCCGGAATACGGAATCCGGAATTCAGAATACGGAATTCGGAATCTGGACATCTCTGGTACGCCGTAATGTGCTACACAACCGGTATTGGGATATACCTTTTCTGTGGACTTTAAAGTTCTGGAAAAGCAGTCTGAACTTATTCAGTTGCTCTGAAAAGTCAATGTTTTAAACATTTCTGAGTTTTTCAAAATTTCAGAGATCAGACTTCTTTCCCATTTTTTATGAGACCTACCGCCGATACCCGATTTTAGCAAAAAAAAGTGCTGAAAATACCTGAAGGTCCTGAAATAAGAGTCGGAATTTCGAATTTCGCAAAATTCTGATTTTAAAAATTTTGGAATTTCGGAATTTCTGAATATTCCGATTTTGAATTTTTCGGAATTTCGGAAGTTTCGGAATTTTTCAAAATTCGAATTTTACAGCGAAAATTTCATTTTCCCATCACAAAAACGCAAGATTCTTTCGAAAATTGACATAAAAATTCCAACAGCGCAAAAAAATATCAAAATTAATTCTATTCGAGACCCGCCGGTAAATTTTCCCTGCCATTCTGTAGGCGAAAAAATTTAATTCCGAAAAAAATCTTCGGAAAAATTCCGACCGGAATTTCATTCCGAATTTTTTCTCGGAATTATTCCGATCGGAATTTCATTCCTGAAATGGTCGGAGTTTTCGGAATTTTCGGAATTCCGAATTCCGTTCCGAACATCCCTGAAGAGTTGTGCCTTTCAAAAACCGTATATCTCATTATGTTCGATCAGTATGAAAAATTGTCATTCGTAAAACTTTAGTCCGGGGTTTGTTTGATAAACTTTGAAATTTTCAGACAACTCGGAAAGTTCTAGGCTACTTTTACATACGAGACGTCAAAATCAACTATTTTCTTCTGAAAAAAGCGCAAATATGATTTTTCCGGTACTGGAGTAAAAAGTACTCCACAAAGATCAAGCGTACAAATAATCAAGAACAAAATTCTCTCAAAAATTTATTCTGACTTTGTTTTTCCATCCTAGCGTAAGTAAATATGTAATTACAATATTCCCAGGGGATTTTTTTTAACAAACCCATATAACTTTAGTAATTCTTCTCCCGTCTTAGTTTCCCGTAACATCATGATACAAAGCTTCGAAATTCAGAGCTTCCTGAATATTTCCAATAAAATTTCAGCCGGATTATCTATTCTACTCAACACTTTCCTGACCTACTTGATTCTCAAAAAATCACCCGCCGCATTTGGTTCTTATAAGATTTTACTAGTTTACACATGCATTTTTGAAATGCTCTACGCCAGTTTGTTAGCATACCTGGTGCCGGTAATGTTTGGATTTGAAGATACTTAATGAATTTTATCCCAGGTCCACTACTCATTTGGAACTACTGATATCGCTCTGGTACCTCTTTGGGACAAATCACTCTCACCAATTCTAGTTCGATTTTTGATTGCTGTGTTCTACGGATTTTTTGGCGCTACCCAGTCGGTATACGCAGTGCATTTCATCTATCGATATTTGGTTGTCAACAAGCATCACTTAATTAAATCATTCACCTCTTGGAAAATCGTTCTCTGGCTGTCGGTACCAGTTATAGTTGGTGCAAGTTGGGTGCTCACTGGAATGTTTCTTTGTGGACCTGATAAGCAAATCGTTGAGTTATCCAGAGAAGAAGTATTGAAATCTTTCGGGAAACCAATAGAACACTTTGAATTTCTTGGAGGGACCATGTATGATGTTATGAAGGATGGTACGATAACTCCACACTATAAATTCTTGGGAGCTGCGGCATTTATGTCAGTAACCGTGGTAAGTTGACTTAAAGGAGGGAGAAGTTTTTTTTTCAAGTGAAATTTTTGTTTATACCTTTTGAGGAGTTAATCTTGTGAGTCCAACGTTAGAGGCGCTGCTACCAGCTGATGTACGGAGGCTCAAAATAAAAGCGCCGCGATAATTACGTGCTGTGTGAAAGCTGATTACTGTACACCGTCTTGTCATACGGGATGACTCATACCGTTGGTTTTTATTTTGTTTTGGTCGGCGATTCAACTTCCGAGTTCAGCTGGTAGCGATTCGTCACCTTCAATGTTGAGTTCACGGGTTCAACTCCTCTAGGGATTTATCTGAACAAAACCGGCTCTTTTAAAATATTTTGTTTTATCAGAATGCGTCATTTGCCATCATCATCTTCTGCGCCATCAAATGTTATTCATACATCAACGAAATCATAGAAACCTCCACTACCACTTCTTCAAAAACTCGTGCAATCCAGAAACAATTGTTCTATGCTCTAGTATGTACAATTTTGATCCCAGTACTCGTCCTGGACATCCCTGTCACTTCATTGCTCATGCTAAATCTTGCAAACACTGGAATTGGCGCCAAGAGTGCGTATCTATCGTTCATCATGACATTCTATCCGGTTATTGATCCCCTTCCCAACTTTTTGATTATCGAACCTTACCGGAAAGCTGTAATAGGTAAAACAATGCTTTGCCATGATTGAAAACAATTATTTAATTTTCAGGGATCTTCACCAGGAAGACTAATGTCGTACAGTCGGCTCCTATGAGCATGCTTCCGTCGAAAATTTGAATCTCACTATCGCCGAACAAATTTTTATTTTGCCGTTTTTTTTGGTTGAAAGCCGAATACTGTACCCAAGCAATAAAGCTTTATTTTCAGTTTAAGAAAAAGAAAAACTCAAACATCAATTTTCCAGAACAGTCCAGAACAGGCACAACACATGTAAATCGGTCTAGACATATTCCTTGGGAATTGGCGTAATAAACTATGTAAATGAAAAAAAAAACAGTTTCTCACATTCGGTTTGTGTGCTATCGATAAACATTGTTCGAAAACGGCGTATTTCGAAATTTTGTTTGTAGGTTTGAACCGCTGAACGGAGCGCCGTTCGTTATTTTGGAGTGTATTTTTGCAAAAAAGATTTTTTCCTGTTTTCTGACTGTGAGTAGGACTCATCCGATTTGGTTTTTAAATTACTCACCATGATGATCTAATATTCTCAAAACGAATTTTCTCGGCCACCGAAGTTTATGACAATGAAATGGAATCACCTGCTTTGTAGCCTAGCAGGGATGTACGGGATCACCTTTTCGGAATTTTTCGGAACGTCGAAATTTCCGATTTCAAAAATTTCGGAATTATGAATCTCGGAACTTTTCGATTTTCTTGAAAATTCGGATTTTAGGAATTTCAAAATATTCAGAGTTTGCAATTTTCGGAATTCCGGGATTTTCATTATTTTCTTAATTTTCAAAAATTCCAATTTTAAAGGAAACGTTATAATTTCCCATCACAAAAACACCGAAAAAGGTGTGAAATCTACAAAAACAACTGTGAAAACGCAAATAATTGGAAGGAACGCTGCCCGCAAGCAATGTTTTCGCGACATACCGTAGTCCAAAAATCTATATTTCCGAAAAAAAAATATTCGGAAAAATTCCGGTCGGAATTTGGCTCCGAAAAAGAGCTTGAGAAATATTCCAGTCTGAATTTCATTCCGGAAAAATCTGTCGGACATACTCCGACCGGAATTTCATTCCGTATTTTTTTCTCAGAATTATTCCGGTCGGTATTTCATTTCGAAAATTGTCGGAGTTTTCGGAATTTCCAATTCCGTTAAAAACATCAGCCTAGGCCATTTACCATGGTAGCCTAGAAAGCTCTACTTGCGTAAGTTACACCACAATAACAATTAGTCTATCAGTACGACAACTGTCTTACAAACATTTTGTGACTTTTATTACGCTAGGATAATTTTTCCTGAAACTCTCGAACAAATCTTTGCAATTTCGTTCGACCGTCACGAAAATCAGATGACCCATACTCCAAGGGTACATCGAAGTAAGGTACATCATGCTCAAGGGTTACATAGACTCAGAGGGTAGTCCCAAAATTTACATCTAGGTAGTAGATTAGCCTAGAAATTCACACATCTAAGCTTAGATTGGACTAGATGTACTTCATGATAGTGAGATAACTAGCTAGATGTACCCCTTCAAACTATGTACCCACTGAGATTGTACCCCCTTTTGATGTACCTCCGGAGTATGGGTCAAATCATATATTGTTTACAATAAGTTATCCAGATAATGGAGACAACAACATCTTACATCCGCTTTGTCAAATATGCACAAATAATTTCTCAAATCGGATTTTTCTCCACCACCACTATGTGTTTTGTTTTGGTGTTTCTAACCACTTTTGGTGTGAAACGAAACTTTGGAACCTACAAATATCTATTGATCATTTTCCCAGTTTTTGGCATACTTTTTGCCACATTAGATTTTGTGATCTATCCGGTATGTCATTTTTTAGAAATCTTGAGCTCAAAAAACATAATCTTAGAACGTTTACTCTCACAATGCTGGCTACTTTTATTACACAACTACGAGACCATTCAATTTGGAGAAAGAGACTGTAATCATGCTTCTAGCCTCTTACACTGGAATTTATGGCTCCACAATTTCCATGTTGTCTGTGCAGTTTTTATACCGATACTGGGCTATTTTTTAGTACCATTTTCCTTTTTTTTAAATAAAAAATGCTTACAATACATTTCAGCACGTCTAAACTACGATTTTTCAAAGGATGGAAGTTTCAAATGTGGATATCCTATTCTTTGGCATTTGGAATTGAGTTAGCATTCGCCAATTACTACTTGGTCAAGATGGATCAGTACTCTACAAATTATATGAGAGCAGGGATGCTGGAAAGATACAATGTAGATATTTCGGAAATTTCCGCTCTGGCTTGTGTAGCTTATGATGCTGATGGTTCCTTCCGATGGAAGAATGTAGGAAATGTTATAAATCTAACATTCGTCATGTTAGTACAGTACGCAATTATTATTCATTGCGCTTTTAAAATGTATATCGACATGGAAGAGAAAATCCAGATTTTATCACCATCTCTTCGAAACTTACATAAACAATTTTTCAAAACACTGGTCCTTCAAATTGTGGCGCCTACCCTCACTTTATTTTTACCTGTAATGTTCGTTATCTATCTAACACTATTAGACCTTGAAGTGGATCTTCCAACGGGATTGTTCATTTGTGCACTACCTTTGTATCCAGCCCTGGATGCTATAATTGTGATGTATGTTGTTCAGGACTATCGGCGCGCGGCAAAAAGTTTGGGAACCGGAAATTATTCTTAAAAAATTGTAAAATCAAATTCCAGATTTGCTCAAAAAAGTACTGAACAGAATAAGAAAAGATACAAAGCAGACTCCATCTACAAAAATTGCAGTTGTCAAGAATTGAATTATTTATTTTTCAAAACTTATATCATATAAGTTATATCATTAATGAAGTTTACAATCTAACATCTGAATTAACCACCATGATTGTGACTTTGCGCCTTGATTGGAATGATAAAGAACTGAAAAATTCACGATATGGTTTATGAGCAACAACCATGATAACAGTGGATGCGATTCCATGAATAGCGAATGCTAGGAAGATGAAATTATTCAAAATTTGATTCTGATAACCGGTATACACAAAAAGAATGCCACCATTAATAGGCACAAGAAATAAGACGAATGTGACGGATGACTGAAAAGTTCAGTTGGTGGCCTAACTTTTGCAAATTGAGTTTCCTAGGCCATCAACTTTTTTGGCCTAGAAATTAACTGATATTCGCCTTGTTTCTTTCTAGGCCATTTTTAAACAGCCTAACTTTCACCAAATTGATTTTTTAGGCCACGTTGGTGAATGGCTTAGAAAACACACCAGGTGAGCATGAGATCATTTCTTGGCCTTAAAAGTTATTTGCTACGGTGGCCTAAACAATTCTTATGCCAAAAGTTAGGTCATCATGTCGACAAACCACACGATGCTCCAAAACATTCAAAACTGTAATAATATACTTGTCCTCGAGGACTACACGGTGAGATGTTCAAAATAAAAAACCAACCAATCCTCATAATTTTTGTTACCTGTACAAATAATGCCAGAACGAGCCGATTCTGCATTTGAGTAGTTTTCCTGGAGAGTCCACTCGGTTGTCTGACCAAGATTAGATTGTAAACATTAAGAAAGAAAAATGTGGAAACTTGGAAGCAAGGTACACATTCCGCTATTGCTATGAATATTGCCAAAAATGAAATATCTGAAGAAAGTACGAAAAATTCGAAATGATCTTCCGGGATTTCAGGGGCACACGAAAGACTCTCAAAACATTGATTCATCGAAAACATTATTCCAAGAACTCTCAAACCTCCCAAACAATCTTTCTAGCTGCCCCCTGTTCTGGAACTGAAAACATCGGAGGTATGAAATATAACGGTACCAGACAATACGATAAAACTATGCAATATTTTCTGAAAACCCTCCATGAAGAGTTTTGAGCAAATAATGTGTAAAATCGATTTCCGAATATTACAAAAATCGATGTAGAAACTCCTGTCAAAAAAGTGACGCAAAGGTAAAACATGAGGGCTGGAGAATCAACGATTCCTAATTGATATCCACCCATGGCCGGGAGGAATACATAAGGGATACCAAAGACAGTTATAGCAATATCCAGAAGCACACACCAACAATGCAAATTGAAAAGTAACATTTTTACGGAATCCATGTGTTTTGGAGTTTTCTGAATTATACAGTAGAAACCAAATGCATGAATGGGAGTAGCTATTTATTTATTTATTTATTTATTGATTACGACCTTCCGTCGTGGAAAAGAAAAAAAAAAAGCTATGATGGTGATGATGTGAAATGTAGTCTTCAGGAATTCGGGACTACTCAGAAGATGTCGAGGGCAATTAATCATACTTGTAATAACAAAAAATAGCTTATGTTAGATATCTAATACAGCTGATTTGAAATAATTCAAGAAGAAATTAAACATTGAAAAGAAGCAGCATCATCGATCATTAAAACAGGTGGTTTTCTAAATACCTGGTAGCAATATTGAAATTTTTCTGACTATAAAACGTCTATAAAGATTGAACTGGATTTATGGCAGAAAACTTCGTTTTAAGAATTAATTTATGAGCAGTCTTCGTTGGTTGAAAAAAGACAAACTTCACCTAATATGTTGCAGTTATGTAAAATGTATTTATTTCTTTTTTAAAAGCGTTTATTATTTGTAAAATTTAATTCCTAGTAAGATCTGAATGAACCACCATGATTGTGACTTTGCGCCTAGATTGGAAGGATAATAAAGTCAAAAATTCACAATATGGCTTATGAGCAACAATCATGATGACAGTGGATGCGATTCCATGACATGCAAATGCGAGAAAAATGAAATTGTTCAAAATTTGATTGTGATAACCGGTATACACAAAAAATATGATACCATTGACTGGCACAAGAAATAAGACAAATGTGACAGATGACTGAAAATTTGACTTGGTGGTTCAATTTTTGCAAGTTCAGTTTTCTAGGCCACCAACTTCTATGGCCTAGAAATGATCTGATATTCACCTTATGTTTTTTCTAGGCCAGTTTAACATGGTGGTCTAACTTTTGCAGGATGCGATAGTTAGGCTACCATGGTAAATGGTTTAGAACATACATCGGGCGAATCTCATTTAATTTCTAGGTCATCCGCTACGATGACCGAGAAAATCAGGTTCTTTCCGGGAAGAAAAGTCTTGTCGCCAGTCCCTAAATCGAACCGGTGGGGAAAAGTGGTAATAGGGATTTTCGAGCAAGCCTGGTTGGACCTTTTCGTACCTTTAGGACCTTTGTCGAAACGTTAGAACCGTTCTCGGGACAATGGGGCCGTTTTGGGACCGTTGGAACTGTTGTCGCAATTCTCGAGACCGGTGGTCCATGTTGGGACCGACGGTCCCGCTTTGATACTGTTCTTCCCGGAAAGAGCCGAAAACTATTCTTTCAAGTTATCCTTTGCGACTTCACATTTTAAAGTTACCTGCACAAACAATGCGAGCACAAGACGATTCTGCATCTGGGCAGTTTTCCTGGAGAGTCCACTCGGTTGTCTGGCCAAGATTAGATTGTAAAAGTTCAGAGATAAAAATATGAGAATTTCGAAAAAAGGTACACCTTCCGCTATTGCTATAGTTATTGCCATGAGTGGAATGTTCAAAGACATTACGAAAAAATCAAAATGAACTTCTGGAACTTCAGGGGCACAAGAGAGACTCTTAAAACATACTGATTTAATAAATAAAAAATGATTCGGAACCGCCCAAACCTCCCAAGCAATCTTTCTAGCTGTCCCCTGTTCCGGAACTGAAAATAGTGGAGGCACGAAATACAATGGTACCAGACAGTATGATAAAGCTATGCAATACTTTCTGAAAAACTTCCATAAAGATTGTTGACCAAATAATATGTGATATCGATTTTCAAAGATTACAAAAATCGATGTAGAAACTCCGGTCAAAAAAGTGACCCCTAGATAAAAGATCAGAGCTGGAGCATCAACGATGCCTAGCTGATACCCCGCCAGGGCCGGGAAAAATACATAAGGGATTCCAAAACCAGTTATAACAATATCCAACAACACACACCAACAGTGTAAATTGAAAAGTAGCATTTTTACAGAATCCATGTGTTTTGGAGTTTTTCGAATTATACAGTAAAAACCAAATGAATGAATTGGAATAGCTACAATGGTAATGACGTGAAATGTAGTCTTCAGAAATTCGGGACTGCTCAGAAGATGTCGAGGACAATCGATCATATTCAGCTGATATAAAATAATTGGTAAATAAGAACTTTCTGAGGAAGCAAAAAGTTAATCACGAATGCAGGTGGTTTTGAAAGGCCAGATAGCAATATAATTGTTTTTCTCGTTTTAATATAAAAATCAAACTGGATTTATAACAAAAACATTCATTTTCAGAATTTCCTATATAAAATGGTAGGATTTGCAAAAGTTGAAAATTAAAATGAACGAAAATTAGACCACGATGGTAAATTGCCTAGAAAACTCAACTTGCAAAAGTTAGGCCACCATGTTAAAATGGAGCAGAAAATGCACCTAAAGAATATATTAGGCCATTTTTGGTGACCGAGAAAACTTAATTCGCAAAACTTAGACCATCATGTCGACAACCAACATGATAATCTTTGAAAAGTTTAAAAAAACTGTGAGCTTGTTAATAATAACATTTATTAAAGCAATTTAGAAATGATAGTGATCGAAAACAGGAGTGTAATTAGGAACAAAGGAATAGGAAGTATTTTGATTTCCTGGATAATAAAAGTTTTCATTTGATGGGAATGGATAATGTTCTTGGAAATTCAGAATAGGGGGGATAAGATTACTATGGTGGAGGTGCCCTGAAGCCTGATGCAGTGGAGAATGGTTGGCATATTCTGCCAAACTGGGATGTTCCGGTGCTTGAGTCATTGAATAGTGGTTTACTACATACGGCTGAGCATCGACCACAGACTCTGCTAACGGATTTGTTGATCCTCCAAACTTGTAAGTTTCAGCGGAACTGTTAACACCAGAAGGCGAACCCCGTTTGATAGCATTATGAGCTCTGGAGATTCTGCGCTTATCTGTTGTTTTTCCATATCCATTGAGTTCAGATTTGATAGCGGATACTCTACTGTTCTGGAAATAAATGTATTAAATGTTAAAATCAATGTAATCCACTAACCCGATATCTGCAAACAGCGATAAAGGCTAAGCAATCGAATTTGAACTCTTGAGATGTGAATCCCATTTGACCATTTTCTGGGATCTTGTCGACTATCAACATAGGTTGGTATTTGACGCAGGTCTCCAGAACAACAGCTTTGGATCTAAAATGCGTTGAATTCGTCATGTCGGGTCTGTGAGTGATTGGAACGACGAATTCGGTCACTTCGGACTTTAGTTCGCTTCCAGTCGCGATATCAGGAAGAGTGAAAATGAGATTTTCCTTTTTAGACGTTGATGGCCTTTTAAATTCATCCACCACCCACACACCATTCTTGAATTGGAATCTGAAATTTGAAAAAAATAATTTTCTCGTAATTTTCATCATGTTTGTCCCTAGAGTAGTTGAACTTGTGGGTCTAACGTTGGAGGGGCCAAGCAGCTATCAATTGAGATACGGTAGCGTATGAAGCAACGACCCAATAGCCAAGCATACCATAACTCCAAAAAAAGCATAATGAAAACTCACTTATTTTCCGAAATGCGATCAAAACGAAGACTCAACTGATACTTTGAACTTTCTTCTAATCCAGAAAATGAAAATTTAGGATGAGGACAGAAGAATCTACCAGAACCGGTGACTTGTTCCAGAAGGTTTGGGTAGAAAGACTCAAAAACTGGCAAATTTTGAAGGGAAACTTGGATTGGCATAGAATTAGTTGGATAAGCAAAATAATTTATAGACGAAGTCATGATGATGAAGACTGAATGAATCTTAAGGCCCGAATGATTTGGAAGAATCTAGTGGGCGGAGACTTTACTCCGCCCACTCGAACTTTAAATTAGTATACTTTATGCCGTACGAGGGTCCACCTGTTGGTATACTGTATAGGACCAGATTGTCTCCGGTATACTGTACGAGGGGGAAAACAGTATCCCCATTTTAGTATACTCCTAGAGAAAAATCTGATGTGTGATGCCTTAGGAGCCCTAAAGCAAAGAAAAAAGTGAAAACGAATTCTTGTTTTTTTTAAGAAGAAAACTTTGTTCCTTTTTCACATAACGAATTAATTAATTTTTTTCAGAAAAAAAAACATTTTTCAAGATTTTTTTGTCAAAAATTACTTCTGGTACCGATGACTTTTCTAGTGAAAACTTTCGTCTTTATTTGTGGTGCTATAAACGTTTTTATAGATTTCGGACTGCTATATTCGATATTTGTGTAGGGCGATTTCAAAAACCTGAAACATCAAAAAATGAAAATTTCAGATCACGAACGCTACCAAAATCTGAGTTTTTGACATTATTCTACTTTAGACTTTTGATAGATGGAATAGCTGGGATTGGAGGTAAATTGAGATTTTAAGCTACTTTCAGAATCAAAATTTCAGCATTTCTGGTGACGCTTCTAGATATTTTCAACTCGAACCTATGGATAAATCCATCGGAAGTTGTAACATTTTTCATATCGCATCCCATGGTACATGTTACGAGTATTCGAAGTCTTCTTGTGGTTGTTATAACACTTGATAGAATATTTGCCATATATTTTCCAATTTCATACCGGGCTCATCGCTCGAGAATTCCAAACTGGGTTTTGATTCTATTGACGTGCATCTCCCCGATCTTTGACGATGTCGTTCTACTCAAAGTTTGCAATTTTGAATTGAGATTTCCACCAGGCTGTATAACCTATACGTGTCTTGTGAATCAATGTTATTCTCAGTATTTAATAGCAAAGGAGACGGTGAGAGCATTTTCTGTTACGCCCAAAAGTTCAGCTCCTCGAGGAACTGAACTTTTTAACGAAATTCTGAGATTGTTCTATTTTGGATGCCCCCCCCCCCCTTCCAATCTTCAAAATGTAGCTTCATGTTCTCACATTCAGGTTGAACATGGCTTCATTGTCATAGGATCTTTGGCCATTGCTGTAAAGCTTTTCCTTTTCCAAAAAGGAGCAAAGAACAAGGATCTGGAAAGGGTGATGTTTAATGATTATTCTTAGGTCTTATTCCCTAAATTTTTCTAGGCAAACCACTTGGCCCTTATCGATGCTACCGTCATTTTTATATTCTATTTGATTCCATCGTTGTTAATCTTAACGATTCCATTTTTCGCAACTATCATTGAAGTTATGTTGCCCCTCACAAAAGCTAGTGGGTATGCATTCGATGGATATCTGGTATACAGGATACTAAAACGAAAGAGTGACATAAACTTCAACGACAAGGCTAAAGCTTCGGTGGCAAGTGGAACATTGTTTCAAACGTCTCAGAGACTACAGTAGCCTAATTGAAATTTTTTGATTCAAAAATAAGCTTATCACTTTTCGAACTATAAATAACTTTCTTTTAAATGTTTTAATTTGAATAAATGCCTTACTAGAAGCTCAGTTTTCTTAATTATTGTTTTTCTGCTCAAAAATGATTTTGAGCTACATATTAAAATTTCAGACCTGGATCTTATAAAGTTACGGCAAGAAAATTGTTTTCAAATTTAATTACATGTTCAAGTTTAGTACTAAGATTTCAAGTCTGTCAGAAAGTATGGGTAAACTTCTGAAACGAATTTTGGCTTTTAGAAATCCTGCACTCCACCTGCCAGAACTTTTATGAGTATACTGTATAGGACGCTAATGCAGTATCCTTGCTTTAGTATAATCCCAGAAAGAAATTTGATTTGAAATGTCTTGCGAGCTTTGTAGCAGAACACAGAACACAGTGAAACATTTTTTTTTCGAAATTGAAAAAAAATTAGTTCCTTTATTCCAGAACAAAGTTAATCAAGTTTTTTTCTCTCTCAAAACTTCACTTTGTACCGATGCATATTCTAGTGGACATTTTCATATTTATTTTTAGTGGTATAAACGTTTTTATAGATTTCGGATTGTTGCATTCAATATTTATGTAGGGCAATTTGAAAAATCAGAAACTTCAAAGTAGCCAGTTTCAGATCACGAACTCTTCCAAAACCTGAATTTTTGACATTATTCTACTTTAGGCTCTTTATCGATGGAATCGCTGGACTTGGAAGTGAATTGAGATTTTTATGCAATTTCAGAATTGAAATTTCAGCGTTTTTGGCTACGGTTATTGATGTTCTGAACACACTGAGCTTATGGACAAACCCATCCAAGGTCATTTCATTTTTCATACTGCATCCTTTTGTGCATATTACAACTATTCTCAGTCTTCTTGTAGTCTTCATAACAGTTGATAGAATATTTGCAGTATTTTTCCCAATTTCCTATCGAGCTTATCGTTCAAAAATTCGAAATTGGGTTTTGATTTTATTTGTGTCCGTCTCACCGGTCTTTGACAATTTTGTCCTAATCAAAATGTGCAATTTTAATTGGAGGTTTCCAGCAGACTGTATGAACTATACGTGTCTTGTGAACCAATGTTTTTTACAGTGTACTGTAGCAAAGGAAATGGTGAGATTATTTGAATTTGAAAAAATTTCTGGGTTTTCAAATTCAGGTTGAACATGGTATCATTGTCATAGGGTCTTTGGCTATTGCTGTAAAGCTTTTTCTTTTCAATAAAGAAGCAAAGAACAAGAATCTAGAAAAGGTTTTATGATCATTCTTAATACATGTTTTCAAACTTTTTCTAGGCAAACCAGTTGACCCTTATCGATGCCACGGTCATTTTCATATTCTATCTGATTCCATCGTGTCTAATCTTGGTGTACCCATTTTTTTCAAATACTATTGAAATAACGTTGCCACTGACTAAAGTTAGTGGGTATGCGCTTGATGGATATCTGGGTTATAGGATATTAAAACAAAGGAGTGACATAAAATCCAAAGTTAAGGCGAAAACATCTGTGGCAAGTAGAATACTGTTTAAAGTATCTCGGAGACGACAGTAGTCAATGTGATAATTTTTTGAAACAAAATAAACATTTCGTATTTGACAAAGCGCGTTTCTATTGTGTATTGAAGGCTACGTTTCATTTGATACCTTAACTAGATTAATTGAAAAAAAATATATTATGTGGTGGGAACACGGAAGCAGACACCTCAGTTTTCAGATAACAAGTAACGGGTGAAAAAAAAACAGATGTCGTTTGTGTATTGAAAGATTCGATGAAATGTACAGAGAACAATAAATACTTCATCTCGGAATATCACATCGTGGCCGAACCCTGAAAATTAAAAAAAAACAATTCAAAGTATTTTCCCAATTCTTACGATTCTGGTGCTTATTGTCTCCAATCTTATTGAAGGTTCTACTTGAACTTCATTTTTGCATCTAACGATTCGCCAAACACTTCTCAGCAGATCTGAAAGTATAACGTTTCAGAAATGTTTGGTATACGGTATATGGGCATTCTGTGTCACAAGTACAGGGACACTTGTATATACAATTCGATAATATCTGATGTACGGTATACGGGCGTTGTGTACCATTCAAAGTGTACTCATTACAGTATACCTTTTAGCGCCTGATTATAGTATGAGGCAATATAAACCATAATTAAGAGATCCAGTGCTGGATATAAAGCAAAAGTACATAAGATTGTTCCAGTTGGAAAACTAATTTCAATATTCAAATAAGGCACAAAATATAGAGCGAAGACAGGCAAGAATAACGTCAAAGTTGGAGTGGTGATCTGAATTTTGATTTTCAGATTTTTGATTCATATTTTTGCCTACCTGAAGTATGAGTACATGATAGAACTGGCGGTGCACCTTCTGAAGCTTTTCTGATAAGACGGACAGTTTTGTTTGCATTTTCAAACTCATCACAATCGCGCAATAAATCATTATCCCGTATTGACTGCCCTTAAAATCAGATTTTCATGATATACCCCAAAAATGCCGGATTACCAATAACGATGACATCACCATTAACCCGAAAAAATTCTCCCATCGAACATTACCATTTTCATCATAAGCTACGATTACAAACACCGGCTGCTTGGAAAGAACTAATCCATATTTATCCAAAATGTCTTTTCCGAGATATTCAGACGAATAGTCATCCAATTGGTGGAAAATGAATGCAGTTGAAAACCAACAGAGCCATGAAAGAGAACCAACACATATCGCGAACATGAATCGTTTACCGTCGAAAAATACTCGTATAAAGCGAGGTCTTAATCATAAATATGATTCGAGGAATGATTGGGCCTATCTCAAAAGAGTGGTCCCAGGTTGGGACGTCGCTCCCGTGATTGGACCATCAGTCCCATCAAACCATCACTTTGGTGCCATCACTTTTGCCGGGAACGTGGCCAAGGGGAAGGACCGTGATAGTCGAGATGGGAGGAATGGGACCACGGTCGTCATGTTGAGGCCGCTCTTATGATCGCTGGGACCATGGAGTACCTCTTTGGGACCGGTAGTCCCATCATGGAGCCGACGGTCCCAACTTGGAACCTCTTTTCTGGGAATGACCTGGAAGTTTTTTTTCTGAACGGCCAACCTGAAAACTATCCAGTACCGATACACAAACTGTAGCGTCAGTACTGATATCGTACTACCATAAAACGCCACGTAGCATCCCAAAGCGCAAAGATTGATAAATGGCGAAAAGTTTTTAAATGAAGACAGTCGGAAGAATGCGAATCCGCCGTTATAAGAGTGGAAGAACTGAACTTTCTTGGTTTATACTTTTGGACTGTTCAACATTTTTGAATTTTCTGAATTCGGAAGTATTTGAAACCAGACGGTTTACGCCCCTTCGGAGGCTGAACCTCCTTGCCTCCGGTCGCCCTCCACCATCGCCCTTCCTGCCCACCAACCTTTAGTGTGGTGAAACCAAGGAACGTCTCCAGAAGACTTCAAAACCAAAATTTTGGAAAACCAAAACTTCGGGCCTCAACTAAAACACAATTCTGATCTACCTGTCCAGGTTTCATCTGAATCGGTCAACTTTAAGTGGTCAAAAGGCGCGCGACATACATCCGGACATGTAGAATTTGGTGAATGTTATTAGTAATGATGTCTGTTCTAGTAGCCACCCATTCCCCCTCTCCTGAATGTCAATTTCTAGACTATTCTAGACAATTTTTAAACTATCGTCGGTTTTTTGAAATGAAATCGAATGTCTAGAAACTCGAACAGTTACGGTATTCTTTTCAATTCAGACGATTTTTGCTCCGGAACTCCAAACTCCATTCCGCACGCCGCTCACTTATAAAACTTACCGAGTCCGTCATGAATTCACAAAACGCAAAAATGAAGCCAATTACTGGCAACATCATTAAAAGATATCGGTAGCTTCCCATTTTATCTTTGACGAAAAAAACAGTCAGAATCAAGAAAAGTGATGAACAAAATGCAGTAAGGAAAAATCCAATCTTTGCCATGCATCTAGCAAATTCAACATAGTGGGAAAACTTCATTTAATCACAATACAAAGAATTACAGACAATGAGGTAATACATATATGTCTATTGAACGGAAATTATTATAAGGGTTGGCTTAAGGAACCAAGGACAATTTCCGGTATTGTCTCGGCTTTTATACAGTCAAGTCTGTGTTCTGAAATGTTCGATAATCATTTCAGATCTAGTTTTGAGCTTAAAGGAGGCAAGACGGCAAAAATTTTGGGGGACAGTTTGAGGGACGAAATTGCGCCGCGTTTGCGCACCTATAGCTCAGTCGGTAGCGGCGTTGTACCCCGGAGCTGCCTGAATTGAGTTCAACTCCTGATGGGGGTTCTCTAGGCAAAATATTAGGATCTGGTCTCCTTTAACCATATAAAACTTTGCTGTTCTTCCGGATTCCCTGTTTTTTTGTCGTCTTAATTTTCTGATTTTCCATCTTTCGACTCTGAACTTTTGGTTTTTCAGAGTTCTCTATCGCCTCATAAAATATTTTCACCCACACAGTATCTAAATTTTTCTTTCTTTTTCTCTGATTATTTCTCTGACTTAATGTTTTTGGGCCAGGTCAATGAACAATTTTTTGAACTTTTGGATAGCATAAGCCATTATCAATTCATGGCGTCACTTACTGATAACGATGGCTACGTTTAGAAATTTCGTTAAAACCAGAGCAGGAAAATAAGGGGGGGATATAATAATATATATTTATTGATAAAGGGCCGAAGCCACTGATATAATCAATGTATAGTAAAAGGTTAGTAATTGGTAGGGTTTAGAATCAAAAAGGGGGTCAGATTTACATAAAAAAGATTAGTTTTAAAAGACTGAGAAGAGATAATGTTGGGGAAGGCTAATTGGGGGAGGGAGTTCCAGCAGGAAATAATTCTTGAGGTAAAAAATTGGGAAAAAATTTTACTGGTGGAAGTTTTCGATTTGGAACGGATATTGAAAGGGTACCTACGGAGATTAGTAATAGGGGAGGGACAAATAAATAAATCATGATTTTACAATTACTTCACGGGATACTAATACCTTATACAGGAAAACTAAATCGGCAATGAGCCTGCGATATTCTAGAGATTCTAAATTGCAATCATTCAAACAATCAAAGTAAGAGATGTAGGGCTTATTAAATTTACTATAACATCTGAATAAAAATGATTTTTGAACACTTTCGAACGTGTCACTAAAATGAACGACATGGGTTTTCAGATTTACTTGAAAGTAGGGAACCTGTACTAGAAGGGCCGGCCTTTCTATTTTCCTAATTGTAAGTTACCTCTGGAGGGATTTTTTTTATTACAGGGGCCCTTATATTAGAGGGGGCCTTTCTATTTCTCTGGCCATTTTTCCCGAAAATTTTCCTCGAAAAAATTCGACAAATTTTTGTTCAAAATTTAAGAAAATCTGTCAATTTTACTGAAATTCAGTCAGTCTTTCATTCAAAAGAGTTTTTCAACAAATTACTATCAAATACAGGGATTCCCAGAACATTTTTTACTGACAATGTTCCGAAATTTTTTTATTTCAAGACATATTTTAAAGGCGGTCCTTCTTTACAAGGAGGCCTCCTATTACGGGGCCCTTCTAATACAGGTTTCACAGTATTTTTGGGAACCTGAAAATGAGAAACCAAGCAGAATTGTACTAGTTTTTGAGAACGTTATCCAGTTTACTGGCCAATGCTTGAAGTTGTTTTATGATTGACTTTGGAGAGACAACAGTCACAACACCATATTTTTAAGATACGGCTTCTAAAAATTTCACTATCAGCTCATGATCTTTTAAGTTTTCTACCAAATCCTCTTCTACCTACGCAGTTAACTATGATTTCATACTTTCCCTCAATCTTGTAACGCCTCTTGATAAAACTTATTTCCGCGATTGCTTTGATAAGAATACTGATATAAAACGTTCTCCACTGATAGTGAAAATGTATTCCACCAGAAATGAAATCAGTTCTTTTGGTTTCGTTTATAGCAGCCTTCGTCGCCAGTTCGACAGCATTGGGTGAGTTCTATAAGATATCTTTGTATTTAAATTCTTTTTTCCTCTCAGATTGCACTCAAATTCCTGCTAATGCAGTTGTACCAGACAATTTTGTGAACGTTCCAGCTGGAGCCGATGCACCTGTTCAGATCCCACCGAACTATGATTGCACTTACAACGTATTTCAAAGCTACTTGTAGAAATTTTTTCAAAAAATTGGTTTAGGTTGCAGTACCACCAATGGTCTATGCACGAGTGAGATTGGAAAATGGGATGAAAGGAAACAACGATTTGATTACTGTTAGAGATGAGCAATTGACAAAAACATTGGTTTCATCGTAAGTCGGCTAATCGCCTTTGGATTCTCTCTTTTGCTTTTTTTCAGTCGTACCAACTCAGTTATGGAATTCTACGTCTTCCCCAATACCACCACAACTTTTCAAGTGACAACCAAAAGTGTGGATATGCACTCCACCTTCCGACTAGTGGTTTTCTATCACGAAAGTTTGTTTTTTATTCGAAAAATCGAAACTAAGGGGTTACCCTTTCAGTGCTGCCCACATCGGTGAACTACCTCGGAAACCCTGATATGAAATATTTCCGTTTGCACTATCTGCAAGCCAACTCCTACTTTACCCCACAGACTATGGTGTCCAAAGAACGCGTTCGTATCTTTCTAACTGGATATTTCCTAGTTTTACCTTTTCAGATCTCTCTATCTGTTGCTCACTCCGGATGGGATTATGATAACTACCAAAATTTCTTTGTGATTGATGGAGACTTTGAGAATCCGAAATACGTTTACAGAATGTCTAGATTTGTTCACCAGAATTATATCAGTACTGGAAATAAATTGACAGTAGTTGGACTGGATAACACCGTTTCGCAGAGCGCCGTCGTATTCACACCTCTTTCACAGGCACTTCAATACGATTCGGTTACTTCATTCGGAACATATTTTCAAGCTAATCAATTGGAGATCAATGCTAAAATCGGAAACAAGAAGAAACAAGCTGTGAATGTTATTGGAATGAATGATTATACAAGAATTCTGTCTGTGGATAAGGTAGAAGGCTATCGAAATAGACCTTCACTCAAGCAATATTTTCAGACCTCCGACCCAAATTGTTCCTTGAAAGCAGTTCAATCACCTCCAACCGCCATGTCCGAAGTTTTCCTTGATTTTTCGACTGTCAATGATTTCCCAAGAAACATCACTCACCGGGCATTCACAATTGTAGCTGAAAATTGTGCTGCAACAATCAAGATGGTTTCTCTTGACTATTGATTTTTTCATAAATTGAATAAATGTTATTTTGCAAAATAAATCTTAAAAATCAAGAAAATTGTTTAACAAAATACAGTTAGAAAAAATCCAATCATTGTCATGCCTCTAGCAAATCATCATCATTACTAATAACATTCACCAAATTCCGTATGTAAGGATGGATGTCGCGTGGCCGTTAACCCATTCAAAGTTAACCGATTGAGCTGAAACCTGGACAGATAGATCAGAAGTGTGTCTTAGTTGATGCCCGATCTTTTCATTTTTCGAAATTTTGAGTTTGAAGTTTTCTGGAGACGTTCCTTGGTTTCACCACAGTAAAGCGTGCTGGGCAGAGAGGGCGAGGAAAGAGGGCGAGAGGGCGAGAGGAGGCGGAAACCTCGCACACGTGTATACCATTTCTCCCATTCTCCATGTGTTGACCGGGTGGCGTTGTGGTTAGCGCACTCTGCTTTTGTTCGAGCGATGCGGGTTCGAGTCCGCTTGGCGGCAACTTTTTTTTGTTTTTTGTATAGAGCGCAGAAATCAATATAAAAGTGTCGTACTGTTTTTGAATCGGTTTGAATGAAATCCGGTGGTACAAAAATCGGTATATTTTTCGTGTTGTTCTCTAGAAATTACATGTGCTGTGAGCGGAGCCTAGGAGGTTCATCCCTGAAGTAACTCGAAAAAAAAGACATCCATCATTTTGCGACTTTGATCAAATATATCTCGATTCCTGTAAGGATATTCAAAAAATGTAAAAGCGAAAGGGTTTGTCTTGATATCAGAAACATTTATTTAGTTGAATATTTCTTGACATCACAAACAGGAAACGAGATAATTAGGTTCAAAGAAAATAGAGAGTATCACAGATTTTAAAATTAAACCATTCAATTATTATTTATGCGTGATCAAAAATACTTTTTTTTTAGTTTTCGAAAAATTCTAGACGAAAAAAAAATGCGTGATGTGATTTAGAAACCCACGACCCAAGATGACCTCAGGGAGATAAAATCACTATAAAGGACGAGGAAAGAGAGGGAAGAATCAGTTCGCCCTTTTCTCGGGGCTCCCGAAAGGGAACCGGACAAAAGATCCGGAGTTCGGATTCCTGTTTCGGGATTCCGGAATTCCGGGTCCGGATTCCAGGTTCCGGATTTCGCGGTCCGGATTCCGGATGACCCAGACATCCGGATTCCGGATTCCGGATGACCCAGACATCCGGATTCCGGATTCCGGATGTCTGGGTCCGGATTTCGGGTTCCTGGGTCAGGATTCCGGATTCCGGACATCTGGGACCGGATCCCGGAATCCTGGGTCCGGATTCCGGATTTCGGGCTCTGGATTCCGGGTTCCGGATTTTTGGGTCCGGATTCCTGATTACGGATTCCGGATTCCAGGGTTCGGGTTCCGGATTCCAGGGTTCGCTTTCCGGATTACGGATTCCGGATTCCAGGGTTCGGGTTCCGGACTACGGATTCCGGATTCCAGAGTTCGGGTTCCGGATTATGGATTTCGGATTCCAGGGTTCGGGTTCCGGAATCCTGAGTCAGGATTCCGGATCCAGAAATTCAGACCCAGGAATCCGTATTTCGGACCCAGGAATCCAAACCCAGGCTCTCCGGAATTCGGGATTCCGGATCCCTTCTCCGGCTCCCCTCTCTGGAACCCTAAGAACTGATTGGTTTTTATTTATTTTCCTCTTCCTTTATTGTGCTCTGCCAGAGGTTAATGGTTTCTAAACCAACTCACGTAGCCGAAGTGGGAAAACGCACTGTAAGCGGAGCCCAGGAGGTTTAGCCCCGGAGGGGCGTAAACCGACTGGTTACTAATAACATTCACCAAATTCTGTATGTTGGTTTGTATGTCGCGTTCCCGTTAACCCATTCAAAGTTAACCGATTGAGCTGAAACCTGGACAGATAGATCAGAAATGTGTCTAACTGCAGGCCCGAGCTTTTCATTTTTCAAAATTTTGATTTTGGAGTCTTCTGGAGACGTTCCTTGGTTTCACAACAGTGAAGGGTGGAGGGCAGGGAGGGAGAGAGAAGAGGGTGCGAGAGAAAAAGGGAGGAAATCCCACACACACGTTTACGCAATTTCTAATACCCTCCCTGTGGCGACCGCGTGGTGTGGTGGTTAGCGCATCATGCTTTTGTTCGAGCGATGCGGGTTCAAGTCCGCTTGGTGGCAATCTTTTTTGGTTTTTTGTAGAGCGTTCAGAAATGAATATGAAAATGTCCGACTATTTTTAAATCGGTTTGAATGAAACACTCGCAAAGATTTTTCCAGTTTCATTTGTTTAAAGTTAAGAGAAAGATTGGATTGAGATTTGAAGCTTTTAGTTTCCTTTATGTCATCAAAAAGTTTTGGGCAACAATTTGGTACAAAAATCGGTATATTTCACGTTTTTTCCCGAAGAGTTACGAGTACTGTAAACTGAGCCCAGGAGGTTCATTCATGAAAGGCAGTAACATGAAAAACGATGGCATCCATCATTTTTGCGACTTTGACCAAACATATATCTCGATTCCTGTAAGGGATATCCAAAAAAAGTAAAAGCGAAAGGGTTTGTCTTGATATCAAAAACATTTATTTAGTTGGATATTAGTTGATATCTCAAACAGGAAACGAGATAATTATGTTCAAAGAGGTAATCTTTTTGAAGAGTTTCACAATTTTCAAAAGTGAAAATTCGATAATTATTTAAACGTGATGAGAAAAAAAAATTTAAAAAATTAAATTCTAGAAGAAAAGAACCAGGTGAATTGGTTTAGAAACCCACGACCCAAGCTGACCTCAGGGAGATAAGATCACTATAAAGGAAGAGGAAATTGGAGGGAAGAATCAGTTCTCCCTTCTCGGGGCTCCTGAGAAGGGACCCGGGGGAGAGATCCGGTTCCGGATTTCTGGGTCCGGATTCCGGATCTCAAATTCTGGATTCTGGATTCCGTGTTCCGGATTCCGGATCTCGGATCCCGAATTCCGGATTCCGGATTCCGGTTTCCGGATTCCGGATTCCGGATTCCGGATTCCGGATTCCGGATTCCGGATCTCGGATCCCGAATTCCGGATTCCGGATTCCGAAATCCGGACCCGGGTTTCCCGACCCGGGTTTTCGGACCAGGGATTCCGGGGTTTTGGATTCCGGATTCCTGGATCCGGATTTTAGATTCCTGGGTCCGAGTTCCGAATTCCAAATTTCGTATTCCGGGTTCCGGATCCCGGATCTCGGCTTTCAAATTTCGGAATCCGGAACCGGGGTCCGAAATCCGGAATCCGAATTCCGAAAAGTATTCGAGACCCGGGTTTCCGGAACCGGAATCCGGAATTTGGAATCCGAGATCCGGGATCAGTAACCCGGATCGGCAAGTTCCGAATGATCTATCTTCTAAAAAACGGAATTTCTCAAATTCAGTATATCAGAAACATATAATTTCGGAAATTTCGAACTCTTTTCCAAAATTCAAAGATAATGATTCCAATTTTTCGAGTTTAGACTTTTAAAAAATAGCCCCTGAGAGAAAATGGAAATCACTTTTCTGTAAGGTTCCACGCACTGTAAGCGGAGCCCAGGAGGTTTAGCCCCGAAGGGGCGTAAACCGACTGGTTCAACATAGTGGGAAAACTTCATTTAATCACAATACAAAGAATCACAGACAATGAGGTAATTCGTATTGTTATTTCAATCATGTAATGTGTATTGGACGGAAACCATTCTATGGTTGTGTTAAAGAGACCAATAATAACTTCCGGTAGTGCCTCAATTTTGGCATATTTTCTACGCTTTTTTATGAAGTCAAATTTGTGTTCTGAAATGTTTTAAAATCATCTTACATGACTTTTTTGAGCCTCACCATATAAGAATTCGCTGTAGACGTCGCATAAATCCGCGTCTCATTTTTCTTCCCACATCGCCATATCAATTTTATGAAATCTGTAAAATTTTTATGAATCAAATCATTATACAAATACTCCCAAACCTTTCATTGCTTTGTTGTAAAAGGACGAAATGTAAATCAAAATTAGGAGATCTACCGCTGGATACAATGCAAATGAGCTGAGGATAGCGCCAGTTGGAAAACTGATTTTAATATAAGACGGTTGAAATTTGAAGAATTTTTTTTGCATTCAGAGGAACGGCTCGAATTGATGATTTCCTGTACCATGTAGTATTTATTTTAGTTTCACCAGTTTTCTGAATTTTCTGTACAAAAACTATGAATATTCCAGAAATGAGGGACAGTTATAGGAAATGTTTATTTTATGGATCTGAAAATGATCTTGAACAAAAAATAAGTGAACAAGTTAAAATTGGACAGTGTAGACAGTTGGGGCTGTGTGGACAGTGTAGTAGTAGTTTGCTCAAATCCAGGTGACAACCAATCTTCTTGTATTTCGAACTTCTTGTTGCTCTGTGCCCTCTTTTCTTCTACAGGTACAGAATCGGTTTCCCTCCCGATTATGTACTTTTTGAAAGGAGAAAGAGGTCACGCCAAAGTCAAGTATTTTCCGAATTGAGCCACGAGGTACAAAATCAGTAGGCAAACCGATTTTGTATCTAGTGAAACAATTTATTTCTTTCACGTGTCTTTTTGTGGATTTTGAAACAAAAAATAATTGAACATTTTTGATAAAATCCGATTTTGAACCAATTTTTCGATCGACATCAACTTCCTACAATACGATTTTCCGGGTAAGAATAGATTCGAGTATTCTTGAAACTGATATAAGTAAATTTTTAAAACTGATTTGATTCAAAGTCACCGGAGTCAAATTTCAGTTATCGCAAATTCTTGATTTTGATGACTTCATTGTTTCAAGAATTTATTTATATCAGTTTCAAGAATACTCGAATCTATTCTCACCCGGAAAATCGTATTGTAGGAAGTTGATGTCGATCGAAAAATTGGTTCAAAATCGGATTTTATCAAAAATGTTCAATTATTTTTTGTTTCAAAATCCACAAAAAGACACGTGAAAGAAATAAATTGTTTCACTAGATACAAAATCGGTTTGCCTACTGATTTTGTACCTCGTGGCTCAATTCGGAAAATACTTGACTTTGGCGTGACCTCTTTCTCCTTTCAAAAAGTACATAATCGGGAGGGAAACCGATTCTGTACCTGTAGAAGAAAAGAGGGCACAGAGCAACAAGAAGTTCGAAATACAAGAAGATTGGTTGTCACCTGGATTTGAGCAAACTACTGCCGAGCGAGAAACTTCAATAAAAAATAAATTTGAATTTGTCCACCTAGTTTTTTTTCAAGAGCATTTTCAGATCTATCAAATAAACATTTTTCAAGAACTTTGAGTAATTTTTAGATTTCCATAATTTCGTACAGAAAATTCCTGGATTCTAAGAAGGCAAGACGAAACTGGACAAAACTGGACCAAACATGTCGAAAAGACAAATGTTTTGAAATTGTTTTGTGTTTTCTATTAATTCTGTTCTTTTTGTACATAAAATTTGAGAAATTCCCATTTTCAAAAATGAGAAAAAAATTCTTCAAATTTCAACCGTCTTATATCCAAGAATGGAACAAAAAACAATACGAAAACCGGGAGGAATAAGGTTACAGTCGGCACAGAGATCTGAAAATGAGTTTAAAAAATAATCCAACAAAAAAAAGGTCTATCCCAGATGAGAGGTCTCATGTTGGAACCGTCGTTCCCATATTGGGACCAGCAGTCATGAAAAGGTACCCATGTGGCTGCTAAGGTCCCACCCTCTGGGATAAGATAATAAGTTTCTGATTCTGAGACCGATGGTTCCATCATAGAGCCTACTGCCCCTACTTGGGACCTCTTCTGTGATAAACCCAAAAAACTTACCTGAAAAATAAGTACGTAGTAAAATTGCTTGTGAACCTTTTGAAGCTTTTCTGATAGCGTCGACAACTTCTGTTGCATTTTTAAGCTCATCACAACTGCGCAATAAATAATGATGATGTACTGGAAATTCAACTCCAATGTCATTGCTAATAATCCTACTGTATTCTTGATCCGAAGGGGACCATTCTCGTCATATGCCACTAATACAAACGCAGCAATGTTAGTAATATTAACTCCATAGCTTTCCATCATGTCATTTTTCAAATATTCAGTTGAGTAGTCATCCAGTTGATTGAATATCATATCATTGATAAAAAACAAAAAGCAAAAAAATGCGATATAAAATAAAGAGAATATAAATCGAGGACCCTCGAAAAACATACGGATGTAGCGGGGGCTGAAACAGGAAACTTTGAATTCTTGTTTTAAGGAAAATGAGTTACTTGAATACTGCACAATATCGATATACAAACTGAAGAGCCAACACTGACACGGTGCTTCCATATAAGGCGACGTAGCCAGCTAATGCGCACATATTGAAATTTGCAGAGTAGTTTTCGAATGAAGTTAATCGGAAAAATGCAAACGAACCGTTGTAGGAATGGAAGAACTGAAATAAAATTAGAATTTATCATCATACCGTGATGCCTGTAATAGAAGGGCGCTTAGTTTTTCAACTTTGAGTCAATTTATCTAGAAGATATCAAAAAGTGGTCAACTGACAAATACCGTAAAACCTGTATTAGAACGGCCTCTTTAATTGAAGGACCCCTCTAATAGAAGTGCTCCCCGCGAGGGGTTTGGAAAAATAGAAGGGCGCCGTAATAGAAGGACCCCCTTCAAAATAGGTCATGAAATTAAAGAATTTCCGTACGTTTTCAGTGAAAATATTCTGGGAATTCTAAAGCTTAAAAGAAATTCGTTTAAACACTATTTTTTGTTCCAATCTTGTCTAATTTTGGTGAAATTGACAGATTTTCATGACTTTTGAACATGAAATTCGTCGAATGTTTCGATAAAAATTTCGAAAAAAAAAATAACCGGAATAATAGAAGCGCCCCCTCTAATTGAAGGGCTCCTGTAATAGAAAAGCCCTTCGGAGTTACCTTGGAAAAATAGAAGGGCCGGCCCTTCTAATACAGGTTTTACGGTATTTTTGTTATTATAGTGATCATTTTGTCCGTTGACATCTTTTTCATGCCTTCCGCAGTAAATAAGATATATGTCCTCAAAGTGGTAGGCCCTTCTATTGCCTGTAATACGGTACCTCAAAATTAGAATTTCAACTTACCGGGTCAACCAAATATTCGAATAATGCAAAAAAGAATCCAATTACTGGCAAAACCAGTAATAGATTTTTGTAGCTGCCCATTTTATCTTTCACGAAGAATACTGTCATAACAATGAAGAGTGTGGAGGAGAACGCAGTGAGATAAAACCCAAGATTTGCCATATGTCTAGCAAATGTCATCCAGTAGGAAAACTTCATGTTGCTGAAAAATGTTTTGGATTATGATGAGGAAGTTGAGATTTTTTAAAAGGCGTTCATCATTAGGACAACATCAGCAGACGAGTTACAAATGAAATTGATTCATTGCTCATGGAGTTTATGACCGGGGAAACTTATTCCGAAAATCACTTTTTTTCTTATGAGTAGTGAGTTTTACACCTTATAAGCCAATAAAACTCAAATTTCGGTTTAAAGTTTTATACAATTTGGGACAAAGAAAAAAGAAATACTGATCCATTTCATATCAGTATCACTACTAAAATTTCGAATTTCCTGGTTTTCCTTCCTCTTACCACATACAAACATTGTATTCGAAAATGACTATCAACGTCATTGCAGTTACAGAAATCACATGAAAATACAAAAAACAATAAAAAGCGAAAAATGAATCATTGCAGAAGACTAGAAAATTTTCGAGAAATCAAACTGATCAATTTTGATTAAATATCTGAAAATTGTTGTATCCACAGAGTGTGTTTAAAGTTCCTCCTTTATTGATACAAGCCGGCTTGCCGCGCATCTGCCGTTTCAAACAGCTGTCTGGTGAGCCTTCGGCGCGGTATGACCTATTTATCTTACTGTTCGTCGCTTCGCTCCTCCTTCTTACTTAAAAGGTCAATGTTCAATTTTCAAGCTTTGAAAAAATGTGCGTACAAACCAAGAAGGAGATGTAACTTTAATTATTTGTTATAAAAATGATGATTTAAAGTTTTAAAAAGTACATTAAAATCTTGTGGAAAAAATAGCAACAAATGAATACTGCTAAAAAAAGAAACTAGAAAAATCTGATGAGGGGCTCTTGAAGTTTTCTCGAAGTCGTTATCTGGTTCGGGTACTTATGATGGTTGCCATTAGTTAGTGATAAGCGTATTTTTCCTCACTTCATTTGCCACTGTACTACCAGGTCCTGATACAAATACACTTGGTTTTTTGAGATTCTGTTTTCTAAAATTCGTATGGAAGAAGATCATCACAGCTCCATCAAGAGCATACACCGACGCAAAAGACAAGGAACAGAAGATAAAAGTCCACCATTCAGCATCAACTAGAGTAGAAATGAAATTGTAATTAGTTGTGTCAATTAGTAGAATGAAATCTTGAATGACACTTTGAATATACATCTTCTTCCACTTCTTTCTTCTTATTAGCTTTTGCTCCTCATTGATTCCGACCATCTGAAAATTTCGTTTTCCGATTACAATCAATAATTCCTCTTTCAAGGGAACCTTTTAAGTCGATAAGCTAATTCGCATAAACCAACTGTAGAGAATGAAAGAGCATGTTTGAAAACCTATCAATCCGTTTTCAAAGTCTGCTTACGAAACCTCTGAAGTACTGATATTTCAGTTTTAGTACCAAAAATCGCCTTTTCAGTGCAAAATTTGCGATTTTCAAATACGATTTTCTCAACTCCTGATTCAAAGGTATTGAAACATGCTCTTTCATTCTCTACGGTTCGTTTATGGGATTCAGCTTAACGACTTAAAATGTTTCCTTGTTAATCTCACTTTATCTTTTAACATTTTCAAAAAAATAATCAAATTGAGCCCATTCGATAGAACCGACAGTGTTACTACAGTTGAAAATGTTAATCGTATCATAGGCAATCCACATCTTTCAAGATGCTCCGGTAGAAACTCCCCCAGTTCGGGATGATAAACTACATAGCAATCAGCTGAAAAAATTGTAGAATCAATACTAAATCAAACGAGCTAAGCATACTCAAAGTCATTAGTAGAAGAGGAAGATTTGATAGTAGGAAACAGAAAATGAGCGCTAAATTTGTGATCGTAGAACCTCCAGGTTTAAATTTGGACAGCGGGAAGAATATACCGTAGAAGCGATTGACAGACATACAAACTTGAATAAGAGGAGCCAAGAAATATGGAAACCCACTGGTTGCTTGAGTTATTATGATGTTTTCGATTCTGGGGATTTGAGCGAAAGTGATTCCCAGAATTGCTATTCCGGATGTCCAGAAGGCAAACACAGAACTAACTATAAAATTTGGAATAGTTTTGACAAGGCAGAGTTTATGAAAACTATTGAATGGTTTCTTTTTTGAAGTGGATAATCGAATGAATAAAAAGAAATTTAATACGAATCCAATGAATCCAATCTGAAACAATCGTAATCGAACCACACGAAAACAGAATCAACTTACAACCGACATCAAATATTTGTAGTTCACCATCATGAAGATTGGAAGAAAAATGAGCGAGCTCTAGAAGCGCTGTTTGTCGGGAGAAGAGAAAAATAATGACAAAAGAAGCATGGGAAAAAAACAGGGGAAGAAAACGAAAACGGTATTCTCATTAGTTTTTGAGCTCTTTGAAATATACACAAAAATAGGAAATACAGATACTTGAGCCAGACATCTAATGAGACTAAAATTGTTTTTTGTTCCTTTTTCCCCATGTTTTTCTCGACAAACAGCACATTTCACTTGTTCTATTTCCGATTTTCTTGTGTTTCGATGTTCGACTACAAATTTTTTCTCCTTCCGTTGTAAGACGATTTGGATAATCCTTCGCGGCTGTTACTTCTGGTCAGAAGTTTAGGGGTTTTCTGCTTTTGGACGGAAACTTGTCGGCAATTCAGAGGGTACAAAAATTGGCTCTTTATGACAAGGGGGGGGGGGGATGAGAAAAAGGGGGGGGGGGCAAGTCAAAAGCTCTTGATGCAGCTGTGATGATCTACTTTGGAGTTTTTGTAGCATTGGAAAACAGTATTACTGGAGTGATAAGCAATAAGTTTATTACTAACCAGTGGTCTTTAATTTCATTTGACTTTTAGCAATTGTTTAAGAAATTTATGATCATAAATTTCTAGTCGACTAAAAAAATGATTCATTCATTCATGAAAAATATGTATCGAGCTGATTATTGAAACTCGTCGAGGTTTCCGTCCACTCCAACATACAAATGTTGTCTCTCGATATGGTTTATGAATCAGCATTATTGCAATGGTAGAAATGAGACCATGCGAAGCAATGATTAAAAATGAAATGTTATTCATTGCTGAAAACTACGAATTTCGTCTAGAAATCAGATCACTATTATACCTTGATTATAATACTGCTCGGCTACAGAATATGCACAATAACCAAGTGGTAGAAGTATGACGCAAAACGGGATCACAGTTTGTATAATTATGGACATGTAAAATTTCCGCTGAAGAGTCATTGTGCAATGTGATAATGTAGTCTTTTTGTTTTGCTGTTTGATATTTATACAAGTGAGAACGACTAGAAATAGGATGAAGAGAAATTCGGTGAAAAGTTTCAAGGCGGTTACGGTAACCACCATAGTCGAATCTTGCGTTAACACAAAAATCGGACCAGAATAGAATTTTCGAAGATCGGGAAGCCTCTGGAAAATTTGCACTTTTCTAAAACGGTGAAGTTCAAAACAAATTTCAAAAAACTTTTATAACGAACATTTTTTGTACCACTAAATTGGACCCAGTGCGTTATATCTGAGTGTCGTAGTTCGCAATTTTTTTCAAAAATCTTGCAACTGACCAGTTCACAACCGGACGTTTTAAAACCACGAGTTTTAGACTTCTTCAGATAACGGCAGTGGCAAAATTTCCGTTTGAAACCATATGAATACTGTTAAAACTCTAATAGAACCCCCCCCCCTCAACTTTCTACTTTGAGCCTGCTTATCTCGGTTCCTGTAAAAGATATCAAAGAGTGCTCACCTGATAAAACGTTTTTCATAATATCATACAAATTTCACTAGTTGAGACAATTTTGCTATATTTTACATTACCCGAGATAAACAAACTTGAAGGTCCGAGGAGGTCTGTTAAAGTATTTACAGTATTACTACACTCCGAAATGATCCCCAGTTTAGTGGTTCCTCGAAAAATCGCTTCTCGCAAATTTCTTGAATGATTGTTTGATATTTTTTTTTGGTAATAAACCACTTCCTACTCCTACTTAGTTTATGAATCATTCTAACCAACTTCGCAAAATTTGTCTATGATTTAATATATGTGTTTACCTTAATCAGAGCAGCCCCTGCAATTTCCTGGTCTGGGAGCATTAAGTTGAACGGAATGAAATAAGTGACAGCAACCACGTGCAAAGCCGAGATCAGAAGTTTTCGAAAATTACTCCAAAACGGATCGGAATGTGCCAAAAATGTGTATCGGTTTTCAAAAAGTACAAGAATAGATAGAATGGTTACTGTAAGAAAAACTAACTTTCAAAGCTTGGAAATTTAAAATTTACATCCGATTTCCACTACTATAAGTGTAGTTTGTAGTGCAGGATTTACTCCAAACCATGCCAAAACTCCAAACGACCATCCTGCAGCACTTGGGAAAAACATGTATGGAATAACTAGGAAACTCATTGAAAAGTCCAAAAGTGAGCTCCAGAAATGCACATTCAGCATGTAGAATTTCACAGATCCCATCTTTTTGGGTGTCTTGAAAAGGATCAAATAGGCAGCATAGATATGAATGGGTACTTCGAAAATTGTCAGACAGTGACAAGCGACAACTAAAAACTCGGAGGTAAACAAAAAGCCGAGGCTCATTATTAATGAAGAAGGTTTGGGAGGGGGTCCAAATATCTATATAGAGTTTCAGCCAAATTTGATTTAAAGAATAAAAAAAATCTAGTTTTGCGTGGGGGAAATTTATGGGGAGAGTTACTAGACACCTGTGTTTTTTTTTCTGAGAACGTGCAGAAGTGTGGTGACAGAGATAATTGGTATGGGGGTGCACCGGAAGCAAAATGGGCAATTTCTAGACATTCAAGTGCATTGTAATTCAAATTGATCTTAATGGTATTACAAAGAATCAGTGCTAAACTAAGATGATTGTCCCTATTTGATCCTTTTTAAGACAGCCAGAAAGATGGGATTTAGGAAATTCTATACGCTAAATGTGCATTCTTGAAGCTCACTTTTATACTTTTCAATTAAGTTTTCTAGTTATTCCATAAATGATTTCCGAAGTGCTTCTGGGTGGTCTAATGGTGCTTTGGCATGGTTTGGGTTGAATTATGCACTACAAGTTTCATTTACAGTAGTGGAAATTGGATGTAATGCCGCGTTCAAAGCTGATTTCCAGGAGTAATTTCCTGTCAAAACGCTGTCCAAAGCTGCCATTGTTTTCCCGATTTCCAGGCACACTAAACTACTGTATCACTCGTTTTGATTGTGTTCTTTCTGTTGATTCATGTCGATTTACGACGGGTCTCGAAGCGGAGGCCTTCCTGGAAATCTGGAAAATGGCAGCCTTGGACAGCGTTTTTCTAGAAAATTACTCCTGGAAATCAACTTTGAACGCGGCATAAGTTTTCACTTCCGAAGTGTTGGAGTTTCATTTTTCTTACAGTAACCATTCCATCTTTCCTTGTACTTTTCGAAATCCGCTACACATTTTTGGAGCATTCTAACCCGTTGTGCAGTATTTTCCGAAAACTTTCGATCTCGAATTTGCACGTGGTTCAACTTTTTGCTCCCAGACCAGGAAATTGCAGGGGCTGGTCTGACTAAGGTAAACACATATATTAAATCATAGACAAATTTTGTGAAGTTTTCTTAAAGTTGACTTGCTGAAAAAAGATCAAAAATCATTCAAGAAATTCGAGACAATCAGTCTTCAACGAACCCCCTAAAATACCGCGTCGCTACAAGCTGAACTACGAAGCTGCTCTGTCAACCGATCATACAATATCGGTGATTAAGTTATTTTAAAAAAACCTATTTTCAGTTGATTCTTTGTCATTGTGACCATTTTCATGAGCATGGAGCTCGGTTCTAGAGTGTCGGATCACTTTGAAAATTTTGGTGGGTGTAAAACCGACATAACGTGAAAACTTTGCATTCACAAAGTTTTTTGAAAATTCCTAGTTTGTCAGCTATTCGCCAATTTCTGAAAGACACCTGTTTTCCTCTTGTTTTTGGCCTGAAAAGCAGCTCAGTCGTCAGTGGATTTTCAATTCTGAATAATATGATAATCTTGCACGATGCAACTCATGTGGAAAACAACCAAAGTTCATGGTTTTTGAACGTTTTAGACTAGATTTATCACAAAAAACACACATTTGCAAATACTATGACATTTTTATAGATCAGGAGAAATCGAATATCGAACTCCAGAAGACAACGTGCTAGTAGTAATTTTGGCGGGTCGACAACCTGCAAACTACAAAATATTTCAAATTATGAAAATTCAACAAATTCTCACAAATCACAGCCTCTCTGAAGTCTCGAATCATGAATATCGCAATTGTGGCATCAAGCGCCGGATAGATTCCGGCATTCAAACTTGGAGCATTTGCAAAAGTGCCGACATTTATAGAAAACATTGGTAGAATCACAAGTAGCGCGACTGGGGTAAACATGGTTAGCATTGGGACCAGAGTCTGATTAATTAAAAAAAATTATGACTGAAAAATAGTTAGATTAGTTAACCTGGAAAAAAAGAGTTCTAAACAGTTGATTATTCAATTCCTTAGTTTTGAAACTCATTGTTATCTCAACAGTCTCCATTTTTCGATATGTTTTATACCCACAGAACAGAATAATATTAATGAAGAGTCCCATGATTCCACAAATCACAAAAACTGATATAAAGTCTGACCATCTGATTACGGTTTGTCCGGTTCTGTCGGGATACTGTAAGTTGGAGGTCTCTTCCGTTTTAACGATAATATAGAGCTTACATAATATAACACACCAATATACCCTAGCCTCAAGGTATCTTCGTCATAAACTTCCTTGACTGCTACTCTCATATAATCAGATTTTAGCAGAGAAGGTTCCAATGGAACATAAGCAATCCAATACCAAATGCTTGAAAAGATAAATGGCAAGACGTAAATTTTAAAAAGTTTCCAGCCATCAAAGTGGACAAGGTCATTTGGCCTAAAAACACTGTTTCTAGATGTTCCTAGGAAAATAAGACATACCGACAAATAGCCAAATATCTGTATACGAAGTGAGTGGCAAGAAGAGATACGCACATTCCAAAACTTGCACAATACAGGCAAGTAAATGCTCGAGCAATGGATGTGTAGGTTTTCAGAAAACTGTCTGCATAGACAATCATACTTGCCCCATGGAGATGCATAATCTAAAAATTATAAATATGACATGAGTCGGACAATAGGACCCGCTGAAAAGCCCGGGACCAACAAATACAGACTGTATGAATTAAAAGCTTCACTTTAAACGGACTGGGAGAGAGGTGAAAAAATTTTTTCTGGTGAAAAATTGCCATTTTCTACTCAAAATTCAGAATCAATGCCCTTATTACAATACGAAAAAAACCTATAATTCAATCACAAGCGAAAAAAATCAGAAAACCAGGGGCACTTCAATCAGAGTGGGTACTTAAAATAGAAGGGTCCTAAAATTTGAGGGAGCACTCCTATTTCACATGGTTCTCTAGACAACATTCAATTTAAGAGGCCCTTAAAATACAGGTTTCAGGGTACATATCATCGGTTATCGGTCCATCTACTCTCAATTAAGCTTAACTAACCGGTTGTGTTAAAATCTCCACTATTGCATAAATCACGGAAAACAAAGAATAAGAAAGCATGACATATTTATAAGTACCAAGACGTTTGGAACCTTTGATAATTATCAAGTAGAGCAATACAAGTGTAGTCACTTCCGTAGCCACAAAACCAAAGTATTGGGAGATCCGGAGTATTAATGGCATCGTCATTATAATGGAGCAATTAGTGTTATGGCTATGTGTTCTGCTTTTTTATCCGACTTATGTATCCTGAGCCGATCCCAGATGACTGCAGCGTCACGCACCAGACATGTTTACAATATGTTTTCCGATATAAAAAATTGGAATTCCTGGTACGGTCCGTGTGGTGAAACATTGGGGGATTGTCTATGATCTGACGTACGGTTTTATAATATGGTCAGAACAATAACGAGCAAAGATATGCCAGCAGAATTACGTAAGCTGAGAAATGATTCAGGCAAAAAATCACATCACTGAAAAGTACGAACTTTTTTCAATTTATTCAGGTTTGAATCATGTTTAATAATAACCCAAACATCATTTATGACACTAAATTTTAAAAATCTTATAATGTTTAAAAAATGAATTTAAAAATCAAAAACAATTGACCTAGATATTCATTAAAATCTTGAAAATGACGACGTGGAAATAATTTTTATATGACTAGATTCAGAAAAAAATAGAGCATTCCAAACGTGTTTTCAAAATTAAAAAATGTGAATAATTGACCTAAATATTCAAAAAAAAATCTTAAAAATGATGACGTGAAAATAAATTTTATATGATTGAATTTAGAAAAAATAGGGTATTCCAAACGTGTTTTTAAAATTGAAAAATGTAAAAAATTGACCTAGATATTCACGAAAATCTTGAAAATGACGACGTGAAAATAATTTTTATATGACTAGATTCAGAAAAAATAGGACATTCCAAACGTGTTTTCAAAATTTAAACAATGTAAAAAAATTGACCTAGATATTCACGAAAATCTTGAAAATGACGACGTGAAAATAATTTTTATATGATTGGATTCAGAAAAAATAGAGCATTCCAAACGTGTTTTCAAAATTAAAAAATGTGAATAATTGACCTAAATATTCAAAAAAATCTTAAAAATGATGACGTGAAAATAAATTTTATATGATTGAATTTAGAAAAAATTGGGTATTCCAAACGTGTTTTTAAAATTGAAAAATGTAAAAAATTGACCTAGATATTCACGAAAATCTTAAAAATGACGACGTGAAAATAATTTTTATATGACTAGATTCAGAAAAAATAGGACATTCCAAACGTGTTTTTAAAATAGAAAAATACAAAAAATTGACCTAGATATTCACAAAAATTGTAAAAATGTAGACGTGAAAATAATTTTTATGTAAATGGATTCAGAAAACATAGGAAATTCCAAACGTATTTTTTAAATTAAAAAATACAACAAATTGATCTAGATATTCACGAAAATCTTAAAAATGACGACGTGAAAATAATGTTTATATGAATAAATTCAGAAAAAATAGGACATTCCAAACGTGTTTTCAAAATTGAAAAATACAAAAAATTGACCTAGATATTCACGAAAATCTGAAAAATGACGACGTGAAAATAATTTTTATATGAATGGATTCTTACTAGGGAAGACCCCAACTCGGGTGTGGCAATACGGGTGGCGACCTATATCATCTGAAAGCTGACATTTTCCTGATTCCAAATCTGTTTTCAAAAAGTGCTTTGTCGCGGTAGTTTTCGAGAAAATTGGGTCGAAAGATGATTTTCAGTTGATTTCTAGGCTACATTTAGCATTGAAAATCGACACGAGACACGCGATATACACTGCGCGTCATAATTATAGAGCCACTTCATTTTTCGTAATTTTTTTGATATCCATGAAAGTTTCAGAATCCTTTCCGATGGCGATAAATATTATTTTTGAATCTGAAAATGTAAAGAACATTCAGTTTCAGATAGTGAAGTAACGGTTTGAAAAAATGAAAAAATGTCAAAAAATTCGATTTTTCACTGCGTCATAATTATAGAGCCACTTCAGAAATTTTGCCATCATCACGATTTCTTCACTGTAAAAAGCAGATATTCAAATTCTCCATTAAAAATTGGCATTTACAAAGCAATTTCCAAACCAATTTCAGTAGAAAAATTTTTCGTTACAAATGATTTTCGAAGTTTTTTCACAAAAAAATGGAAGGTTCGCAAAAAACCATTTTTTCCTTTTCCCAATTTTTCCAGGACTGTATAAGTTATGTCAGATTATTCACAAAGACCCGTAAAACGTTATCAAATGCATTATTAGGTTTTCCAAAACGTGTAAAGTACTGATCAAAGAGTGCAAACTATGATTATATGAGGTTAGAGAAGCCAACTTCAGGTAGGTCGAAAATATAGTAAACATGACGAGATACATTTGAAGCTCTCCACATTCATTTACCATAAATAGAGCTTCAATTCTTTAATTAGCAAGTTTTTGGCATGACTCCATCCAAAAAAGTTATTTTGCTCCGACGTGTCGCGAACTTTAACTCAGAACTCTCATCTGCAGTTTTGTGCTTCTTTGTTTCCAGAGGTGTATCTCCTTTGTATGGATCAGTACAAAAAAATTGTAAACTACAAAAATAAAGCTCTATTTTTGTTTTAGATCTCTCGAAATTTTCGACCCTATATGACAATGTATGTCATTTTTCCAAACTTTCAAACATGATGCTCTTTTGAACAAAAAAACGTCTGTATATTACTCTTTGTGCTAGAGACATACATTGTCGTAGAGGATTGAAAATTTCGAAAAATATAAAACAGAAATAGAGCTTCATTTTTGTAGTTCACCACTTTTTTGTACTGATCCATACAAAGGAGATACACCTCTGGAAACGAAGAAGCACAAAACTACGGATGAGAGTTCTGACACGGGAAGCCTCCCATATGTTACCCGGGGATTCTGATGAAACCTATGCTAAATAGTAGTACACAACCTAACTAGAAAAACCCTAAAATTATAGCTGCCCTCGTGAAGGTGTATTCAAATGAGAAGGCGTTTTATGATTTTTCGTGAGTTCGGGGTCGGTACCGTTCGAGCAACCATAGCTTTGTTCATTTTTGTGGTAGACGTTCAAACTTTTTTTTACTCAAAAGGTGATAAAATGACAAACATTAATGGTAATTTCAGCTATGCTCAATCTTCAAAAGGAAATCCAGGAAAATATAAAATACGAAAATTTCGAGTTCCACCGAATTCAAAAAATGCCAATTTTTGGAAAAAAGTACTCGGGGGACTATGTCTATCAGATTTCTCAGAGCAAGTAACGTAGATATCCGTTTTCAAATACAGGTCTAGCCTTTGAGTTATGAGACTTATTTCAATTTTTTTCAAAAAAATTTAAAAATTCATGTACCCCTATACATGAAATTTTTTGAAAAATTTTTTACATTTCGAATGATTTCCTTCCAAGTTTCCGAACTTTATTTTGTTGTTTTTTCCCGTTTTCAATTGTTTTCAATAGTTTTGGAAATCTTTTATTTTTCAAAAAATTTCATGTACATGAATGGGTACATGAATTTTTAAATTTTTTTGAAAAAAATTGAAATAAGTCTCGTAACTCAAAGGCTAGACCTGTATTTGAAAACGGATATCTACGTTACTTGCTCTGAGAAATCTGATAGGCATAGTCCCCCGAGTACTTTTTTCCAAAAATTGGCATTTTTTGAATTCGGTGGAACTCGAAATTTTCGTATTTTATATTTTCCTGGATTTCCTTTTGAAGATTGAGCATAGCTGTAATTACCATTAATGTTTGTCATTTTATCACCTTTTGAGTAAAAAAAAGTTTGAACGTCTACCACAAAAATGAACAAAGCTATGGTTGCTCGAACGGTACCGACCCCGAACTCACGAAAAATCATAAAACGCCTTCTTATTTGAATACACCTTCACGAGGGCAGCTATAATTTTGGGGTTTTTCTAGTTAGGTTGTGTACTACTATTTAGCATAGGTTTCATCAGAATCCCCGGGTAACATATGGGAGGCTTCCCGTGTCAGAACTCTCATCCGTAGTTTTGTGCTTCTTCGTTTCCAGAGGTGTATCTCCTTTGTATGGATCAGTACAAAAAAGTGGTGAACTACAAAAATGAAGAAACAAAGAAGCACAAAACTGCAGATGAGAGTTCTGAGTTAAAGTTCGCGACACGTCAGAGCAAAATAATTTTTTTGGATGGTGTCATGCCAAAAACTTGCTGATTAAAGAATTGAAGCTCTATTTATGGTAAATGAATGTGGAGAGCTTCAAATGTATCTCGTCATGTTTACTATATTTTCGACCTACCTGAAGTTGGCTTCTCTAACCTCATATAATCATAGTTTGCACTCTTTGATCAGTACTTTACACGTTTTGGAAAACCTAATAATGCATTTGATAACGTTTTACGGGTCTTTGTGAATAATCTGACATAACTTATACAGTCCTGGAAAAATTGGGAAAAGGAAAAAATGGTTTTTTGCGAACCTTCCATTTTTTTGTGAAAAAACTTCGAAAATCATTTGTAACGAAAAATTTTTCTACTGAAATTGGTTTGGAAATTGCTTTGTAAATGCCAATTTTTAATGGAGAATTTGGATATCTGCTTTTTACAGTGAAGAAATCGTGATGATGGCAAAATTTTTAAAGTGGCTCTATAATTATGACGCAGTGAAAAATTGAATTTTTTGACATTTTTTCATTTTTTCAAACCGTTACTTCACTATTTGAAACTGAATGTTCTTTACATTTTCAGATTCAAAAATAATATTTATCGCCATCGGAAAGGATTCTGAAACTTTCATGGATATCAAAAAAATTACGAAAAATGAAGTGGCTCTATAATTATGTCCAGCAGTGTATTTATTTCAAATTTGAAAAGCCAAACACAGCTTAGAAATCAACTGAAAATCATCTTTCGACCCAATTTTCTCGAAAACTACCGCGACAAAGCACTTTTTGAAAACAGATTTGGAATCAGGAAAATGTCAGCTTTCAGATGATATAGGTCGCCACCCGTATCGCCACACCCGAGTTGGGGTCTTCCCTAGTTAGTTTTTATATGAATGGATTCAGAAAAAATAAGACATTCCAAACGTGTTTTCAAAATTAAAAAACACAAAAAATTGACTCAGATATTCACAAAATTTTTATGTTAAAAACGATGACGTGAAAATAATTTTTATATGGATGGATTTAGAAAAAATAGGACATTTCAAACGTGTTTTTAAGATTAGAACATGTGAAATCTGACCCAGATATTCACAAAAATCAGATGGCAATCACTGTTTGCGGAAATCCAAAATCCAAATATCAAACGTCATCAAAGATCCTTTTGTTGTTTTTTTTTGGCAGACAGGAAATGCTGGTTTTTTTTAATTAACAGTTTCAAGAAGAAAACATCTTATATCACTTTTGAAAATGCTCAATCTCTTATTCATATTCTTCATTCGAAATGACCGATTCTCTTCTATCATCTCCAGAATTTGTTTCTCGCACGTTCCACTTCCTAACTTTCATCACTATCCCCGTGAACATGCTAGGAGCTTACTGTATCCTTTTCAAAACTCCAAAATCGATGCGTTCTGTGAAATTGGTCATTCTAAATTTACATTTATGCAGTATGACACTTGACATTGTTCTTAGTGTTCTTATTCAACCTGTGGTATTCTGTCCTGCCTTTGCTGCATATTCAAATGGAGTTCTGAAGCTATTTGAAGTGGATGCTGCGGTGGAATTGTATGTCGCAGGAACAATGTTTGCAGGTGAGAATGGGCCGGCGCTTGTCGACCGATGGTACTCACCTATCGGGTACGATAGCCACTGAATCTCTCAACATTCAGTTACAGTAGTCAGTATGAGTATTGTGTCAGTTATGGAGAATCGATTTTATTTGTTATTCGCCATTAACACACCCTGGAGAAAAATCCGTCACATCGTTTTGTTTTTCAACTATTTCCTGGCTTGTACATTTCTTATTCCTCCATTATTACAAACTCCCAATCAAATCATTGCGTTGGAAATTATACAAAATGTAAGATCAACTCTCAGAAATACCTGAATTTTTCTTTCCAGAAGTTTCCTGACATTCCATTCTCCGCCTACTCAGATTCCTTATTCATTTTCTCGGTTGATACTTCTTACATTTTCCTTTCAGTGTTTTTAACTGGTGCATTAACTGTATCCCAAATTAGTTTATATTGTTTTTTGATAATTCTAAACATGAGAAAACTATCAAACAATGGGAAAATGTCCCAAAGGACCTACGAATTACAGAAAAGGTTTTTGATGGCTATTGGGATTCAGGTAATTAAAAGCAAAAAGCGAAACAAATTGTTAATTTTCCAGATTTTTACACCTCTTATTGTTTTATTTGTACCAGCTACGTATTTAGATTTTTGTTTAATATTCGAATATTATAACCAAGCTGCTAACAATATTTGTATGATTTTGATATCTTTCCATGGATGGGTGTCGGCAATTGTTATGATGTTCATTCATGAGCCCTACCGAAAGTTTTGCTCGAATATTTTGGTTTTCCAAGTGTATGGAAAACAAACTAAACCGATTAGTGTGCAGTCGATAGTTGTTCATTGAAGCTATCAGAAATTCTATGTACTTTCTGTTTTCTGACCGTAGGATATCATTCTTACAGTGCGGTCAATATCTATACGACACCCCCCTATTTTGGGCGCACAGAAAAAACTAGAAGAGGTATCGCAAAACGGTTAACGTCATTCGATTCACAATCAAAAATAACCACAGGAGGCAAAGTTTCATATTGTTGCCATTTTTCTTGACCGCGTACCATCCGAAAAACGAATATGCAAGCGGTCAATATCTATACGACACCCTGGAAAAATGAAAAATCTCATGTTTTTCAGACGGCGAAATTAGACTTTTTTGGTTGCAAACTGCTAAAATAGTCCTAAAACATTCTATTCTGACAGTTTTTTCAAAAATTGATTTCTCCAATCAAGTTTTAGAAAAATTCATTTTCTGAAATTTTCGTCATTTTTTGGGTTTTCGGAATAAATCTTGAATAACTTGGCTCCTGGGTAAAATTCCTAGCTGAAAATGATAGGAATTACTTTTGCAGTATGCTTAATGATATACTAACTGTTGTTATGCTAGTCTGAGCCCTTTGTTTGTAATTGAAGCTGAGCTGAAATTTGAAAAATGGATCTTGAAGTTCGGAGATTCTGATTTTTGTAAAAAACTCGATTTTACGATTGAAATCTAATTTTCAGTACAAAATAACAATTTTGATGACAATTTGAATCACTTAGAGCATCTTTCAAACATTTTAGACAGCTTTGAAAATTTTTCAATTCAGTATATTTTTTTCAGTTCAAAACTCGAGCTCAAGTTCAAACTCCCAGAGCTCAAAGAAGCCTTGAACACTGTCATCATGATCACGAGCATACCTTAATTGGGTCCTAGCATTTTCAGCTAGGAATTTTCCCAGGAGCAAAGTTATTCAAGATTTATTCCAAAAACCCAAAAAAATGACGAAAATGTCAGAAAATAATTTTTTCTAAAACTTGATTGGAGAAATCAATTTTTGTAAAAACTGTCAGAATAGAATGTTTTAGGACTATTTTAGCAGTTTGCAACCAAAAAAGTCTAATTTCGCCGTCTGAAAAACATGAGATTTTTCATTTTTCCAGGGTGTCGTATAGATATTGACCGCTTGCATATTCGTTTTTCGGATGGTACGCGGTCAAGAAAAATGGCAACAATATGAAACTTTGTCTCCTGTGGTTATTTTTGATTGTGAATCGAATGGCGTTAACCGTTTTGCGATACCTCTTCTAGTTTTTTCTGTGCGCCCAAAATAGGGGGGTGTCGTATAGATATTGACCGCACTGTATAATGAATAAATGAAGTTGCGTCTCTTTGTCAGTCTGTTTGCCGCCTTGTTTTTATAAGCTCGAAAATCGAATAAATCGTAAAACCTGTATTAGAAGGGCCTTTCTATCTATTTTTCCAAGGTACCTCTGGAGGGCCTTTCTATTACAGAGGCCCTTCAATTAGAGGGGCCCTTCGATTTTTCTTGCTGTTTTTCCCGAAAATTTTTAAAATTCGACGAATTTTTGTTCAAAATTTATAAAAATTCGTAAATTTCACCATATGTGAGCAAGTCTTTTATCAAAACATGTTGATTTCTGTGAAATCGTGAGATTCCCGTGCTCTTTTTCACTGAAAACGTACGAAATGTTTTCAATTTCAATACACTTTTTGAAGGTTTTTTAAGGAATTCTGTTGCGTTAAATCTGAAAATATAAACGGCGATCGAAGAAGTGAGCAGCGTACTGTAGCGCGAGAAAAAAAACTACACACAGTTTTTTGCCATCTCCCTGTCAAATTAATCATGTGCTAATTATTGAAATGTTAACTTTTTAGTATTAATACATTTTTGTGTTACTTGCTGATCGATCTCTATCCGAGCATGAATCATATGACCGAAAAAAAACTTCTATGCATTCATTTTCTTGGAATCTTGAACAAAGCATAATGCTCAGTAGAGCATTCATCGCTCAGCACAAATCTGTAACGGGAACCCGGAACTCGTATGACCTCGAAATTGCAAAAATAATGTTTGGAAGAATTCTGATCTTCGTTGGACCAACGTGTTGGGTAATTAGGAGTGAATCACATGTGTTTTTATTTTGAAACGAAGAAAAAAATGAGCACCTCACGAAGTCAGAAAAAATAACTAGTTGGTTCCTTCATCAAAGAAAACTACACTCTAGTTTTTATAGTTTCTCGGCATAGTCATAAAACAGTTGAAACCATGGACCATCGTCTAGAATAATCTTCCAATTTGCAATGAAAAACTTTTTTACACACTTCTCGATAAGGAGCATGAATATAGAGCATGATGATGGTGCTGAACAATCCATGAAGACCAATTATGATGAAGCACAAATTGTTTGCAGATTGAAAATATAAGTTGAAAATTCTAGAAACCACTAGATAGCCCATGGGAAGCATCAAAATGAGCAACGGGATTGCCGTTTGAATATTCAGAGCTCTCAGAAATGTTCTCTGCATTTTTATAGTGTGTCGGGATAGGGATAGTTTTTTGGTTCTCTCATTCATATTCCCATATATCAGAATTATAAAGCATCCTGATTCGACCACTAATAAGTTGGACATGATGAATACTGGAATAACGATAGAGCGGAAATCAGTGGCAAGAACAAATACAGGGGCGTCATAAAGTTCTTGTGGCAACTCGGGGAGCATCTGGAAATATGGATTTGTAGCTTTATCCAGTATAGAGGTTCCTTTAAAAGGAACCCTAAAGTAAAAGAAGACTTTCTTGGAATCCTCGAATTTCGTGTTAAAAAAGAGACCTTACCTTGAAAACCTCCTTCAAAGCACTTGCTTGGTCTGGAAAATAATAATAGGCTGGGTAAAAATAGACCAACGCAAAAACATAATTGAAAATAAGAAATGGTAAACGACAATGACGCCACCAGTTCTCCCGACCAAATAGTATGAAGTACCGATTTTCCAATATGGTGACTATCGAGACGCCAAGAACTGAAAAATCGTTTTTTAAGCTTTGGTTTTTCAAGATCTATCGTATCCTGATGTATAATAGAAGGTCCTACAACTTTGGACCAATTAACCGTAAACTATGTAAACTCTAGAATGATGCCTAACTTAACTTTGAGCCAATTTTTCTCGGTTTCTGTAGAAGATATCAAAAAGTGGTCACCTAACAAATTGTTTATCATATTATCACTAGTATTTTATCAGTTGACAGAATTTTGATATCTCAAACAGTAACCGAGATAAATTAGATCAAACTTTACTTGTCTTACGGTGGTTTACAAATACGATTGTAGAAGTTTAAAGAAGGGGAACGAGCAGTTTTCTTGGAATTTTTTGTGGTTACGGTATTTTCAAACTCACGTCCGATCAAAACCGCTAACAAGTACGCTTGATACGCCATTGGAACATCTAAATCTGTCAACACTCCAAGTGTGAATCCCGCCAACGCTGGATACAAAATATATGGAATCGTTAATAAGCTAACTCCCAAATCCAATCCCATACTCCACACATGCAAATTCAACATTCCCCATTTCACCGATCTCATAGAGCCTGGAGTCCGGAAAAGTATACAAAACACTCCAAATAAATGAATGGGAATCTCAAGGCCAATCATAAGATGTAGAGCGAGAGCTTGAAATTGGGGAGTATCCAAGTAGGAGGTGAAATTCATTGTGATGATAAGTCAAAGACACAAAATATTCAACAAATATTCTGTGATCTGTGAAGCAGAAGATGCGTATGAGAACACAAGTTTTATTTTTCGTCTTGCTCAGAGGAAGTTATTAGTCGAAAATGACGGGTATGTTGTCTTCTGTGGCATCTAAGAAATTCCATTTGCATTTGACAGGTGATTATTCTAGACAGCTTGATAGATTGGTTGTGGTCAGTTAGGGGAGTAATTGAATGAATATTTGATTCTTGAAGTGGGAGAATAAATGGAATAATTGAGTTTTCTTGAACTTTTTGGTTTTGATATTTTAGAGATCTTTGGGAAAAATTAGCAATACTACAAATTATCTGGAGGTGAGCAATTAGAAGCTACCGTATTCCTATTTAAAATCAAACGTTTTAATCATGAAGAGATCTTTGAAAAGCAAAAAACCAAATTTCTTGAGAGTTTTTAGAAGATACCGTACTCCTACACAAAATCAAACGTTCAACAAAAAAGTGGTATCCAGCAATACAAACACAGTCTTGACTTTCAAAAATCATCTACGAAATCCCGCAACCTGTACAAATAGAACCGACAAGCACCAAACACCATTTTACTACTGTATCATGCTAAATTTGAAACATTGATGTCACATTTTTTATGATCATGATCAATCGGACCGCTGATTAAACGATGTCCTTGTTCCGTATAAAAGAATCAAGTCATTCCAAGCTCATCACTTCAGCGGAGAGCATGTTCAGTATTCTAGTGTCTTGTCTTCTAGCCTTCTCGGTCCCACAAACCGTTTTCGCTGAAATCGGAGGCGACCTGAACTGTACTCAATACAATGGAACTATGGTAAGCTTTCTAATCATATCAAATTTACATCTTATCATTATCAGTTCGTGTACACTCCATCCGCTGTTGCCTGTTCCAACTCGATCTCTGACGCTTCATGCGCGGTACTCTACCCCACTGAAGACGAGCTTGGTTACCCAGCAGCAGGAAACAGTGCCGGAAGACCCATCGCATGCTTCACCACCGCAGCTGAGACACCTGCTCCTGTAGACCCTGACATGAAGAAGGCAGCCATGTCGAACTGTGCAAAGACTTGTGGATTCTGTTGCATCACTGACGACTATAACTGCCCCAACGCTCAATGTGAGTTTTAGCTCCAATCCTGCTAACTTCTTATCTATTCCAGTCCCACGCCTCAACTGCGCCACCATCACCAACGCCCAATGCCTTGACCCCAACTGGCGTACCATCATCGCTACCGACTGCCCATCTGCCTGCGGATTCTGTAACCAAGGAGGATGCGTCGACGCTGTCGTTGACTGTGCCAACGATCGCTCCATCTGCCAAAGCGTTGGAATGCAGGATTTCGTGAATCAGAACTGCCAGAGAACCTGCGGCAGATGTGGATCAAGCACCGGTGCTCCAGGTGTCCCAGGAGGAGGTGCCTGCTCTACATACCAAGCCGACTCCAGCAGCTCCTGTGCAGCTTGGGCTGGTAACGGATTCTGCACCAACACCTTCTACACCGAGGCTCAAAGAAAGAACTTCTGTGCGACCACGTGTAGAATTTGCTGAACGAACTGATGGGACAAGATAGACACGGGTGAAGACGACGACGATGACTAAAACTTGCGATTTGTAACTATGTATACATTTTCTTGTTCTTTCTTTTTCAATATTTCTTGTCTGACCAACTTGAAATAAAAGTGATTGAAAAGACAGAACCAGCCGTGTTTTTTGTTTACATCGCCTTGAGGAGTTCATTCATCAGAATTTCTTGTTCTAACAATTTATTTTAACATATTTGCTTTGCTCCATGAGCTGTTGACTACCTTAATCTCTGGTATCTGCTTGAAATCGCTCATAACAATCCGCCGCTTGCTTCAGAATTTGGAATAGGGTACTTCTGGGAGACTTATTGGTCCTTCTGGAGCTTCAACCTACCCACGGCCTGAGTCACGATCGGCCGCGATTTTGATAGCTTTGTAAAAATCGTAGTTTTAGTAATCAGATTGATCTCTGTGATATTCGGAAGCAAAACGGTCAGGTGGAAACTTTGAAGAGTTTTGCTTAATCGCTTCCTCATTTTGAGGTCAATAGACTAATGGAAAAATATAATGAAAAAATGTCTGCAAATTTTCTGAAAACCTTGCAGACTTATCATAAATTTTTTCCTCTTTTCGGAGTCAGTCGTCTTATTAAAAAAACACATCGGGAGAAAATCATTCATTTCAAGATGGTCAAACTTAAAACGGTTATAATGATCTCTCGGGTTTCGGCATTTGCTCTCTACTTGTACCTAAAGTCGTCAGTCAACCCGTCTGTCTAGTCAAGGATGTCAAATAACAATGATTGCTCTAGCAGAGTCTGCAAGTGGTAGCACAATAGGACCTGCGTTGAGCGGCTGTGTAGAAGGTGTTGGTGCAGAATCCATTAGTAGCCCAAGCAGCGCAGGAGGTGCTGGAGTCTGCGATGTAAGATGTGCAGGTGCCGGTTCCGGTTCCGGTTGCAGATCTAGCGGTGGTGGAAGATGAACATCTTTGACACGTTTTTTGGCAGTATTGGTTGACAAAGTCTTGCATTCCAACGCCTTGGCAAATGGAGCGATCGTTGGCACAATCCGTGACACCATCCACACATCCACCCTCGTTACAGAATCCGCAAGCAGATGGGCAGTCGGTAGCGATGATGGTTCTCCATTGGGAAGACATACATTGAGATTGGGTGATGGTGGCGCAGTTGAGGCGTGGGACTGAAATTTTAGAGTTTTACATTTGGAGTCTTAGTTGGAACAGTTCCTAACAGGTTTCAGGAATCTAAACTCACACTGAACATTTGGACAGTCATACGCTGGAGTCTTGCAACACAATCCACAAGTCTTGGCGCAGTTCTTCAAGGCAGCGGAAACCATATCAGGGACCACAGCTGCTGGAGTAGCTGTGGCAGTTGTATAGCAAGCCAATGGACGTTCAGCATCATTTCCAGCAGCCGGCCATCCGATAGCAGCGTCAGTAGCTGGGTATAGAACGGCGCATGAAGAATCGGAGATGGAGTTGGAGCAGGCTACGGCGGATGGGGTGTACACGAACTGAAATTTAAGACTGTGTATTCAGTATTCAACAACGGTTTTCTTACTGATGTTCCATTGTAGTTAGTGCAGTTCAGCTCTCCAGAAATCGCAGCATTTGATGATTGAGGAGCCAGCAGAGCCAGAAGAACTGAGAAGAGAGCAATCATTCCAATTGACCGCGGAGCAAAGCCGAAAAGTGAAGAATCATGTTCCCTACATCTCTTTTATACCAATCCCCCAACTAGATTTTTCTGGAATAAAACGAACTGATGTGTTGGATTCGCTAGGATACAAAAAGTTTGAACAGCAGGTGCAGCAAGTTGACAAGAGCACAGAACTCATCGGAAACGATCCTTCATGGATTGTGGTAGATTGAGAGATTGTTCTGTTGGATTAGCTTTTTTGGTTTTGGCAACGTTTCGAAACATGGGAAGAGGGGGGGGGGGTGTGTCTGTTTGTGTAGTGATTTTTCATTAGGATACTGTGGTTTGCATGGTTGTTTGGTTTTTGTACCAAACTGATCTATGTGTTACATCTCCAATTTTTGGCAGTATGACACTTTTTCAGAACAAATTATTTAATCAGCCATTCAAAAACAAATTCATTCAAGTTCACTTTACAGGAAACTGAAACGTTTTTCATTTTTTCAAGACGTGTGCATTACTTCTGAACTGGACTTTGGCGCAATCGGATGACAAAAGGATGAGAAGATTCGTTTACGAAAAACTGGAAGACTCAAAGTGATAGCCACCGGATCAACAAAAAGAAACACCCTCAATGTGATGTCTTCGAAGTAGTTTAAACCTCTGGAATCAAAATTTGTAGGTTAATATCCCAAAAAAGGTACCTGGGCAACTGTACTCCAACCATTGGACTTAACCAGCAGATAGGACACTGAGAAAAGCTGATAACAATAGTTGATGTCACATTGTTTAATTCGGAGATATTCAATTATAATTCTTGATTCTGCAACACTCGTTGCAAGTATAGTTTCAATATTTTTGGTGTACTCTCAAACAGTGAGTGCTTATTGTTCGTGAAAATAAAAACGTAACGGAATTCCGAATCATCAAGAAGCTGTAAGCAAGCTGATGGTTCTGAAACTGTTCACGTCTGGAAATCGAGCTATCTGTATTAGAAAATCTATTGAAATTCAATTCGCATCAATTTGAAAGATTCAGCTTTTCAGCTTTTCGACTCAACTTCAGTTGGAGTTTGTAAAAATGTAGTTTGTAGAAATAAATTCAGAGAAAATAATTTATTCCAAGTTGGTCAGACTCAAAATGCGTTATTTTGAAAATATACAATGATCTCTCAGTTTTTAGGCGATTGCTCTCTATTTGTACCTAATGATTGTCGTCAACCCGTCTTGTTAGGAATGTCATGTTTGTCGAATATCTAGCAGAGTCTGCAAGTGGTAGCACAATAAGATCTGCGTTGAGCGGCTGTGTAGAAGGTGTTGGTGCAGAATCCGTTAGTAGCCCAGGCGGCGCAAGCAGTGCTAGAATCGGCAATGAATGAGGAGCATGATCCTCCGGTTCCAGATGAAGCTGTGGAGGAACCGGTGCATCTTTGGCACGTCTTCTGGCAGTATTGGTTGACAAAGTCTTGCATTCCAACGCTTTGGCAGATGGAGCGATCGTTGTTGCAATCAACGACACCGTCAACACATCCACCGTCGTTACAGAATCCGCATGCAGATGGGCAGTCGGTAGCAATGATGGTTCTCCATTGGGAAGACATGCATTGAGATTGGGTGATGGTGGCACAGTTGAGGCGTGGGACTGAAATTTAAAAGTTTTGCAATTTTCGACATTTTCTATTTGGAGTCCTAGTTGTAACAGGTAACAGGCCTACAGGTTTTAGGTAGTCTACTCACACTGAACATTTGGACAGTCATACGCCGCAGTCTTACAACACAGTCCACAAGTCTTGGCACAGTTCTTCAATGCAGCGGAAACCATATCTGGAACCACAGCGGCTGGAGTAGCAGTAGCAGTTGTATAGCAAGCCAATGGACGTTCAGCATCATTTCCAGCAGCTGGCCATCCGATAGCAGCGTCAGTAGCTGGATAGAGAACTTGACAGGAAGCGTCGGAGATGGCGTTGGAGCAGGCTACAGCGGATGGAGTGTACACGAACTGAAATTTGAGACTGTTGAGAAGAAAGTATCAGTGGTCTTACCGATGTTCCATTGTAGGTAGTGCAGTTCAGTTCTCCAGAAATTGCTGCTTCTGATGCTTGAGGAGCCAGGAGAGCCAGAAGGACCGAGAAGAGAGCAATCATTGCTGAAGCCACGCCGAAAAGTGAGGATTCATGACCCCTGATACCCCTTTTATACTAGACGAACTTCAAAAAGTTCATTACTAAAAGTTAGTCACAAGGTTGCCATTTAACCAAAAAAGCACAAAGATTTGAACAGGTGCATCATGTAGCGATAAATCATGGTTTGGAAAAGAGCGTGGGTTTAAAGGAGCGTTGAGCTCAATAAACCGCCTGAACTATTGGTTTAGCTTTTTTGGTACATTGCCAGCGGGCGATATGTGTGTTTGATTTCGGACAGATTTTTGATGTTATAAGTTTTAGTACTACTGTAGCAACTTTGTTTAATTGTGAAATTGGATCGGATCTATGGTGAGTGCTAGAATTGTTGGATTTTTAATTGGATTGTAGGTATTTAAAGTTTTGTATAGTGGTCCAATTGGTTGGAAAAGTGTTCTTACCCATTTTCCTCAACTCGCTTGACTCATTTTACTGTGCAGGTGGAAACCACAAAAATCATTAACTTCAGGAAACAGGTGACTTTATTTTTCAAATTAATTTCTATTTATGCATCCACTATACACTCTTCTAGATGCCTGATTTATTGTAAGCCCGAACACAAAATACATTATATAGATTTTAAAGACCACAAATTTTCATTTTACACATTCTCAAGATGCCTCGATTACTGTAGGCCCCACAAAACTGAAATCCGGGGAAATTCTAGTTCCAACTAGCACTTTAGGAACGTTCAACCTCACAAACGGACTCAAAACGAAGTCTCTGTAGGGATTATGTATGAAAATCATTATCAAAGTCGACGCTGTCCCATGAAACGCCAATCCCACGAATACCATATTATTGATTGCTTGATTATGATACCAGACATTCATGATATACACCACAGTTCCTATGGGAATTGCGAATAAGTCTATAATAGCAATACCCTGCAAGTTGTACGATGCGTAAGAAATTTGGGTGGTGTACCTGTACAAACAAAGCTTTCACTAATTTGATCTGTAATTTTCGAGTTTGCTGAGAAATTTTCGTTGACGGTTTGGCTATCATCAAAAAGTAAATACTAGGCCAGAAAAACACGTTCATCTCCACCTGAACCATTCCGCAAGCAACAAAAATGGAGCGTGCGATAAGAGAATAATCAAAGGATAGTACATATAGGTCTCGATTGGTTGGTAATACTGGTTGACATTCGAGAGACTGGAAATGTAATTAAAATAGTGACACTGTTAGGACCTCAAAGTTACCTCCCAAACAAATTTCCTTGCGCTTTCCTGGTCCGGGATCAAAAATTGGGCGGGCAGAAAATACAAAATCGAAACCATATAACTAACAACAAATACAGGTTTTCTAGAATGCCTCCACCAACTATTTTCAGCGAATAATAAGAAAAATCTATTCTCGAATATCAAAAAAATGCCAACAGAAATCGCATTAATGATCATGACAATGAGATATAAAATTAAACCTGGAGAATCAACAAATCCTAATCCATACCCAGCCATTGCGGGGAACATTGCATATGGGACCCCGAGCATTGTAATAAGGATATCCAGGATAAAACCACAAGCGTGTATATTCAAAAGGAGCCATTTAACGGATCCCATTGTTTTGGGGGTCTTTTTTAGAATACAGTAGAATCCTAGAATGTGTAGTGGGAGACTGATGCATGTCAATGTGTGGAGAGCCAAGCTTAGAAACTCGGGACTAGCTAGACAAGTGTCATCTGTTGGACACTGGATCATGTTGAACGATCTACTTCTTACTAAGGAAACTTTTCTGTGTGTGTGTGTGTCTGTCTCGGACATTTACTTGAATAACTCAAAGGGACATGGGACTCCTATAGTGGTGTGTGGTATGTAGTCATGGACTGCCGAGCGCTTCATGTCTATGGTGTCCAGGGTCTTCTAGCTCATAGGGAACCTATAGGGTTGAAAATCGAAATTTTCAAAATTATGCTCAAACTCACTAAAACTTCAGGAAATTTCGCGAAACGGTTTTTAGGCCTACCTGGGTGTTGTCTACAAAGAATTGAGCTCGAAACTGAAAAATTAAAATTTTTTGAAAAATTTGTTTTTTTCGTTATTCACTTCAATTTCGATCATGTGGCTTACTGCAAATGCGGGTTTTAGCGAACTTCGTTTTACAGAAATTGTTTAAAGTTATTTCTGAAACTTCCTTATTCCATACTCATAAACATTTTCCTTGGAAATTTTTTTTCGAAAAGAAAAAATTCCGAATCCGCATTCTGAATTCCAAAAGTTGAAGTCAAAGAATTTGAAATAAAAACTAATCAGTTATGAAAGATATAGAGAAAGTTAGTTATCAGTTATAGAGAAAGAGATAACAAAGATTTTGAATGTTCGGTTTAAAGATTTCTTTATTTGTTTGATTTTCGAAATTTTCGAACTTTCAAAAAAAAGCAAACGGAGAAATCCTGAAATTCAGATGTTTTGAAATTTGATCTGCAATTCGGAGATTCAGGAGCTGCAAACTTTGAGAAGTTGAGAACTTTCAAAATTTGAAAATCAGCTCCTGGATGTTTTAGAACCAAAAGTTTCCAAACCATGACGTTTCACAACTCGACATTTTAGAACCCGACACTTCAGAACCCGACGTTTCAAAACCCGACGATTTAGAACTTTTTAGCATTTTCGCGTATTGCTCATTTCAAATTTAATGTTTTGCTGATTTTCTATATGTACTCATCTACCGTAATCCCGATAGTTCCATACTCGGGAACTTATATAAAATTAAAAAAAAAAACTGAAACTTTCAAAAACGGTACCTAAACCTTTGCCTGCGAATATGATTTCCATTTTGGAACACTTTCCGTAATGACATAGTTTTCGAAAATTTCAATTTTTCGATTTTTTGAGAGTTCCCGAGTGTGAACCTATCATTATTTGGAGTACGGTAAACGAAAACAAATGAAAAACCAAAAAACAAAAACTTGAAATGATCAATACTCATTAACCACTGTGCGAGAATTCTGAAAATTTTCGAACCGTCGGGTTCTGAAATGTCAGTTTCTGAAACGTCCCCGTTCGGAATCTTTGTGTTCTGAAACTTCCTAGATCCTGAAAATCAGATAAGAAAGAATTTTCGAGTTGATTACACCTTCTCAAATTCTCGAAATTCTGCAATTTTGAAAAAAAAATGGAATTCGAATCCCCGGAAGAAAATGGAAATTCTGAAATTTTGAGGTTCACAGAAAAACATAATCGCAGTCAAGAAACTATTGAACCCTAAAAGTTCAATGTATTTTTTTTATTAATATTTCTAAGCATTCAAATATCTTATTTTCTGAAATTCCAATTTCTGGATCCCAGGATTATTGTATTTCTAACTTTCTGAGTTCTCGAGATTTTCTTTTTTTTAAATTATGTACCAGGAGATTGTAGCCGCCGACAGGCGGCGGAAATCGACTGGTTGAATAATATTAGGAAAAAGGAAATGTTTTGAAAGTAAGTAGACAGGTGAAAAAAAGATTTTTTGTTATGGCTTATTTTTTTGAGAAAGATCATACATTTCAGGAGCAAAAATTACTATTACACATACAGTGATCTTATCTCTGAATTTATCAATTCGCAACTTGTAGTTCCCGTGACTTGCCAAAGACAAAACTACATATACAAAAGATGCATATCGAAAGGTTCAATAATCAGAAACTTGCGCCCGCGAGACTACAGGATCACGAATCACGAATACGAAAATGCGGAATAATTTGTCTTGTTCTTACAATGTATACTTACTCTATGTAGTTAGATGGTGATGCGGGTTTCGGCCGAAAATACCGTTAAAGGCGCTTCCTCGGACCCACACTGTACGTGCACTTTGAGCTTAGGTAACATGAAATCACCCACATTTTATCAGATTATCAAATTTTGATATCTTTTATGGCAACCAATAAACTTGAGCTCAAAAAGGCATGTAGGCGTTGGATGACAACTTTGGTATTATTCCCAATTTAGAACATTGTCCCTTTTTTTCACTATAGTGCAAATACACCGGTTTTTTTTCGTCACTCTTTGTTCCCCCATTTCTCTGTCCTGTTGAAATGACGGGATGTGTCCACAACATCTAAAGATCCGGAGATTCTTATCGCAAACTGTTCAAAAAGTCAACATTTCATGGAATCCCACTTTCCATTCAAAAAATAATAACAAGGTCCAAATATTTTCTATTAAGTGAAATTAATGAAGAGACTTAAGAGAAAATCGAATCATTCTCTCTAATAGAATCCCATCAATCATTGTTAAGTCGCTACTTGGTTAGTGACCGAGACGTAACCGCGCTACGCTTTCAAATCTGGCTTGGTGCCAAATTAAAAGTCTGTGAAGGTTCCTTTCCTCGATGCCACAGCACCCCAGTCGTTCGCGGAACGTCTAGAAAACAGTTTTTCTTTTTATATATGAAACTTCAAAAACACATGGTCCCTAGTCTCAAATCCATCTTAGAGAAAACACCGATATTTTTTCGTCACTTTTTGTTCCTAATTTTTTGACCTGTTGAAAACAAAATGAAAGGATACGTCCGCAACATCGCAGCGGATCAGACCTACAGAGATTGCTATCGTCAACTGTTCAAAAAGTCGAAAATGTTTCGAGACGTCACTTTTGTTGGCCTGACTGACTGTAGACGTGAAAGATCTATGATGATGATTTGCAAAAAACGTTACGACTATTTCGTGCGGAGTGTTCAAAGTCAATAAGTAATTCGTTCAGTTATCTGGGCACTTAAATATGTACTAGTTCGGGAAAATCGGTATTTTAATTATCAATCTCTGGTCTTCTAGATCTTATCTTTGTAAATATCCGACAGACGCAAAAGACATAAATAAAGTTATACTTGGATGCTACTAAAAACCTGTCTAGTACAATTAGAACTTTTTTGGAATTTCTTCCATAAAAATTGAAAAATAGTTTTTAATGGTTACGCATTTCAGATTATTTCACAAGTTCTTATGGAAACTCGGTTGTTGGCTTGCAACTTCTGGTCATAAGATAAGAAGCTGACGGATATTGGCCAGGTCCTTGCCGGTACATCCCCGAAAAACGACTGTAGCGAGATATGGTCAGATTTTTGTCGAAAGTTAGACGTTGAAATACTGTACTAGGCCGGAACCTTGTCGGAGTTGTGTCTGGTCTAGTAGCTGTCTTATCTGACCGACCTCCTACCAGGAGTCGTCGTCGACGCCCCAGTAATTCAATCAGAAAGTCCTAAATACATGTATAATTGTGAAATCTCTCGATTCCCCTATCATGATAAAAATGACTTTTCATAAAATTTCGGATTTTTGACCGTTGCAAAAGAATCTCGATTTTTTCTTCTTTATTAAACACCCTAGAGAAATAAGAACGAAAATTTACGAAAAAAAACCGGTGTCTTTGTGAACATTGAAAATGTCCCGCTACCAACTACGCCGTATTTGGGAGAACCAGAAAACATGTTTGAACACCGATTACTGTACACCGTCCCGCAAAAACGCATAATCTTGCTCTGGGGAAACCTCGAAAAGCTTCCTGTCTCCCTTCCTTCAAGTTTTTCAAATCTCCAATCTGTTACAACTTTTTTTCCAAAATTTTGACGACCCGCCATATTTGGATTTTAAAATTAATCACCGCCCAAAAGTGTTCAATAATTCAAAAAAGTTCAAGAAATTGCAGTGCGTTTTCATATCCGATATAGATAGTTTCCATTGATAAAACACGTCATGCCAGGCGGGGAGAACTATGAACTTCGAGGAGATTTATCTCGTTTTTATCTCGTGAATCGGACAATTACGGTAGAACGTCTTCGGTGAATTTTTCAACTGATGTTATAACTCTAGTTTGAAGGCGATGCACCTTGGGACCAAAAAAAAGTTAGCGGTAATCGTCGGATCAGCAGTGAATAAGCAAATTTTTTTGAATAAATCTATTTGTCTTCGATACCGTACCTCAGAATTTCTCAATTTGGAAATTTCGCTGTTTTCGCTGTTTGTCCGACGATGCGCTTTTCATCGTCCTTCCGGTCGCAACCCGTTAGACTAGAGTAATACTTACTGCCGAGCATCGTGATTATAACTTTATTTGCAGTTCGGTTTGTTCCTATAAGGCGATGGAGAGCATCCAAAGACATTTGAAAAAAGGTCCGGAATTCCGCCTACATCACCTTGGACGGTTTGTCAGATATTAGAGATGCCGCGATGATACCAGCAGAGCTACGCGGTTGAAGCCACCAGCGACTCATTTTCTGGATGAGACCGCTACTGAAGCCAACCGAGCCGACCACAACAAATTTATGACAAGGTTCTGGCCTCCTTAGGCAATTGCTGACTGAAACCTGGCGAATATTCTTTCAAAATCCGAATCATTTTCAACTTCCGACGAGAAGTGAAAAGCCGAGACGACAACCACGCGATTAAGTAAAGGATGTAAACCCCGGATTACTGTACACCGTTGAAATTTTATCAAAAATGCGTATTTTGACTTACCCCGTTTCAAATTTGAAAACTAATAATTTGTTCTCGAATGTTTCAATTCCTTGAAAATCATCTTATGATAAAAAAAAATTGTTATGAAAAATTTATTCATGGAATAAAAATCACAGGCGAAATGCCGAGATCAATATTTAAAAAACACAAAAACATAAAAAATTAGAAATCCTAAAATTTTAATCAAAGCTTCATAGTTTGATTCCAAGGGACTGATACATTTGATGGAGTCATGGTAGACCTCCTGAAAGAACCTTATGATTTGCAAATTCCTCAATGAAGTGCAACTTACGAATACAGTGCCAAGGATCATTGTGATATCGGCAAGTCTGATCGCAATTTCACTATCATCCAAATCTTTCTCATCCTGAAAAAAATCGGGGTTTTTTGAAAACCATTCTTCTGTATCTTACAATGTAATAATTTCGGAGTGCACTTGTCACCGAACCGTATTGCTCTTGAGCCACAATTTTTAATGTGAGAGTAGAATCCAAGTAGGCTAGTTTCCAGATGCAGAATGATTTAAGAGCAGCATACTCGAAGACGTCAAGTTGAAGACGTGATAATTCTGTGGCAATTTTGGATTGAAGTTGAGGAATGTATCTGGAATTTCGAAGTTCCAGAAACCAATCATTCTAGAAAATTCTAGTCTCACCTTGATGCATCTGTGGTGTCAGTTTGTCTCTTTTCGTGCCCATCTTCGTATTCTAGGTATTGTGACTTTGTAGCCGCCGCCGTATCCCCGTCGCGGATCTAAAATACTTCGTCCAATTTTGGATACATTCAGATGGTAAATTGCGACAAGTTTACAAGTACTCACGTCATTTTCTGCGGGATGTGCTACAGTAATCCATGCAGAGTCCATCCAAAGGCTAGCAAATGAGCAATATCGGTAAAGCACATTGAGATCCGCTTGTTCGAGGAGATCGGTGCCCGGACAGGTTTCGCAAATTTCTCGCGCCAGTTCGTCATTGATTCTTTTGGAGATTAGAAATTGTTGGTATTGGTCCTGGAAAACATAATATTTTAGTTGATCTTTTTTTAGAAGATTACAGTGATGAGGCCCTTCTACCATAAAAACTGAAGTGGATATGTTTCTTAACCGCTAACTTTGACCTTCCTTTGAGCTCGATTCTCGGGCCATTTCAAAGATATGAAAAAGTAGTCTATTGATAAAATTTTTATCATGATATCATCATTATTTTCTAATTGTAAGTTGACACATTTTTGATATCTTTTGAATGAACCGAGATAATTGAGCTCAAAGTTCATATATGGGGTGGGCTTTTGTTAGAGCATTTACGGTAATTTGTCCCCGCCCGGGTTGATGGGAGCAGCGGGTAGGAGATCTCGGGACCTGTTTTTCCACCCGTCCAATTGAAAATTCTATTTTTGAAAACTGCAACAGAAACCAAAGCAAAGAATACATAGGGTTAAAGTTGTCTAAAACAGATTGCGGTATTTCAAACGTAGCAATGAGAAAAACCGATGACTTTCGACTCTTGAAAAAATTCCTACTTGTCAAATTCTAAATAATCCCCCTTATCAAGTTCCAAATCCCATCCAAGAACTAACCTCTGGAAGATCACATCTCTTTCTGGTGGCAATTGCTCTTCCAACTTGCTTCACATAGTACTGTAGAACGTCGTCGTGTGTTGCATTGAGCATTTTACTGAACTCTTGCTCCTCGGATTTTGACGTTCCCTCTTTTGAAGTCTCGTGTTCTTCAGACATTTCCATAAAAATTACAGAATCCGGAGAGCTGGACCTCGTTGAATTTGTGGGACTATCGGATCTCGAAGTTACACTACCGGTGCTACGAGCTGTCGTATAACCTGTAATGTTCTTTTTTGAGAAAGGAAAATTTTCAGCAAGAAATACCTCTCACGATTTCTTGAACTCCGTGTTGCCGCGACTCCAAAATGTATTTTGGCATTTTGGTTTTGTCTTTTTTCTGTTGCACTTCTGAAAAATACCATTTTTAATTTAAATTATTACTTCGATTCCCTTCACTAACGTTCTCTTCTCATCCCGGCTTTAATGCAGTTGTTGTATCGGCAAGACCGGCAAATAAACTTAATATCTAAAAAAATACAAAAATCTTGAGACAATCTGTTTGGGCTTACCTGGAGTAACCACACAAGCATTGTTGGCTTTGCACAAAAATCGGATTCCAAAAGAAACGGTTCGCCGGAAAAACGAGGCACAAGCCATACAGGTATGAGCTCCAAAATGGTAGCTGGTTCGTTCGGTGGCAGTGCAAACGCAACAAGGTTTTCCTAGAACTTTGAAATATTGAAAATGCATTTTCGGGGAAAAAACTACCTTGCCGTCTGTGCATCTTGATCTTATTCGAAACAAAAGAAAACTAAATTTTTATTAGTCAAAATTCTAGTCGTATTTTTGAACGTCTCCAAGCATATATATAGACACTCCTATCTTCAAAATCTATTAGTTCAAAAATTCACAAGGATCCTTTGCGAAACATATTGTGTCCATTGTCTTCTTCCCGAAAAATCCGATAAGATCTCTATTCTACAGTACGTTTCACATTCTGTCTCGACGCGCTGCTGTGAAAGAATCTCCGCCCCCCCCCCCCCCGAAATCAGAATTTTCTAGTTTGGCTTTTTGAAAAAATTGTTCTAGTCAGAATAAGGTAGAGATTATAGTGAATATTCAGAAGACAACTTTTTTTATTGTGGAACCTGTAGTAGAAAAGACCTACAGTTCAACGACAATCTAGAGTATCGGTCAATTGGATATTTTAAAAAAATTTCAATTGAAGTTTGGCCTTTTACGGGAGTCTGAAGCTCGGATGTCAAGGGTCAGATAACTTTGAAAATTTTGGAGGGTTCAAAACAGGAATGAAAACTTTGCATTCGCATCATTTTTTGAATGTTACCATTTTTTCTGCAATTTTCCGATTTCTGAAAAACACCTTCTTTGGTCAATTTTGGTACCGAAAACGTGGAAAACAGATGTCTGTTGGGAATCGGCGAATAGCTCAAAAAGCTAGGATTTATAAAGTTTCCAATGTTTGTCTGTTTTACATCCTCCGAATCTTTCAAAGTGATTGGAAACTTGACAGCCGCGCTCCAGACTACTAAAATTGGTTTAAACGGCCGGAAATCAACTAAAAAACACTTTTGTACTCATTGTCGGATACAATCGGTTTTTTGTTTAAATAAATTTTGATCCGAAAAATTTTTTTTCATGTCATCCTGAATATTTTATCACTTGATAACTTTTTAGAATCTCTTACAAGAATCGAGATAACAAATGTAGTATTTAAAAGAGCGTTTTACAGTGAAGGTTTTACGGTTATACATCAAACCGTATACTCCCAAGTTTGAGCTCATTAAATTTAATTCTTATGCAAGATATCATAAACGACAGGGACCAAAAAAAAATTGGTTCCAAGTAAAAAGTTAGGGGTTCTTCTATTACAGGTTTCACCATACTTGCGACCGGGTCCTTGCCGGGCCCTTCGCGGGCCTCGCCATAGTTTCTCCCAGAAGCTATATTTTTAGATTCACTAACTCAGATCTGATAAAACTCGGCGAGTACTACAAAACGATACTATGAAGAGAGAACTGTGTCTTTTCTATGAACAAAGTTACAAGCCATAAAGTGGCCGGGCCTTGCCGCGTCGGCCCGGGCCGGGCCTCTGTTTTTTGTCTGTAACTTTGTTCATAGACAAGACACAGTTCTCCAAATAAGATTATTTTGTAGCATTCGCCGAGTTCTATCATCTCTGATTTAGTTGGTCTGAAAATATTGATTTTAAAAGAGGCTATGGCAGATCCCGCGAAGGCCCGGCAAAGGCCCGGTCGCAAGTATGAGTTTTACGGTAACTTTGGTTGTTGGCCTTCCAAAAAATGTTGAACAGAAACCCATAAAATATAAAAAAGAAATTCTAGAAAAAAACTCCAAAATTTTTATGTAAATTTTATGGGATTTCAGCCTTCTCTCCCCTTCAGGATGGCATAAAAGTGTGTTCCAAACTTTCCGAAAATCATCGGAAACTTCTACCTTCCATCTTCCAAAGATGAATATTCTTGGCCTTTTCCTTCTTGTTCTTCTTGCTATCACTGTTCCAATCGTGGATGCCGGAAAACGGTGCACCTCGAGCAAGGAATGCGACTACGAGTCAGCGTGCTACCAAGGACATTGCTATACTGTCGACGAGATGTTCGAGAAGTTTAACATGAAGTGATTGTGTTATTTGAAATAAATGAGCATTCCCAATTACTCTTTTTGTTGTCTTGCCTCGGGCTACCAGATTAGAAAAAAAAAATCTTATGAAGAGTAGTGTCCATAGCTGACCTACGGTGTCGCTAGTAGTACATGTGAGAGGACGACAAAAAACAAAACATTTTTTACAGCGGCACTTCTAATGTTCACAGACCGTCCAAAGTGAGTAAATTGCTTCTGTAGGCAAAATCCCCAACTCAAAAAAATGCCTTTGAATCATCATGCGCTCCATTGCAATTTTTCTCTTTCAGGAACAAAAAAGATCGTGAATGACACCATAGTTCTAGTTACAACACTCGGTAAAAACATCAGTTCAAAAAATTCACCGAAAACGGCTACTGTAACCGTCCAATTCACAAGATTACATCTCCTCGAAGTTCAATGTTCTCCCCGATTTGCATGACGTGTTTTATCGATGGAAACGATCTGCATCGAATATGAAACACTGCAATTTCTTGAACTTTTTTGAATTTTTGAACACTTTTATTAATTTTCATACTTCATATTTTGCGGTTCGTCGAAAACGTTAGGAAAAAAACCATGACAGATTGAGGTTCTATGAGAAACTTGAAAATATATAATTTAACATAAAGAGTTAGTATTGTTTTAGGTGACAATCATTAATATAGTCGTCTTTCATTTGGCAACTGGAAAAAATAGTTATGTCTACTATTTCTTTTTCGCATGACTCGAAACTTCTCGGCAATCCTCGCTCCTGACGAGTCCAACAGTCCTTTTCTACTTCTATCTCATTTTCCACATCTTCAGGACTACTGTGCTTTCACTTCAAGCGCCTTGATTTCTCCAGAGACTTTTGGTAGTCAGATTTTTTTCGCTGCAGACCTTTCAAGCTTTTTGTTCACCTGTGAAAAATTTCATAACACAAATACATATGTGTTTTTTTAATAACAATTTTCAGAGAATGGAAAAACAGGTATGAGTAACTATGGCAGAAAATCTAATTATGTTTTTTCTGAAAATCTGAAAAACAATGTTGTCAAAGTAGCCAATTAATTTTTTACAGCAAAAAAATCATTTATCATTCTTCTTGCTTCTTCTTTTCACAAGAACAAAGTCATCCACCAAATGATCATGCAGATTGTAGCTAAAAATAATTATAAATTCAAAAATAATTACTTCCCAACTCACAATTTGCTAGGAGTTCCAAAATCAGTGTCCCATTCATTATCGATAAAATAAATTGGATCGTTCAAATAATCAAAGTTCTCATAACGAATTGTTAAAAGAGCCTCGGTCATTTTCTTGCATCTTCTCCAATGTTTAGTCGAACGATGTTTGAGAAAACGATCACTACTTCCTGGACAGAAATCTTCGTTTCGCAATTTTTCATAATTTTTTGGAGGAGTGATAATGTGGTAAGCAACTTTTGGCATATCAAAAGTGTTGTCGGTTTGTAGATCGGCTTTTTTTGGAGATCGGTTTTCAGGAAGAAGGCTTTTGAGTGGTTGCCCGTATACAGAATCAGAGGAGAGGCACCGGTAATTGTTATCAGTATCAAGTTGATAAGTATGACGAATTGGGAATTGGAGAAAATAATTATGGTAATAGTTGATATGAGAAATGAAGCCTGAAATTTAGAATTTTTTTCTATGAAAAACAAATCTTTAGTATACTCACACCAACGAGGATCGCTATCAAGCCAAACGCGGTCACTGATCACGATATCCATGAAGCGATGAGATTTTTGAAGGTCAGAAAGAGTGCTCAAGTCTCCTTTGGTTTCCCAACGTCTCTTTTTATTGATAGAATATTTTACAAATGGAACCAAATCCTTTTGGAAGAATGTGGCGTCCATTTTTTCATGAAACCCTTGATCCCAGATTGGATCCTTGGGATGAACATGATAGGTCTTCATAATGATACCATCAGTTTTCATTTTATGAAGAATGTAGTGGCAGGAAGCGTTACGGTCATGGTCTTTTTCAATGTCCGGGCGGCCATGTTTGGTCCTGAAAACTGGGAACTTATCTAAATAATTGTCTGGTTTGCGCTATATGTAGTTGCTTGGCTCATGTGAAAGATATAAAAAATGTATCAACATGTAAAAGGTTTGTGACATTATGATGAACAATTTACTAATTGACAACTTTTTCAAATATTTGACAGAAACCGAGAAAAATTTGCTCTAAAGTCTAAAATAAGGAATGTTCTATTACAGGTTTTACGGTATTTGAATGAAAACTTGAAGAACAAAAATTAACGGAAACTCACCAAAAATAAATATCCTCGAACATGATTGCTGACCGCCGGTGACACTTCTGCTCACCTGTCTCCTTGCCTCTTATATACCCCACTGGTGAAATATTTCGCAATACTTTTTTGTGTTCATTTTTTTTCGTATTTTGATTCAGAAACTCCTCCTTCAAGCTTTGAGAATTTTATGAAGCATGACGTTTTTCAAAATACATTAATGACTAATTCTGAAAAGAGAACTTTTTAACTGAATTCCTATTTCGTAATTTTGTTGAAAAATTAAATTTTTAGGAAGCCGAATACCGGCAAGCCTGTAATGGAACTACACTGTCAAGTTGGAGCTGATTTTTCTTGGTCCCTTTGCAAGACATCGAAAATGTGTCAACTGATAAAATGTTTGTGATATAATGATAAGCAATTTATCAGCAAAAAACTGTCTTATATCTTCGACAAGGACCGAGATAAATCGGTTTAAATTTTAAGGTTGTTTTACTGTAAAAAGATCAAGTCAAGTTCAAAAAGGATCTATTTCAAATTCTCAGGCACACGATTCCAAATAAAACTTCTCCACATCTTCCAATAAACATTTCAATTTTTCAATGACAACATTCTTATACTTTTCAGCTTCATCCTTGTCCATTGACTCCAATTTCATATCTACAGCAGCCCCGAACAGTGGAAGCAGAGCCAATCCACCCATCGGAAAGAAGAGTTTGTACGATTCCTTGAGCTGAAAATCCAGAGAACATTTTCAAGAAGCATCCCAAATTCCTCACCTGTTCTAATGAATACGGTGCTTTATTATCTCCCAGAGCCTCCAAAAAGTATCCATAGAAAGTTTCCAATATTTGCTCCCAATGAGCTTGACGATCGGAGCCAGTTAGTGTTGAAGTCATGAAGCGGACCAGATCTTCTGCTGGGTTTCCAGTATTAGCCATCTGAAAACGTGCGGAATTTTCTAAAATGGAAACATGTGATACCTGAAATACTGGAGGTGCTGCACCACTACCAGCGGTTGCAGTCGGCGCTCGGCCACTAATGGATCAGATTGACTCACCAAGAACTTCATTCAAGTTGAACGCCTTCTTAAAATCCAAAATATTCGTCCCATATCCTTGAATTCTTTCCACAATGCCCGTAAACTGTTCTGGATCCCGAAGCCCTGTGTGCTCCAAACATCCCTTCATTCCCTCTCCCGACATCATCGCTTCCATACTTTTGACATACACCGTTTCGTCCTCGATTCTTTTGAAGTTCTCATTTGAAACCGAAAATGATAAGGCTTGAATTGAAGCGATCGATTTGCGAATTGGTTGAAGCTCTTGAACTGTACAGTTCTCATAGGAATGCCGTATTCCGGTGCCTTCCAAAAACTCCATTCCAATGAATCCTTTGCAGCGGTTGATCTCGTCAAATTTTTGTGAAAAGTACACTTTGGGAGTCAGAAGATTCTCAGAATTCACAGAGTTTAGAATTTCATAAAAGTTAATCCCCTGGTTATGCATTGCCAAAATAGAAGTCGAAAAGTGCTCGGCCATTTTCTCCTCATCCTTAGATTCCACTTTAAAAAGTCCTTTACTTTTCGCATTGTCAATGAGTCTTTTAATATGAGCAAATGACACAAATTTCAAAACTAACTTCTTTGGTAGATCATTAGAAGGGATTGACCAATCGCAAGTGATAAGGATCACACAAGAGGAGAAGCCCTGGAAAAAATCATGATTAAAGTAGACATTCTAATCGTTTGAGCACAGATATTTCATTTCCGTACATTTCCATCTCCAATAACCTGAAGCTGAGTGTTTTTCGAAAGCTCACTTTCCGTTTTCATCTGATTTTTGATAGCCAAATTCACATCGTCCAAAGTGACATGAGTACTAAATAAGCCATTTCCGTCTTCGAGAATGGAAGACATTTTTGAGAAGAACTGAAAATGATAATTCTTGGCAGAAAAATTGTAAATTAAATTAGAAATTTAGTGTTTCAAAATTCAGTAGAACAAAAGAAAATAAATTATGAAAGTTTGAATTCATCATCATTTTTTTGAACTAACACTCGACTCAGTAAAGCTAGCTATAAGACTAGGTCAAAAACTTTATTTCCTGTATGAAACTACAAAAATTGATTTCGAAAGCTAATAAACTGACTATAAGAATTAAAATCCGGTGGAACGAAATAACAAAAATACTAACGAATTTCCAAAGGAACCACCAAATTTCCCCTTATATACCAAGGAAAAAGGTGTTGTGTGATTTGTGTTGTCTCGGTCATTTTCCGAGTGTCCGTGTGTATGTTGGAGAATTAGACGCAACGAGAAAACCAGGTGTCAACACAATAATGTGTCGTTGTGCAATATTGCGCGGATGCAAAGATCAAATTAACCAAAGGACAATTCGTGTGACCGTGTAGCTCCGCTGGCCGGCGACACAACTTGCGTCACCATAGCTCAGCTGGTAGCAGCGCGACACTTCCGACAGAGTGCCCACAAGTTCAACTCCCTCAAAGGTTTACATGAACAAAATTTCGTTAAATGTTTTTTTCTTTTCTGTCTGCTTTCCTTAAATGAAATACTATGTTAAAAATTTATTTAAAACATCAATTTTTAAGATCAATTAAGAGAAATCACACTCCATGAAGATGAATTCAAAGATCCAGCAATCTTCGCTTTCTTTTTATTGACGAGATGATCCACAAGATTGTAACTGAAAAAAATCATTAACTAAAAACCGCCTTTAATCAACTTACCACTTTTTTGGAGAATCGAAATTGAGAACTTCACAATTTTCTTCAGAAGAATCGGTATCATCGAAATCTTCAAAATCATCGTAGCGAATTGCCAAAAGATCCTCTTTCATTTTCTCGTTTCTTCTAAGATAGCTTAAAGTGTTGCAGCACCCATGATGACATCTGCCAGGACGGAAATCTTCATTTCGAAGTTTTTCATAATTTTTTGGAGGAGTCAAAATGTGATAAGCAATTTTGGGAGTGTCAAAAGTGTTGGCGGTTTGGAGATCGGATTTTTTTGGAGAGCGATTTTCAGGGAGAAGGCTTTTGGGGGGTTGCCCGTAAACAGAATCCGAGGAAAGGCACCGGTAGTTGTTATCAGTATCAAGTTGATAAGTATGACGAATTGGGAACCGGAGGAAGAACTCATGAAAGTAGTTTTCGCGAGAAATGAAACCTAAAATAAATTTTCTAACAAAACAATATGTCCATATACTTACACCAATAAGGATCCATGTCAAGCCAAACGCGGTCACTGATCACGATATCCATGAAGCGGTAGGAATTTTGAAGATCCTTGAGACTATTCAAATCTCCTTTAGTTTCCCAACGTTTCTTCTTATTGAGAGAATATTTTACAAATGGAGCCAAATCCTTCTGGAAGAATGAGCCATCCATTTTCTCATGGAACCCTTGATCCCAGATTGGATCCTTGGGATCAACATGATAAGTCTTCATGATAACACCACCAGTCTTCATTTTACGAAGAAGGTAGTGGCAGGAGGCGTTGTGATCATGGTCTTTTTCAGTGTCCGGGCGGCCATTTTTTGTCCTGAAAATTAGGAAAATAGATTTAGAATCAGAAATAGACTTAGAATCAGGAGCAGTGAGAAAAATTCAAATGGCCATTTTTTTCTGAATGACTGAAAATTTTCCTAGGAACAATTTAAAAACAAAAAAAATAAACTCACCAAAAATAAATATCCTCGAACATCTTTACTGACCGCCGGTGACACTTTCTCCCCGTTCCTGCCTCTTAAATACCCTGCCGGTGAAATATTTCGCAACTATTTTGTTTGTTCAAGTTCCGAATGCTCTTCCCTGTCTCCATGATGCTATCTGGAAATGGAGGTGAATGACTAATTTCTGAAAAGGTTAAAGATGATAAAAATGATCAGCTACAAAATTCGCAGGAGAGCACAAAGTGATGTCACGAGTTCGTAAATGGAAAATTTTAGAAATTTTCGGAAAAAACTGGGAATGTGAAAAAACCGTTTTCGAATTTTGTTAATATGCAGATATAGATAAAAAATATTGGAGGTGCCGCCACGAAGGGAAATCTGTCACTAGAAACGTCTGGAGCTACAGTACCGGTCAATAAAATGTACAAAAACTTCTTTTTCTGTTGATTTGCGGTCATTTTGACAATTTTCAGAAGTCTGGAGCTAGGCTGTCAAATTTCCGAACACTTTGAAAATATTTTAAGATATAAAACAGACCCAGATTGAAAACTCTGTATTTACAAACCTTTTGGGAACCTTAGTTTTTCAGTTAATTGCCAATTTCTGAAAGACACCTTTTTCATGACAAAAATGGGCCAGAGCTTCAGACTCCTGAAAATGCTCTCATTGATTGGTACTGTATCGTTTTCTTGCATTTGACTTATCCTTGCTCATCTATTTATTTTATTTATTTTCAAAATTATTTTTCAAAACAATTTATTTTCAAAACATTTATTGAGATCTTCACATATCGTTAATAAACCGGTAAAGAAAAAATATATACACGTAATAAAATATCCTTCAATTCGCTTTCCTCTTCACAAAAGTCCACTTATCCACCCAATGATCTTCTAGGTTGTAACTGAAAGATTCAAGTTATTGATGTCAACATTATTTCTAAAAACTCACCACTTCTTCTCTGGCTCCTCCTCATTTTCCACATAGCCTTCCTCATCCCACTCATGAACATCGTCCCACTCCCGATCCATCAATGCATCATAAGTGATCCACTCGAAATAATCCTCATCGATCCAGGATTTATAATTGGTTCTCATATTGTCCTCAGGCGACCACCACCACTTCATTCTCACTCTTCCAGGATGAAACTTTTTTTGAACAAGTACTTCGTAGTTTTTCGGAGGAGTAATGATGTGATATGCCACTTTTGGTTTTCCAGCAATTTTCGTGGTTTCCAGAGGAGTTGGAGATTTACAAGAAGATCTATTGTCAGGGGAGAAGTGCTCGATTTTTTCACCAAACACTGAATTGACAGATGTGCACTCGTAAATGTCTTCATCGAGTCTATGGATGTTTCGAATTGGGAACCAGTTGAAATATAAATCATGGAAGTAATAGCGACCAGCTGAAAAAACACAACATGAGGAATTATTTTTTTTTTGAAAATCCAAAAACTTACAAATAAAAGTTGGGCATTTAAACTGAACTCGATCTAAAATAAAGACTTCCATATCATCATATAGTTTTTGAATCTCTCCAAGAGTTTCAATTTTATCATTTTCCACCACTTCCCATCTCTTTTTTTTGTTCACGGAGTAAGATACATAAGGAGCGATATCCTGACGAAAAACAGTTCGATCCATGAACTCTTGAGTTTTAATTCCAGCTTGCCCTTCTCCGAAATCCATATGATACGTCTTAACGATGGTTTTCTCGGTTTTCAAACCACGTAACTTCACATGGCAAGCTGAATTCAGGCTATGATTCTTTTCAGCGTCCGGCCTGCCATTTTTGCTCCTGAAAATGATTATTTCGAAATGAAGCATACTCTTCTTGAATTTCTGGTTTTCTCGATTTTATAGAATTTCTAAGTATCTGAACTTTACGGACTATCCGAAACTTCACATTTTTAAATTCTTGATTTTAAATTGTCAAACTTGAAATAGTATGAACTCACCAGAAATAAATTTCCTCGAACATCTCTGACCAGCGGGCGCTTTCTCTCACTCTTCCCACTGTTTATATACCCCAGTGATGTAATGTTTCGCAATCACGTCATTTTGTATTTGCTTTTGAAACCTATTCATGATTTTTATGTTGAGGGATGAGTAATATGTGAAAAGATGATAAAGGAACATCAAGATACATGCAAGTAAAAGTGGAAAGAGCATGATAACGAAGCAAAAATGTTTCGGGGGGTTTTTTGGGGCGAGAATTGTGTTTTTGGTCGCGGTGTAGAGTGCATGATGGTAAGTTTAAAGGAGGAGAGACAAGAGACTTTTTGAAGTTTTTTTGGACAGGAATTTTTTGAAGTATGAAGGAACTATAGTACAATCACCAATTTCTGGATATGTGTCCGCTTATTCCCGGTTACTGGACCCTACCGAAGTCACCACTGGACCAAATTTTCCCAAATTTTCACAGATAACCCGAAATAGCAGCGAGATGATGCCCGTCTATTTTGATTGCGATAATATCAAAAATCGAGGTTGTGAGATTAGCAAAACCTCTTTTTAAGAGCAATTAGGTTTGTCTGCTGTAGGTTGACAAGTTCGCAGAAAAATTCACGCCGCCTGGCGGCGTCAGTAAGCTTCTGGTTTATTTTGTTCAGAAAAATAAAATAGAGTCAAAAAATTAATCAACAAAAAAGAGATCGTTTCAAAAAGTCGAGATTCAAAGTACGAGGTGTATGATTTCGTGATGAATAGGAATCCAGCATGAAGAACGTGATGACTACAGTAATGAACATAATGAGCATGATCCACTGAAAATTGAAATTCGAAGACTTGAAAATGATTATAGCCAAACCTCACTAAACTCGATCACAAATGTTGTACCGCTTTTTGCATCTACTTTTTCAACCGATTCTATGATACAAATTGTAACACTCTCATCTTTTTCAATCAAACAAGAGCTCTCCATATTTCGGTTATATCTCTCAAGAAGAAAATTTGAAAAAAAGGGACCGCAAAACTTCCAAAGCCAGGAAAAAATTCGACTTTTATAGTAGAGCTTTTGCCTTTTTCTTTATTGTGCTTTTTTTTGTGACTATGCCTTTTTTGGAGCTCCGTGCACATCTTTCCCAACAAAGATCACAATTTTTAAATTTACGAGCCTTCGACTTTGTGGCAGGAATTTTTATAGTGGCAGGAAGTTTCAAAAAAGCACATTCAATCATAGCGGGGGACTTCCAAGCTTCAGTTTTTTCACTCATTCCATTGGTACACAATTCCGTTACTTCCGGTACGTCTAGCGTTCTGTCTGAAACTCAGAATTTAATCACATGGCCAGGAAATCAGAAAAAATCGTATAGTGGAAATAACTTTTTTTATTTGTTTCCTTGTTGGTTGGTACAACAACAAATATCAGTAATTCATACTGTGCCATGTCTCTCAACAACGCTACAACTTTTCCTGAAGATTTTCTTTGCTGGGTTTCCGTGACACAGTTCGTCCCAAAAATTGGATTCTACTCATCATTAATTTTTGGTCTGATTCTATTGCTTCTAAATTTCTTAAGAGCTCAAAAGATATTCGGAACTTACAAATGTGTGATAAGGGCATTTACAACGCTTGGAATGGTTTTTGCTACCGTGGAGATAACTGTGTACCCAGTAAATAATAGAGGAGTTTTAAAAAAATGGATTCGAATTTCAGAATGTGCACAACTACAACGTTGCATTTCTATTCCTGTCTGGAGTTCCAATAGTCATTTTTCCTAATTCCGCCCCCGTATGTTAGTTATATACTGCCTCTTAAAGAGCTCGTCATTCGTCCAATTTTTGAATTCCCGGAAAATAAATGATTCATCAAAAACAAAAACTACAATATTTCCAGGTATAAATTCTTACTTGTGTTCCAGTTCGATCACATATTCTCAGTTACCAATGTACATTAATCTGGCTCAGTTTTTGATCCCAAAAATTACATCGATATGCTCAATATTAATAAATCCGTTTACGGTATACATCGTTTGGACCGATAAAAAACTTCAACTGGGAAACTACCGTTATCTTTTACTTTATTTTGCAATTTTCAATATGGCAACTTCTCTAATGGATATGTTGGTTCCCATGGTAACAAAATTCAGGACCCTCTCTCCCTCATGATAATACTTTTTATAGTGTGTATTGATTTATCGTCACGCGTTTTCAGTATTCATTTCTGATGGATTTTTCTCGCAGGTAGGTGAACAATTTGTCATTTTGATGATCACTTGAATGTCTCAGCACTCGGAATTCAATCAAATTCTGATTGCGTTCCGCTGTAGCTTCATCTCTGGAGCATACGCAGTTCTTCATGCTCACTTCTTATATCGATATTTTGTATTGTTCAACAATCAATTTCTAACAAGATACTTTATGCCCTGTGGTCTTTTTACTGCTGTATTCTATTGCATTTTACATCTAATTTACTGGACATTTTTCTGTTATTATTACTGTGGTGGGGACTATTCGAGACGTCTATATATTCGTGAATCAATGTTTGAGCATCATGGACAAGATGTGCTCAATATGTCTATAATAATAGTACAGTACTTTGTAAGTAAAAAAAGTAAGCGTTCTTCACAAAAATTTTATACAGGAAGGAACAGACGATGCAATGTTCAAGTCACGATTTGGAATTTTGTTCTTGTCAATTCTCTCTTTCATTTCCTTGGCTCTCATTTTTTATTTTGGTTACAAAATTTGGTACAAGTTGAGTAAGCAAAGTTCCGACATGAGTGAAAAGACCAAAAAACTTCAAACTCAACTGGTCAAGGCGCTAATAGTACAAGCCGCCATTCCAACTTGTGTCAGCTTTGCACCATGCATCATTTCATGGTACCAACCGATTTTTGCTTTAGATTTTGGAAGGTAAGCCAAATAAAAAAAATTAATAATCAGTTGGAAAGTTTTAAGATGGCTTCAATTTGCTGCTGGAATCGCTGTGTCCACATTTCCAGCTCTGGACCCTTTGGCTTTGATTTATTTTGTGCCAATACTGCGGAACAAATTTTTAAGCACAATTATGTTTATCAAATTTAATTCCAAAAATGTTTCGCGAGTTTCAACAACAGGGCAGAGTTAGATTGTGTATAATTGAGTATAAAGTTTTCGATATACTGTAAAAACTTTAAAAGAACGCCATCCACATCGTCAACTTTAAACACATGTTTCTGTTTCCTGTGAAAGATCATTCTTATAGTGAAGAAATGAATTTGTGTCTCTTTCTTGATCTCTCGGTTCGCACACCTTGAAAAAAAAAATTGAAATAAAATATAAATTTACGCGATCCTTTGAGTAAGACAAAGGACCGAAGCGACTATGCGCATACGTAAAACCTGTAATAGAAGGGCCGGCCCTTCTATTGTTCCAAGATACCTCCGTAGGGCCCTTCTATTACAGGAGCCCTTGAATTAGAGGGGGCCCTTCTATTTTTCCGGCCAGTTTTCCCGAATTTATGCAAGGAAAAGGTCAACAAAGTTTCGTTCAAGATTCATGAAAATCTGCCAATTTCACCAAAATTTAGCAAGATTTTTATTGAAAAACGCAACAAATTTCTATTAAACTTTGGAGTTCTCGGAATACATATTTTTTGGCTTCTATTACAGGGAGCCCTTTTATTTTTCCGAGCCCCTCTCGGAGGGCCCTTCTAGTAAAGGGGCCCTTCTAATACAGGTTTTACGGTAGTTGTTGCATGGGTGCTGTATGTATCCTACCTAGCGGCCGCTGCGCGGATGCTCGCTTTTTACTATTTATATCTCGCTGATAAAAAGCGTATTTGGGACAACAACCCCTACATATATTCCATTACATAGTTCGATTATTTCCGGTACGTCTAGCGTTCTGAAACTCAGAACCCAATCACATGATTATTAAATCGGAGAAAATCGTATAGTGGAAATTACTTTTTTTTTTGTTTCCTTGTTGGTTGGATGCAATAACAAATCTCAGTAATTCATACTGTACCATGTTTCTCAACAACACTCTAACTTCTCCTGGCGATTATCTTTTCTGGGTTTCCGTGACACAGTTCGTCCTAAAAATTGGATTCTACTCATCATTAATTTTTGGTCTGATTCTATTGCTTCTAAATTTCTTAGGAGCTCAGAAGATATTCGGAACTTACAAATATGTGATAAGTGCATTTACAACGCTTGGAATGGTTTTTGCTACCGTGGAGATAACTGTGTACCCAGTAATTAATAGAGGAGTTTTTAAAAAATGGATTCGAATTTCAGAATGTGCACAATTACAACGCTGCATTTCTATTCTTTAGTTTCTCAGAGTCATTTGGTTTAAACGGTAAATATACAAAAACCATTCCCATTGCGGGTTACACATTTTTACATTCTGCTACGATGTCCCTATTATCGGTGCAGTTTATATATCGATATTGGGCGGTTTTTGAGTGAGAGTTATATTGAATTTTCATTGAGCTTAAACATTTTTTCAGTGTCCAAAAATTGCGATTCTTCAAAGGCCGATTTGCATTGATCTGGGTTTTGTATTGTGCGTTTTTCGGCTTTCAATACTCGCTAAGCACTTATTTCTTCTTCACTCTATTTAATTTTTTTTTAATTTAATTTATTTATTTCAACGAAGGGAGGAAAACCACTAACACGTGAAATGTATACGAATCTAGAGATATAACAGAGCATAAATTTGTAGTAAATGGGGGATGGAGAAAGAAAAAAAACCGGGTTAGTAATTAGTTGAATTTAAGACAAGAAAATGGTGTAGATCACAGGATAATAGTCGATTTTTGAAAGCCGCTGACGAGGGCTTCACCGGGAACACTACGGCGGGTAAAGAGTTCCAACATCTGATTACTCTATTAGAGAGAAATTGAGAGGATATTTTAGTTGAATTCTTCATGAGCGATTTGAGATAGTATTTGTGGCGTCGCAACGATCCAGCATGATTAAATATCTCGAAAATTGGAACCTCCATGATACTTTCTTTGGACACAATAATTTTATACGTATAGACCAAATCATTGTAGAGCCTCCGATACTCCAAAGAACTTAACTGACATTCTTCCAGTTCTAGATGAAGTATCCACCGAGTACTTCCGCGAAGAAGTGCTCACTCGCTATCACAGAAACATCCAAGAGTTTCCGGCAACTGCAATGGTTGCCTACGATCCCATAGACGGATCTGTCCGTTGGTGGAATATAATGGGAATCCTGAACCTGGTCATAGTAGTAAACACTCAGTACGCTGTTATGATCTACTGTGGATGGTCGATGCACATGCAGATGGAGGATAAGATCAAGAACTTCTCAGAGATGCTGAGAAGACATCATCGGCAATTCTTCAAAACTTTGATCATTCAAGTAAGTGACAAACCTTAGCTAAGCTCACAAGCTCACTTTTCAGATCACCACCCCAACTATTGTGCTTTTCATCCCCATTACTTTTATGATTACCCTTCCGCTCTTCAATTTGAATGTCAGTATTCCTTCTGGTGTGTTACTCTGCAGTTTCACTTTACACCCAGCCATGGAATCAATTTGTGTGATGTATGCGGTTTCGGAATACAAGAGAACTGCCATTCGCATATGCCGAACAATTGAAAAAGTCTGGAAAGAGGTGCAAAGAAGGAAGCGTGAGCCATCAACAACATCAACAGCTCCCGATGTTGTGCCTGCGGATACCTAATCAATTTTGAAAGCTGGCAGAGCTCCACGGTCGCATGAAAAACTTGCATCACTCCTAGTCTTTGCTCCATAAACTCTGAAATTTTCCATTATCCCCATTTTAAACAAAAAAACCCGCTATATAACCCTGTGAATACCCTCTGAGTGTTATCAAATAAAATATATTGATCTATGGCGTTTTCAAAGTCCATACTTGTTTCGTTCTCTTATAATCCTTCAATCACTTGCTTATACTTTATGCTCACTGTAGCCGTTATAGCTTTTTGATTTTAAATGACTGATAACAACGTTTTTCACTTTCTTATCAGTAGACAACACCATCCGTCTTCTATATAAACACGCGACAACAACTTCAAACATACCGAACTGAACATGTTTTTCGTTCTAATTATTTTCACTTTTCTAACCTGGCTGGTCGTAAGACAGTACCAGAAAGTGTCCAGACTTCCACCAGGACCAGTTTCTCTTCCACTAATTGGAAATTTACCACAAATTATTTACTATCTGTACACAACCGGAGGAGTCGTTTCAACTTTGGATCTTTTTAGAAAGGTTTTGCATTTAACAAAATATACCCCCGCATCTTCTAATTTTCAGAGATACGGAAACGTTTTCACTCTGTGGGTTGGTCCAATCCCTCATGTGAGTATTGCCGACTATGAGACATCGCATGAAGTTTTCGTAAAAAATGCCAACAAGTATGCTGAGAAGTTTCATGCGCCGGTTTTCCGAGAGATGAGAAGTGAGAGTTCAAAAAGAAGAAAAGGAATAAAATCTTGAAATTTCAGAAGATATTGGGATTCTGACCACGAATGGGGATCATTGGCAAGAGATGAGACGGTTTGCGCTGTTCACGTTTAGAAATATGGGAGTGGGCAAGGATTTGATGGAGACAAGAATTATGGAGGAGTTGAACGCAAGGTAGGTGGTCAAGATCCTTGGGAAAACCTCTGAATGGGCGTTCGTCACATCCAATAGATTCTAAAAGTGATCAGCGTGATTTCTACCTGTCAACTTCCATAACGTCAAGCTTTTCCAGGGTAACCTGCCCAGAATTCTTGTCATCATTTCTTGAAAAACAAGTCTCGTAATATTATATGCCACATTTTCAGATGCGCTGATATTGACAAAGCCGCTGTGAACGGAGTCACCACCACCCAAGCAGCAGAATTCTTCGATCTCACTGTTGGTAGTATTATTAACAGTATCCTAGTTGGCAAACGATTCGAGGAACACAATAAAAACGATTTTTTGAAAATCAAAGAGGTTATGGATGCCTCTTTTGAAACCTTTTCTCCATTCGATATGACGATGCCAGTGTGGATTCTGAAAAACTTCTTCCCAAGACGTTTTAAAAAAATGTTATACGGTCAGGAGACTTCGAAGCAGTTTGCCGCAAAGGAGGCGTTAAGAAGGTAAGAATCTAACGATTATTAGGAAGTTAAAGGAATTTTTAGAATCGATGATATTAAAGCTGGAAGATATGTTATCGATGAGAACAATTTCCAAGATTATACCGATGCGTTTTTGTATAAAATTCAGAAGGATGGAGAGGATGAGCACTACAAGTAGGCCTACTCTGAATCTTATTTGAAAAATGACCAGTGATTTTCAGTGTTGAGTCTTTGAAAACAATGATTCTGGACTTGTGGATTACTGGACAGGAAACTACGACAACAACTCTGATTTCTGGTTTCAACCAGCTCCTCCTACATCCTGAATTCATGGAAAAAGCCAAAGCAGAACTCATGGAGATTACTGGAAATGGATCTCGCCATCTCAGTTTATCCGATAGACCTAATACACCTTACTTGAACGCTGTGATTGGAGAAATTCAACGTCACGCGTCGATTCTAAATGTGAACTTCTGGAGATGGAACAATGAGCCAACTCATATGGGAGGACATATGGTGGATTCTGGAGCACTGGTCACAGCTCAATTGAGTGCTCTTCATGTCAATGAAACAGTTTTTGAACATCCGGAGAAATTCGATCCAGAGAGATTTATCAGAGATGAGAAGCTTCTTCAAAAAGTGATCCCATTCGGATTAGGAAAGCGTGCATGTCTCGGGGAGTCGCTGGCTAGATCGGAACTATATTTGGTTGAGTCACAGACATTAAAAATTTGAAAAATTGAAGGTTTCAGATCTTCGGAAATCTCCTGCTCCGTTATAATTTCAAACCACATGGAGAGCTATCAACCAAAGAGATCATGCCTTACAGTGCCGGGAAACGACCATTCAAGCTGGAAATGCAGTTCATCAAAATTTAACTGGCTCGTATTTTGTATGTATTCTGTATTTGTTTTTTGTACATGAAGGTTTTCTGACTCATCTTTTTCCTGCCTACTGTGCTCAGTTTTCTTACGATTAATAATCATCGATCATCAGAAAAACAATGTCTACCGGAAATTGCTACTGCACATGGTTTAGCATGAAAACGTATCTTCACTATTATTCTCTTCAAATAATAATGCCGATCAACTACCTCTACCTCTCAAGTATTACTTTAAACTTTGGAATATTCGCATTTTTTACAAGTTTAGCCATCGGAATGGTTGTAATAGTTCTTACACTTTTCGGCGTTCGAAAAATCTTTGGTACCTATAAATATCTGATGGTCATTTTTACCAGTTTGAGTATTGTCTTGGCATTCACCGAAGCGTTATTCAAACCGAATCTTCATTTTTACAATAGCGGATTGGTATATTTCGCTTTGTCATCTACGTTTGGATTGAGTAAGAAGGCGATGAATATGATTCTGGGTGAGAGAAGGAGGACTTACGAATTCTGGGATAAAGTTAACAGTTTTACAGCAGCTTACGCTGGTATCTATTCATTGACTATTTCTCTGTTGGCAGTACAATTTGTCTATCGATACTGGGCACTTTTTGGGTTAGCTTTTGCTTTGGGAAAGCCTGTAATAAATTTATGAGAGTATTTTCCAGCGTCCGCTATATGATCTTCTTCCGAGGATTGCGATCTTTGATTTGGTTTGTCTACTGTTTTGTATTTGGTTTTTCATGGTGCATCGGCAGTTACTTTTTACTCCAAATGGACCAAGATACCAAAGACTACTTCCAACAGGAGATGCGTTCTGGTTATAATGTTGCGATTGAAGAAATTCCGGCTCTTTATGGTAGACTTTATATTTCTCCATGGCCCCTTTCAATAAAACGCTAAAAATTTTACAGTTTTGTATTTTCATCCGGGAAATGGATCTATCCGTTGGAACTCAATAATGTACACAACTTCAGTATCATTCATAATGACTATGCAATATGGTATCATGGTGTACTGTGGGTGGAATATGCAAGCGAAAATGGAGCAAACGATTCTGAATTTTTCCCCAACACTGAAACGTCATCATCGTCAGTTGTTCAGAACTTTAGTATTTCAGGTATTCACACTCTTTCGATTGCTAAACAAACGTTTTATTGACTCCAGATCACATGTCCTACTATCTTCTTATTTTCTCCATTGGTTATCATAATGTACCTACCATTCTTTGGTATTGAATGCAGTTTCCCAGCTGGCGGAGTTTTCAGTGCAATTAGTGTCTATCCTATTATGGACTCAATCATTGTACTGGTTGTTGTATCTGAATATAGAGTGGTTTTAAAAAGTAAGATGGTGTGCTTAAGAAAAAAAAATAGCAACCTATTTTCAGGCGTGTGGGACTCGTTGTTTGGGAACAAATCATTGAGAACCATTGATTCGAAAAATAGTGTACAGCTGACAACTCTAAAACTTTAAAGAACAAAATCCAGCACTTCTGTTTGGATATTTACAAATAAAATCTTTGCAACAATTACAGGTTTATCAGTATATGCATTCAAAACTAATATACAAGAAATTCATTTTCCATATTTGAGTCTTCAGAAATAGGCTTCAATACATAGTAGCGTCCAAGAGGAACTTTATCATTTACGGAATTCAAGTTTCGCCGTTTTGTCGGGCAACTGTCCAGCGGAATACGGTAGTTTGTCCTCTGTGGATGGCATTGCTCTATGCGGTTTAATATCGTAGCAAAGCAACAAATTTCCAATCATCTGAAACACTCAAAAATTAAAAGCTGCTAATCACATCACCCTACCAAATAGATCTCCGATCGAGCAATTCTCTCCTACACAAGAGATCCATTATTGTCCCTCCGAACGCTTCGAAGCCGAATCTTGATATGATACGGTAGTTGAATCTTGGTGTCTGCATGTGAAAAGTTTGGACAGCTCGTCAAGATGAGAAAAACATTAAAAGAACAGTCGTGCGCCCTGATCCGAGGCTTTCCGACGGTCCCAAAGTATGTCGTCTCGACGTCTCCTGAGAGAGTATGGGAATGAACTGTGAAAAGATAAAAAACGCATTCCATTAAATATTACTCATAAAAAATACTACATCTGGTACAAATATTGTCAAAATTGGAGATGGTCGATTTCGGGCAAATTTTAGTTGCCAAGTACACTGTGCGTCATAATTCCCACTTCATTTTTTGTAATTTTTTTGATATCCATGAAAGTTTCCCGAAAAAAGACAAAAAAAATGCACATAGAGGTTACGGATTAGCCACGCAGTCGCAATGCCGGAAAAATATGGAAATTTTGCCCTCAACATGCAATATTTTCACCGTTTCAATGATTACTCGAATCACTAGATTGAAGTTTGTAGTTTTTTTAAACATATTGAATTTTCCCCATCGTTTTTCAAAGATGCCAAAGCATGTTTTGTAGACAAATTGATCAGTTAAAAGAGTCATTGATAACCCGAATGTATAGTTTGTAGTTCTGCCGCCGTTTATATAACAGTAAACAAGAACAAATTGATACGACAGAAAAATAGTTTTCGTTTTATTCCTCACCACTTTCCTGGCCATTCTTCCAATGTCCTCGTCATGGTAACATCCTTCTTATCACGGCCCTACCTTTGAATAGTGGTCCCGTGATACCTTGATAATGTTTTGCCAAGGGATCATTCAACATTGAAATGCAATTTGTGAACATCAAAAAAAAAATTAATGTTCAATAAATTACGGGTTTTAATTTCCGGACATAAACATTTCAATTGTCACATTGTGAACTATAATAAAAAGGTACAACAAAAAATATGTTTTGCGAGAATCCAACGAAAAAACCTCGGAAACTATTGATACAAAGTTTTGTAGTCTCGAGAGGAAGTCACATTATTTTTGTCTGCTTCTCTGACTGTCTCCATCAAAACCCTTGTTTCATCACCAAACAGGTTTTTTCTATCATTTCTATTCCGTCCATCATTTTTTTTTCAATTCAATCAATCGGAAAAACTATGCCTTCGAAATTTTGTCAAGTTTGTGGAGAAAAATCTCATGGGACTCATTTCGGAGCAACGACTTGTCGAGCGTGTGCAGTGTTTTTTAGGTGAGCCAATTTTATTTAAAAAAAAACCAATTTTGAATTTTCAGAAGGATTGGTGCACGAGAAAATGCATTTTTGAAATGTCGTACAGGAGTTGGGATATGCAAAATACAAAGATGCAAAAAATGTAGATTAGAAAAGTGCAAAGAAGTCGGGATGAGTGTTAAAAGTGAGTTACTACATTGCAATTGCGCCCCATTGCCAATATTTTTCAGATTTTCAATTCAATCGGGACCGAATCAAATCTTCGGAGTTGCTCACTTCTTCGATAGCAATGTTTGTTGGAAGACCCGATTTTTTGCTTTTTTGTGATCCAGAACGGTCCAAACCTCCGCCGAACTTTGTTGATCTTTCGAATCTTCTGGAAAAAGCCAAAATTATTCTAGAACACCATCAAAACATTGTAGAGCGTAATAGCTTACAAAAAATGAGTTGTTTTATGAATCTCAGCGAGTTTCGAGAACTCAACAGTTATAATTACCCCAAAATAACAACTGTTGGATGCCAAGAATCCTTCATTATTTGGGAGAATGACCTACTTTCAGTGACAAGATGGCTAACTTATGTTGGCGAATTTCAAGAGCTTGGATTGGATGTTAAGGTAAGTTTCAAAAAGTTACATTTTGAAAAAAATACAGTACTCGGCTGTCAATTTTCCGACCACTCTGACAATTGTGAAGGGTGAAAAACAGACCAAGATTTGGATTAACACAATTTTTTTACAATTCCTAGTTTTTAAGACATTTGTCAATTTCTGAAAGACATCCCGTTTTTGACCGTTTTTGTAATGAAAACATGAGAAAAACGAGTTTCTTCCAGAAATCGGCAAATACCGTAAAACCTCTAATAGACCGACACCCGGATCGTCCACTTTGAGCCTATATATCTCACTTCTTTTGAAAGATATCAAAAAGTGGTTAACTAGTAAAATGTTTATCACGATATCAGCAATATTTTACTAGTTAGCCTCTTTTTGATATCTTTCACAGAAAATAAGATATATAGGCTCAAAGTGGACGATCCGGGTGTCGGTCTATTAGAGGTTTTACGGTAGCTGAAAAACTAGGAATGTTCTATAAATTCAGTGAATGCGAAATTTTCCGTCTTTCGACTCTCCAAAATTTTTAAAGTGATTGTAAAGTTGATATCCGAGATCCAGACTCCTGAAAGTAATCCAAATAATGATAAATGAACTAATAAATAGGTTGTTGCATATCCTATTTACCGGTACTGTTTATTTTTCAGCTAAAATTCTTAAAAACCATCTGGCACATATGGAATCGTCTGAGAAGTCTGGTGCGGTCAGCTGCCTATCTCCGATGTCAAGAACTCACGGATCCAACTTGTATTTACATGATACACGACTTCAGTTTAGACTGGAAAACTGCCAATTTGAATGTGGAATGGCTTACAGAATATAGTTTAGAGCAAATTGCATAGTAATTTAAAAATTATGAAAAATTTGAAGTTTATCGATTTTCCAGTTTCATCGAATGCTTCGGTAACTTGTCCATTTTCAATACAATCCCATTAATTTTGGATTTGAATCCGACGGATATGGAATTCAATTACATGCTGGCTCAACTCTCATTTTCCTTTGCTGCAAAACGATTGGGTGGAGAATATGCTGAAATTGTTGAAAATTTGCTGAAAACTCTGGCTGATGAATTGCACGACTATTATACAAAAATCAGTCATCCAAGATACTCAGATCGAGTTGTGAAAATGATGAAAGTCACTAATTCGGTTTTTAGTGTACTGAGAGAAAAAAGGGAAAAATTGGAAATCGCTAAAACTTTTGATATTTTTAATGTTCAGTTTTCGGAACCAGAAATGTTCCAGGACATTTTTTAGAACGTTTTTATCAAATAAATATCTTGTACTTTTTTTTTCCGATATTTGTCCTATGTCTTACTTATCGGCACAATCCACACTTTCTCAGTTACCGTAAAACCTGTATTAGAAGGGCCCCTTTAAGAGGGGTTTGGAAAAATAGAAGAAAAAAAAACAGATTGTGTCTTAAGTATTAAAAAAATTAATTAGGTTTTTGATGAAAAATACTCCGGAAATTCCATAATTACCTAGAAATTAGTTGGAACACTATTTTTTTTATTTAAAAAACTCGCTAAAGTTTGATGAAATTTATAGATTCCCATAAATTTTGAACGTAAATTCGGAGAATTTTTGCATGAAAAATTTCGGAAAAAAGCCGGAAAAATAGAAGGGCCCCTGTAAAAGAAGGGCCCACCGGAGGTACCTTGGAAGAATAGAAGGGCCGGCCCTTCTAATACAGGTTTTACGGTACTTTCACTATTTTCTCTCCATCGTCCTTTCTTTTTTTTTTGTATTTCCCTACCTTTCGCGCCTTACCTGGTCCTCCCTGCTCAATCTCTAGTGCGCAGTGCAGTGAAGAAGCGGGAGGAAAAGGGAAATAATGAGACTCGCAAAAGTCCCATTATTTCAGGTCGGTTTTTCTCGAGTTCCAGAGAGTGTTGCAGGTAGCCGAGATTGTTGCGTAAAAGCCCGTACTCGATTCAATAAATGAGCCAATTTAAAGAAAATTCTGAAGAGCTTTTTGTATAAAAACCGTTTTCAATGTATAACAGAAACCCTGCTATTTTTTGTGAATCAGAAACAACATCTATTTTACTAACCAAACTGACACGGACCATAGAAAGGAACATCAGTAACATTGTCCTGTTTTCATAGTTTCGAAGACCGAACTCACACGGACCACAAGAAGGAACAGAAATAATACAGATTGTGTCAAATTTTTATTAATTTGAAGTATTAAAAAAAAAAGTTTTTTATTAATGTGAAAAAAATAGACAATTTTCCTCTGAAATAAATTTACTTCTCAATTGGTACAAATCTTATATTAAAGCTTGGAGGTCTTTTCATCAATCCAAATGGAGTAGTTGTCTTGATTTCTGGCGCTGGCCCAACTGGTTTCAGATTGAAGTCCAGAACCAGGTTTCCGATTATCTGAAAAATTGTTTTGCCTATTTAAGAATTTTGGTGTTTCGAGCTAGTGGGTCTAATGCTAGAACCACGCGGTTGTGAACCTAAGTGCCTTCTCCAACTGGTTCCTAACTTACCAAATACAACTCCGCTCTAGCCAATGACTCTCCGGGACAGGCTCGCTTACCAATACCAAATTGGATCAAATTCTTTTCCAAATTTCTGTTTTCTAAAAGACGCTTTGTGTCAAATTTCGTATGATTTTTGAACACGGCTTCGTCGGTATTGAGAGCAGATAATTGGACGGTAACAAGTGCTCCAGCAGATACGGGTTGGCCATCGATGACCGTATCCTCTTCTAGTTGACGGAATAGGTTACTGTTGAGAATAGAAGCAATGCGTTGGATTTCCTAAACTTTTGAGTTGTATAAATATCATCTAGAACTCACTGACATTAATTGTAGCGTTCAAAAACGGTGTATTAGGTTGGCGGGAAAGTCTTTGTCACTCTGTTTGTTTAATCACTGTTCTCGTATATGGAGGCTGTGTATGATATCGACTCTAGTGAATAACAAGGTGATAAGAACCTTCCATATAAACAAGTCCCCATTTCCTTCCCTGCTCCTCATCTGTAATTGAAACGATATGTTTGTTCCCACTGCTATTCACATCAGACATGTTTTGATTTACCTCTTCCTATCTCACACCACGATGAAGGATTCGGAAACTTTCTTGAAGAATGTGTACAACACACATGCCCCTCACTACAATACTATTCGCAATTGGTTCCATCGTTTCGAAAAAGATGACTTCTCGCTCGATGAAAAGGATCGCTCTGGGAGACCCCGTGAGTTGGATTTGGACAAGCTGAAGCACGCATTGCAATCGGATCCATTTCAATCTAGCCGTGAACTAGCTGTCACATTCGGAGTTCACCATAGCACAGTCCTTGAAGGTTTGAAGTCTCTTGGAATGAGAAAACTTTTTGGTCGATTCATACCTCATCACCTGACTCAAGCCAACCTTGACCGCCGAGTCGACGATTCGATTACTCTTCTCACTCTCCACGCGGGCGATCGATGGCTGGACCGGCTAATAACCGGAGATGAGAAGTGGGTCTTCTACGATAATCACCACAGGAAATCCCAGTGGGTTGGAGAAGGAGAGAGCCCACAGGATGTCCCCAAACCCGACCTTCATCCGAAAAAAGTTATGCTCTCTGTGTGGTGGGGAGTGGACGGCCCCATCTACTGGGAACTTCTGCCCGAGGGCAAAACAATAACTGGAGACCTCTACACTACTCAACTACGAAACCTCAAGAAAGCAGTCGACCGTTCGGCCCTGAAAGACAAGAAAGTGTAATATCAACATGATAACGCTCGCCCACATGTTTCGAAACAAGTGAAGCAGGAGCTGATGGGATATGGATGGAATGTTCTCCCTCACCCCCCGTATTCTCCTGATCTTGCTCCTTCCGACTATTGGTTATTTGGCGATATGACACGTGCCTTCGAAGGAAGAAGCTTCAATTCCCGTGGAGCGGTCGAAGCGGCACTCAAACAATACTTTGCCTCACACCCGGCTGGATTCTACCGCAATGGAATCCATAAATTGAGGGAACGTTGGAGACTTGTTGTTGATAATGATGGACAATATAATTAATTATTCGGTTATTTTTTCTTTGAGAAATAAACTATTGAAAAAGTGACAAAGACTTTCCCGCCAACCTAATATTTGGTTTATCAGTCAATGACACTGCTCTGGTTCCTCCAGTAACACCAACTAATTCCCTTCTCAACTCCTCAACAACTTCTGGATGGTTCAGAAGACACGCACACGCCCATGTCAAGGTTGTTGATGTCGTCTCCTGACCGGCCAGCCATAGATCATACAAGTCGATTGCAAGTGTCTCGAGACTAGAACGTTGTATTTGGGAAAACTGAAAAGTTCAGAAGAACACTCTTACGTAAACGTTGAATCCTTTACTCCATCCTTTTTATCTTTCTCCATTTTGATCAAAAACGCATCCACAAAATCTTCCCCTGTCTCGCTCATTGTGTGCTCGCCACTTTCAATTTCTTCAACTCTGCAAAGACAATCAGTGACTATATTCGATCATCATTAGTGAGCCACTTTGGTTTTTATCAAGTCTAGAGACCTCAAAGTATTTGAGGGGACTCTGAAAAAGTAGTTCACCGTCAAGGCTGTGCAAATCTCGGCCGGCCGTGATTGAGGCCGCGGGTAGGTTGCCGTGGACTAATCAGTCCGTTGTTTCGAAAATACATTCGGCAATCCAGAAACTGCTAAGGCCGCTAGGTTGCCGTATCCTACCTATCCTAGAAGTACCTTCTCCAAAAACCCGCGATCGGCCATGGCATATCCTTGTTCACCGTAATAGTCACTTTTTCACGGGTCTCTATTCTTGTTAGGGTCTCCTCAAATTGTTTGGGACTCCTTCACTGAAATAAAGCCGTACCTTTGTTGAATCTTTCTTTCAATGAAACCATGTACAACTTCAAATGGTCCAAAAACTTCTTTCGTCCTCCACTGCCATACACGTGATTTCATAAGCCACAAAGGAACAAACGAATCAAGAACCGACATTTTTCTAGGGCAACTGGTCCAGTTGCCAGCAATTTTTCGAAATCCTCATCATTCTGCTCAAACCTCTCGGATACCAGCAAAGTGTTAATGACCGATCCGACTAGGAGGTCAAAGCAAGAAGCAGCGTGCACCTCGATTCCTCCATTCTTGAAGGTACCGTAAAACCTCAAATAGACCGACATGTCGCTCTATTTTTCAAACGACTTTTTTCTTGTCGCTCTATTAGAGGTGACGTTCAATTAGGGGCTGTCGTTCTATTTTTCAATGAACAAAAACCAGAATCGATAAAAATTTTATCAGAAAAAGAGCAAGAAGTAGTAAAAAAAACAACAAAATTTCAATCAAGAATGAGCAAAGAGTCAAAATCTTCTTGATATTCTTTCTCACTGAGGTCGACTTCTTCGATCAGATCTTTCAATTTCTCTGATGATTGTTCCATGCGTGCTTTTTTCAATGCATCAAATCCACTTGGAACTTCCGGTTTGTCTTGAAACACGCCGTTTCGTTGCTTTCGGTACTTTCACTGATTGTTCGCCGTCTAATTCGTCTGATGAGCTCATTTTTTATCTGAAATTTATTTATTTTTTTTCCGCACAAAAATCAATTAAAATTTAAAAAAAAACATTGAAAAATAGGGAAAAATAAAAAAAGGAGAAAAAATATTCGACAGTTCACGCGCGGATGTCTTGTGTTTGCGTCTTTGAAAAGGGTGTCGCTCTATTAGGGGTAAGCGGCTGTCGGTCTATTAGAGGCTGTCGTTCAAATAGAGGCTGTCGGTCTATTTTTAGAATGCAGTTTCTCGTGTCGATCTATTAGGGGTGACGTTCAATTAGAGGTGACGGTCTATTTGAGGTTTTACGGTAGTCTTCTTGAAGTCTTGGAATCTAAAAACCACAACTGGATTCTTGAATCAACTGTCATAAAAAACCTGTATCGATACTCCTCCATAATCTTCTCCTCCATTATATTCCTTCCCAACCCGAAATCTCTCAACGTCTTCAATGCGTATCTTCGGTGTTCCTGCCAGAACTCTCAATTCGACGCAACGATCCCGCGACCCTCTCTGATGTAATCAGTCCCCCCATTTGAGTACCGATGTCCGAAAACGTTGGCTCTTTTGACATGGGTCTCCTGTGCAATCTCAATATCCGTAATGTGTACTGTGGGTTGTGGACCCAGCCATATCGTGAAAACTTTGCCATATTGTTTTTTGAACTCGTGGAAGCCAGCGACAGTGCCTCCATCGTTCCAGCATGTATAGGCTAGTTGGTGGAAGTTTCCAATAAGCGGGAGTGGGAAAGGACCTAGAATTTATAAGTAGAGACATTTCAAACTAATGAATTTTATACCTTTGGGAAGCCTGTGTGTAGCTCTCCACAAGTAGACTGTCCAGATTGCTAGAGTAGTTACGAAAATTAGGAAGAATATCATTTTTTGTTCCAGTGCAAGTACAAATCTTACCTGTTCCGTCGTTTTATATACACGATGGTCATTCTTCTACAACCAATGTTTTTTCTACTAGAAACGAAAAAGGTAGACAAGTGAGTGTTTGCCGATAAGAGACAACAGGCAGATGAATGTGTTTTATGCCTGTTAAGTTCACAAACAGCATCGTGTTTTGTGATGAATTGGAAACAAATCACAAAAGAAGTTTTTTTTCATAAATTCAGTGAAAAATAATTATAATTTCAGTATTCAATTAAAGCGAATATTATAAATATTACAGAGTGCGCCAAAATTATTGAAACACATTCGAAAAAGTATAACTTCCCTGAAAATACTCGAATAGACTTAAAAACTTGACAATTGTTCACAGAATACTTTTTAAAAATGCCATTGTAAAAGTTATTCGCAACATCCATGAATCTTTTGAGTCGAGGTATTTTTGAGAATAAATCGGGCCATTAGGGGTCCAAATTTCTTTCCAATGACTCCAAACCAGTCGGTTTACGCCCCTCCGGGGCTAAACCTCCTGGGCTCCGCCTACAGTTTTTTCCACTTTTGCTCACTGACTATTTTTAAGAAGTTTTAACTCGGAAAATTGGAATTTTTAATATTCAGATTTTTAGAATTTCTGAGGAATCGGAAATGACCCGGGCATCCGGAATCCGGAACCACGCATCCGGAATCCGGAATCCGGACTCATGCATCCGGAATTCAGGACCCGGAATCCGGAATACGGCCCGGCCTTCCGGAATTCGGACCCAGGCATCCGGAGTCCGGACCCGGGCATCCGGAATCCGGACCCAGGAATCCGGAATCCGAACCCGGGCATCCAGAATCCGGAAGCAAGAATCCGGAATCTGGACCCCGGAATCCGGAATCTGGACCCGGGCATCCGGAATACGGACCCAGTAATCCGGAATCCGGACCCCGGAATCCGGAATCTGGACCCGGGCATCCGGAATCCGGAAGCAAGAATCCGGAATCCGGGCCCCGGAATCCTGGCCCCGGAATCCGGGCCCCGGAATCCGGAATCTGGACCCGGGCATCCGGAATCCGGACCCAGGAATCCGGAATCCGGAATCCGCACCCAGGAACCCGGAATCCAGACCTCGAAATCCGGACCCGGTAATCCGGAATCCGGAATCCAGACCCAGAGACCCGGATCCCTTCTCCGGTCCCTCTCGGAAGCTTCTCTATCAGCATTCACTGAGGCGTTGTTCAAACCGAATTTTCATTTCTACAATAGTGGATTGGTATATTTCGCATTGTCATCTACGTTTGGTTTGAGTCAAAAGGCGGAAATGTGTTCTGGATATAACGTTGCGAGATATGGATCTATCGGAGCTAACTGTGTCTGACTAATTAATAAGTGAACTCTTAACCTGGTAGTTAGTTTCTTGTGGACCAGACAAAGTAGAAAAAACATTTGTAGTTTAAATATGAACAAAATGAGAGAGAAATGAGAATGTTAATATAGAAAATACAAGACGAACAGTAAGATAATATATAAAAAATTTTTGTTTCACAGTCATATTTTAACAAATTGCATCTCAAGTTTGAATGGTCTCTTGGCAAAACTGTACGGGAAAATGTCAGCGGTTGACAGTTTTCCGTGTGGTTTGAAGTTATAACGGAGCAAGAGATTACCGAAAATCTGAAAGCAAAATGATTATATTTTTGAAATCTAAAAGTTTCCACTCACCAAATACAGTTCTGATCTAGCTAGCGACTCTCCGAGACATGCTCGTTTTCCAACACCAAACGGTATAACTTTCTGAAGAAGTGACTCATCACGAATGTATCTTTCTGGATCGAATTTCTCTGGATTTTCGAAAACTGTTTCGTTGATATGGAGAGCGCTCAATTGAGCTGCAACCAGTGCTCCAGAATCCACCATATGACCTCCCATATATGTTGGTTCATGGTTGATTCTCCAGAAGTTAATGTTGAGGATCGAAGCGTGGCGTTGAATTTCTCCAATCATCGCGTTGAGGTAAGGTGTTTTAGGTCTATCGGATAAACTGAGATTACGAGATCTATTTTCAGTGATTTCCATGATTTCCACTCTAGCCTTGTCCATAACTTCAGGATGTAAGAGAAGCTGGTTGAATCCAGAAATCAAAGTTGTTGTGGTAGTCTCTTGTCCAGTAGTCCACAAATCAACGATCATAGTTTTGAGAGTCTCGATACTGAAATTCGTAAGTTAAAATAAATTAATAGTTTATGTACTCACTTGAAATCCTTGTCCTCTCCATCTTTTTGAATTTTCAACAGGAACGCATCAGTATAGTCTTTAATGTTGTTCTCATCGATAGAATACTCGCCTGATTTTATTTGAATATCTCTGAACGCATAAATGATGGCGATGCTCAACTTCTGATCTCACCTTATATCCGCTTCTTTGCCCACGAAGTCTCTAGTCTGTTCATTGAAATTAATCACAGTATCATAATGCACTTTAAAAAATGTCTTCAAAACCCATACTGGCAGAATCATGTCGAAAAGAGAGACAATTTCAATGGCAGAGTCCACGGAATGTTTAACTTTCAAAAACTCTTCTTTGTTTTCTTCATCAAATCGTTTTCCTACTAGAATATTGTTGATGATACTTCCAACGGTCAAATCAAAGAAATCAGATGCTTGAATAGTGGTGACTCCATTCACAGCAGCTTTGTCAATATCCGCGCATCTGAAAAGGATATGTTTTAGTTCACGAGGAATATGTAAGTTTAAAAGGCTCGCATACTATTATAGGATATAGCATACCTTGCATCCAACTCCTCAATAATCTTCAACTCCATGACATCCTTCCCGACGCCCATATTTCTAAATGTTTGTAATGCAAATCTCTTCATTTCTTGCCAATGATGTCCGTTTGTTCCCGCCACTCCTTTATCATCTGAATAACAAGTGAAATAAATTTTAATTATTTTAGTACAGTAATCCTCACTTCTGATCGCTTCGAAGAGGGGAGCATGAAACTTGTCGGCGTATTTATTCGCATTTTTTACGAAAACTTCAAGAGCGGTTTCGTAGTCGGCAATGCTCACATGAGGGAGTGGGCCGAGCCAAAGGGTAAAAACATTTCCGTATCTCTGAAATTCAGAATAATCGAGACGTATTAAAAAAACCAAAACCTTTCTAAAAAGGTCCAAAGTTGATACGATTCCTCCAGTTGACCAGAGATAATACACAATTTGCGGTACATTTCCGATTAGTGGAAGAGAAACTGGTCCAGGTGGAAGTCTTGACACTTTCTGGTATTGTCTTACGACTAACCAAGCGAGAAAGACAGAAACTAGCAAAATTAAGAACATTTTTTAAGTTGACCAACTTATCCATTGGTTTATATAGAAGGTTGTTATTGGGTCTCTTGATCAAACACTGGCGTCTTATCAGCTGTTAAGTGCTAGAAAGACTACACGCGCTAGAGGAACTAGAGAATTTTTTCATAGGCTAGACGACTTTTGAAATTGAGAAAAAACCTATTTTTTCTACTTGGATGAGACCATACTGGTTTGGAAAAATATTAAAGAAATTTTTTTTCGAGAAATCGGGTACCCGAAAAATTTCCCGGAGATCTTTTCCGGAAAGTTTTGTTCTTGAAATTTTTCCCGAATTCATTATTCGGGAATTTTCGAAAAAATCGGGAAAAAAATGGGAAGTTGGTTTTAAGTGCTTTTTTGCCTGTTTTTCTCAATTTAGGATTTATCTATTATTTTTCATTTCTCAAAATTGTCCAACGAATTTGTTTGAATAACTAATAAAAAAGCAAAAAATGGTTGAAAATTTGAGAAATCTAGAAAAATAATGACTGGAAAATTTCCCGAAACATTTTTCTGAGCAATGAAAACTATCAAAGAATTTCAATCGGCGAAACTGTTTCGTGATACTCCTTCACTCAATCTCAAGCATCTCAAAAAAAAGTCTGCATAGAAAATAAAACTATAATTTTACAAAAAAAATGGTTGCAGAACTAAAAAAAGTGTGTTTCAATTAGTTTCTTTTCAGGCGTTCTTAAATCTCCCACACATGGAAAACTGTCAAAAAAAATTGGACGATTTCAACGCTGAGCAATCATTGATTGATTCATACGGACTACCATTTCTTACAGGATTTCTATCTAACAAAGTCTGGTTTTTGAAAATTGAATCTGAAAATGTGATTTTTGTTAAGTTTCGCTCTTCATTTATTGTTTCTAATCGAAATGACGAGGACGACGCCCTAGTAGGAGTTGTTATTATTTTGTCATTGTATTTTTTGGAAATATTTTTTAACTAAAAAAAATGTTTTTTAGTGAAACAAAAAACTATTTTGGATAAGGCTTCTGTGAATGCCAAATTAATATTCACTGGTAGTGTCGCGGGCTGGAAACAAGGGACCAAGAGCAGCGCCTCAGTCTGGCAGGAAACGAGATGAGGAGCGGCGGTCCCTAGGGTTGCTCTCCTTTTCTCACCAGAACTTTAGTTCATGTTTATTCCGTTTTATTCTTTTACCAGCCTGTTTGCCTCGCCTCCGGCGATTCAAACAGCTGGAATTAATATTTTCCTTGTACTGTTCGTCGCTTCGCGACTCACTTTTTTTTAAAGGTCACGCAAATCTATTTTTTTTTTATTTTTTTCAAAAGTGGACAGACGGACAGACGCCTCTAGCGTTTTATATATAAGAAAGATGTTTATTTTCTTAACTTAATCTCTCTATCTCTTTTAATCATCTCTCATTTAGTTTCTATCTACTTCTTACTAAGGAAACTTTTCTGTGTGTGTGTCTGTGTGTGTGTCCGTCTCGGACATTTACTTGAATAACTCAAAGGGACATGGGACTCCTATAGTGGTGTGTGCTATGTAGTCATGTACTACCGAGCGCTTCATGTTCATGGTGTCCTGGGCCTTCTAGCTTATAGGGAACCTATAGTGTTGAGAATCGAAATTTTCAAAATTATGCTAAAACTCACTAAAACTTCAAGATATTCTGCAAAACTTTTTTTGGGCATATTCATGTGCGTCCTACATGACAATAAGCTCAAATCTCCAAAATTGAATTTTTTTGAAAATTTTGTTTTTTTCGGGAATCACTTCAATTTCGATCATGTGGTCTATAGGAAATGCGTGTTATAGTGTATTTTGCTTCACAAGCATCATTGTCTAAAACTTCTGAGACTTTTTGATGTCATTTCATGAACACTTCCTTGGAAAATCGTTTTTTCTCCAAAAATCCACATAATCATTTTACAAACAAAAAATACGAGTTTCCAAAGAAAATGTTCATTAATACGGCCTTAGATTGTATCTGAAGTATTTGAAAATATTGGCGGTGGAACAAAATACAGTATGACACACACTTCCAGTAGGTCATATGATCGAAATTGAAGTGAATCACGAAAAAAAAAACAAAGATTTCAAGAAAGTTCAATTTTGAAGGTTTGACCATGACTACATACTACATACCACTACAGGAGTCCCATGTCCTTTTGAGTCATTCCGGTTTTGGATTCCCTGAGCTTCGAAAATTTTGAACTTGCTACAAAAATCAGAATGAGAGAAATACGGAAAACCAAAAATTGTGAAATTCAAAGTATCGGAAATTCAGAAAATCGAGATTAGGAGATTCAGAAACTAACAACTTTAGAAGTCTTTCACAATGTTTTAAAATCAGATAAGGGATGAAGTGTTGGAATATAAGGATTTTCGAACTCATGAAGTTTCAAAACAAAACCTCTGAACATTGATTTTCTCAACTTCTCAAAATCACGTTTTTATTCAGAATTTACAAATTCTCAAATTCCGTAAATCCGGAAATATCGGAAAATGCATATAGAAAATTTCGGAACATTCTAGAATATTCTGGAGAATTAAAGAAAATTCAACAAAAATCAAAAACAATCAAAAAAGTTCCAGAAAGTTCCAGAAGGGTCCAGAAAAAGCCAGAAAGCTTACAAAACTCAAGAAATTTCCCGAAATTTCCCAAAGTTTCCAAAACATTCCAAACTAACTTCAAAATATTCTAGAACTTTCCAGAACATCCCAGAACAATGTAGAACAATCAATAAAATTCTAGAACATTTCAAGAAAATGTTAATAAAACTCCGGAAAGGGTAAAATTAATTTTGAACTTGATTTAAAAAATTATTCATCATCGTCTTCTATTTTTTCCGAATTTAGGAAAAAAACCTCCAAAAACCCGAAATTTTCCAAAAAAAAAGAATTTTGTCGCCAAAAAAGTTGTTTTCCGTTTTTTGTGTAAAAATGTTTCAGAATATTTTTTTTCTAGGGTTATTTGCTACATTTTACAAAACGTTTGACACTTTAGCTCTATTTTGAATGAAGTTACTGTATAAAAAACTGTTGAGTCGACAGTGTCGACGCATTCTTTATGGCCAGTACTGTATGTCGAAATGAAATCAGGACAGTATTCTGTCGATGAGAACAATCTGCAAGTTTATATCCATTCCTGTTGAAAATTCAAGGGGATGAGAAGAACAATGATTTCAAGTAAATGTATAAATTGTTTAATTATTTTAGAACCAGTCGATTTCCGCCGCCTATCGGCGGCTACAATCTCCTGGCTTCACTTAAAACGCGTGAATTTTAAAACCGGAGAGAAATAGAGGATGATGTTGAAATTGATGTTTTGGTTGCTCTGAAACTACGATGAAGGAAAAACCATATTTGAAAAAATCAGGGTCCGGTGTTTCATTTGATAAAAAAGTTGAATACTTGAAATATTGGAAGTTTAGAATACTTAGAATTCGAAAAAAAATAGTTTTTGTTTGGAAATATTGAAGTTTGAAAAAAATGATTCCTGGAATTTCAAATTCTGAAATTCGGAGATTTCAATATTGAAAAGTTGGGAAATCTCTGACTCCTAGTACCAAAGTTCCCAAATCTGTGATTTCTGTAGTTTTTTTTCTGGAGTCCAAAGTGTTGCAAGGCTTCTTGAAATAACAAAAAAAAATGTTACAATGAAATTCAAATCTTTGATAAATCTTAGTAAAATCATAGGAACTTTTGCGAGTCTCGACGGGATGGAGATTAACTGTCGCATTGGTTTCAACTTTAAAAATCTTGTGAATTGGAAATCTTGGGAAACAGGGAATGACTTTGGGTTGCTTTCTTGGTCCAGAACTTTCAGATTTGGAAAATTTTGGACGCAATTATCGCAGAAATTTAATGTCACGCTTCGATCATGTTTCCGACTTCTTGAGAATTAACCATGAAACAGCCCTTCGAAGATTGCGAAAAACTCGATCCAGAAAGATACATTCGGGATGAGTCACTTCTCCAGAAATATCGTTTGGTGTTGGAAAACATACATGCCTTGGGGAGTCTTCAGCCAGATCAGAGCTGTACTGGGTGATTCTGAACTTTCAGATTTCAAAAGCATAATCGTTTGGGTTTCAGATTTTTGGAAGTTTCTTGCTCCGTTAAAATTTCAGTCTTCAGATAGATTTGCGAAGATATCTTAACTTGTTTTGTTCTGGTTTGTTTTTTAATATATTGCATACACATAATTTGTTTTGGTTTTGCTCTAACATAATACATGCGTTATTAAAATTTTATCGAAAGCATTTTTTATTCAAGAGTCAGAACTTTAATCCTTCTTTAATAAGCAAATCGAGACAAACCAGATTATAATCAGAAAGAAAGAATGATACATAGCATATTTTTTCTTCAAAAAATCATCCTTCGAGTATTGAAAAATCCGGTTAGAGTCAGAGGAGTAGAAATATAGAAAGAAAAAAGAAGAAAAAATCAGCTGAGCGGACGGTATTTCTGGACTCTCCTCCTTTTCCACACTCTCTCGTCTTCTTTTTTTTTGCGAATACCCTGAGCACATATTGCTCTGTAGGAATGCACTCTCTTTTCAATCTTCTTTTTGGTATTTCGAGAAGAAGAGTTGAAGACAGAATTTCAAGAATTTAAAAATATCTTTAAAACAACGAAAACTCATTTTTCAATAGTTTTGCAGTAGAAGAACTATATACCTGAAGTTTTAGGAATTCTAGAAAATTCTGAGAACTTCGTAATAATAAGAAAACTCTAACAATTTAGTATATTTCAGGACGGTTTAAAATTCCTGATAATTCGGAAATTTGAGAAAATCTGAAAAAAATAAATGTTACACAAATTTTTCAAAAAAAATAAAACTTTTCAAAAACCAATCTACTTCTTACTAATAGTAAGGAAACTGTTCTGTGTGTGTGTGTCCGTCTGTCTCGGACACGTCACGTGTTTTTCTCATTCCGCTCTCCTTTTTTCCTACACTGTTTCTTCCCAATGAAAGTTTTTTATCAATCACTAAACGTCTCTCGATACACTACGCTATGTTTTCTTTTATCTCCAAACAAAAGAAAAACTACAAACTACAAACCAATTGCCCATAAGAATCATCTAATTTCTATTTCACTTGATAATGATTTTTCTATATAATGGATTTTTATTTTTATAGAAATTCGAAAGCAAAAAATGCCACCGCCAAAATTGGAATCAAAATGTGCAATTTGTTTAGGAGTCGGCGATGGCTTTCACTTTGGAGCCGAGGCTTGCAAGTCAGTATTTTTTGACTGTGTATACAGCTCGAATTGTAATAATTTTCAGAGCCTGCACCGCATTTTTCCGAAGATGTATACAGTTGAAGAAAACTTTCCAGTGTCGAGGGAATGGCAACTGTGATGTGACCATGGGTGAGTTTTTAAAGCGTTTTTTTTTTCTTCAAAATTGATATTTTATTTGTCTAACAAGGGAACCACTCCATATGTTACCCGGGGATTCAGATGAAGCCTATGCTAAACAGTAGTACACAGCCTGGCTAGAAAAATCCCAAAATTATAGCTGCCATCGTGAAGGTCTATTCAAATGGCGAGGCGTTTTACGATTTTTCGTGAGTTCGGAGTCGGTACCCTTCGGGAAACCATAACTTTGTTAATTTTCATGGTGGGCATTCAAACTTATTTTATTTAAAAGGTGATAATTTATCACCTTTTAAATCTTGCCAATTTATCACCTTTTAAATAAAAAAAGTTTGAATGCACACCATGAAAATTAACAAAGTTATGGTTTCCCGAAGGGTACCGAATCCGAACTCACGAAAAATCATAAAATGCCTCGCCATTTGAATAGACCTTCACGACGGCAGCTATAATTTTGGGATTTTTCTAGTCAGGCTGTGTACTACTATCTAGCATAGGTTTCATCTGAATCCCCGGGTAACATATGGAGTGGTTCCCTTGTAAATAGTAAAATGTAGGTATTGAAAAGCTCTTGCCGCTGGCGCTTCAAACAGCTGGCTGGCTCGTCTTTGGCGCGATTTTTCCTAGATTTCCTTTCAAGAAAGAGTTGTATCGCGAAGGCGCACCAGCCAACTGGTTTTAAATAACTCAAAGTGTTGTAATAATTGAGCTTTAAATAAAACAAAATTTCAAACGGGAATTTCTTGAAGATGGTGTGGTCAGCTTCTCGTGCCTATAAAAATCTCAAAAACAATATCAACTTTTTCAGGGGTTCGTTGCATTTGTCGTGCGTGTCGATTCTCAAAATGCCTTCAAGCTGGAATGAATCCAATTGGTGTTCAACTAAAAACCGACTCCAATACAGAGGACGTCCCGGCATGTTCAAATTCTCAACTCTCACTTTCACCTGTCCTCCCTGAGTCTTACAAAGATTCCATGCCTCTTCTAACAAAAATGAGAGCCAATTATGAAAAACTATTGAGTGGTGTTACGCTACTTCATAAAGAGCTGAAATTCCAAATCTTCCAGTTTTGTATTTTCATCCAAGAGATGAATCTATCGGAGCTAACTGTCTCTGACTCACTGATAAACCTCAATGATCTCTTAACCTGTTATTTAGTGTCATGTGGTCCAGAAAAAATAGCGGGAGTATTTGTAGTTTGAATACAAGTTGTATTATACAACATAAATCACAGCGACGAATGAGATTTATTGCAGAAAATACAAAACGAACCGTAATTTATCCAAAATGTTTATTTCACGATCTAATTTTCACAAATTGCATCTCCAGCTTGAATGGTCTCTTGGCAAAACTATACGGGAAAACGTCAGCGGTCGACAGTTTTCCGTGTGGTTTGAAATTTTAACGGAGCAAGAGATTTCCAAAAATCTGAAACAAAAACAATAATGCTTATGAAATCTGAATATTTCAGCTCACCAAGTACAGTTCTGCTCTGGCCAGCGACTCTCCAAGGCATGCACGTTTTCCAACACCAAAAGGTATAATTTTCTGGAGAAGTGGTTCATCGCGAATGTATCTTTCTGGATCAAATTTCTCTGGATTTTCGAAAACAGTTTCGTTGATATGAAGAGCACTCAATTGAGCTGCAACCAGTGCTCCAGAATCCACTATATGTCCTCCCATATAAGTTGGTTCATGGTTGATTCTCCAGAAGTTGATGTTCAGGATTGAAGCGAGCCGTTGAATTTCTCCAATCATCGCGTTGAGGTATGGTGTCTTGGGTCTATCGGTTAAGCTGAGGTTACGAGATCCATTTTCAGTGATTTCCATCAGTTCTGATCTGGCCTTGTGCATAACTTCAGGATGTAAGAGTAGCTGGTTGAATCCAGAAATCAAAGTTGTTGTAGTAGTCTCTTGTCCAGTAGTCCACAAGTCAACTATCATAGTTTTGAGAGTCTCGATACTGGAAATTGTATGTTCAAAAATAATCAACACTTCATACACTCACTTGAAATTTTTGTTCTCTCCATCTTTTTGAATTTTCAACAGGAATGCATCAGTATAGTCTTTGACGTTGTTTTCATCGATAGAATACTTGCCTGATTTTATTTGATTATCTCTGAACACAACAATTATAATAATTCTCGACATCTGATCTCACCTAATTTCCGCTTCTTTTCCCACGAAGTCTCTAGTCTCTTCATTGGAATTGATAACAGTATCATAATGCGCTTTGAAGAATGTCTTCAAAACCCATACTGGCAGCATCATGTCGAAAAGAGACACAACTTCAATAGCGGAGTCCGCAGAATGTTTAACTTTAAAAAACTCTTCTTTGTTATCTTCATCAAATCGTCTTCCAACTAGAATATTGTTGATAATACTTCCAACGGTCAAATCGAAGAAATCAGAGGCTTGTGTGATGGTGACTCCATTCACAGCGGCTTTGTCAATGTCCGCGCATCTGAGAAAGTTATGTTTTAGTTTACGAAGGGTATGAAGATTCAAAAGGCTCACATACTATGTATTTCTACAATAGGATATGACATACCTTGCATCCAACTCCTCAATAATCTTCAGCTCCATGATATCCTTTCCAACTCCCATATTTCTGAATATTTGCAATGCAAATCTCTTCATTTCTTGCCAATGATCTCCGTTTGTTCCCGCCACTCCTTTATCGTCTGAAAAACAAGTGAAATAAATTTTATTTGTGTTAGTTTAGTCAGTAATCCTCACTTCTGATCGCTTGGAAGAGGGGAGCATGAAACTTGTCGGCGTATTTATTGGCATTTTTTACGAAAACTTCATGAGCAGTTTCGTAGTCCGCAATATTCACATGAGGGATTGGACCGAGCTAAAGGGTGAAAACATTTCCGTACCTCTGAAATTTAGAATAATCGAGACATATTTAAAAAGTTCAAAACCTTTCTAAAAAGATCCAAAGTTGATACAATTCCTCCAGTTGACCAGAGATAATACACAATTTGCGGTACGTTTCCAATTAGTGGAAGAGACACTGGTCCAGGTGGAAGTCTTGACACTTTCTGGTATTGTCTTACGACCAACCAGGTTAGAATAAAAGAAATAATCGAAATGAAGAACATTTTTCGAATTGACCACCTTATCCATTGGTTTATATAGAAGGTTGTTATAAAGTTTGTTGATCAAATATTTGTGTCTTATCAGCTGTGAAGTGCTAGAAAGACTATATGCGCTAGAGGAACTACAATAGGCTAGACGAAATTGAAAGGTGGGAAAAGATATTTCTTGAACTTCAAACTTTAGACATTTTTCAGTAATACAGTTATTCAGTAACCAGCAAGCAGGTGCCCCTTCGGCGCGATTTTATCTATTGTCTATTCAAAATAATCGCACACGTAAATGAGTAAAAATGTCTGCGTATCTACAGCGCCTCTGCAGGTTTGAGCGCTCTCTACACATATTTTTGCTTATTCACTCGTGCGACTGTTTTGAATAGACTATAGTTTTTACTGGTTCGTAGCTTCGCTCTTTGCTTTTTCTAAAAGGGTCACGTAAATCTATATTTATTTTTCAAGTTTTTCAAAAGTTGACAGACTGACACTAGGCCAGACAGACGCCTCTAGCGTTTATATACAAGAAAGATAATTTCTTGTCAGGCTTTCCTATTATCCTTGGGACACTATCAAATAAAATTTGACCATTTTAACACTGAGCAATCATTAATTGGTTTATACGGACCGCCCCTTCTCACAAGGTTTTTATCTTCAAAAGCCTGGTTCTTTGGAATGGACTCTGAAAATGTTCTTTCTGTTGTTTCGAGTTCTTCATATGTTGTATTCAATAGGATTGATGATAAAGAAGTTCGATATGGTGCTTATACATTTATTTCTGTATTTTCAGATGTTTTCCTTATAATAAAAGTTTTATAATGAAATGAAAATCTGTTTTGAACAAGGCTTCAATATACTCACCGCTAGAAATGACCATCAGACACTTATAGGCAATGCTACGCTGTTTTTGACAATCCTTTAAATTTATTGATGCCTCTCAATGAAGAAACCAGGCCAAAAAAATAAATATTGAAAATTTTCCAAATTCTGTGTTCAGATGTCAAGCTAAATTGGGGCTGTATAGTCGATGAAAACCATCTGCAAGATTATACCGATCCATTCCTAATGAAATTTCAAAAGGATGGAAAGAACAGAGATTTATTTCAAGTGAGTATATAAAGTGTTTATTTATTTCAGAATACAATTTTAGATATCGAGACTCTGAAAACTATGATCTCTTGGTATACACGATACCTCAACGAGATGATAGAAGAAATTCAACGTCACGCGTCATGTCTGTGCATCAACTTTTAAACATGAGCCATATAGTGAATATATGGTAGGTTTTGGAGCACTGGCTGCAGCTCAATTGAGCGCTCTTCATGTCAACGAAACTGTTTTCGAAAATCCAGAGAAATTTGATCCAGAAAGATACATTCGTGATGAACCACTTCTCCAGAAAATTATACCTTTTGGTGTTGGAAAACGTGCATGCCTTGGAGAGTCGCTGGCCAGAGCAGAACTGTACTTGGTGAGCTGAAATACTCAGATTTCAAAAGCATCATTGTTTTTGTTTCAGATTTTTGGAAATCTCTTGCTCCGTTATAATTTCAAACCACACGGAAAACTGTCGACCGCTGACGTTTTCCCGTATAGTTTTGCCAAGAGACCATTCAAGCTGGAGATGCAATTTGTGAAAATTAGATCGTGAAATAAACATTTTGGATAAATTACGGTTCGTTTTGTATTTTCTGCAATAAATCTCATTTGTCGCTGTGATTTATGTTGTATAATACAACTTGTATTCAAACTACAAATACTCCCGCTATTTTTTCTGGACCACATGACACTAAATAACAGGTTAAGAGATCATTGAGGTTTATCAGTGAGTCAGAGACAGTTAGCTCCGATAGATTCATCTCTTGGATGAAAATACAAAACTGGAAGATTTGGAATTTTAGCTCTTTATGAAGTAGCGTAACACCACTCAATAGTTTTTCATAATTGGCTCTCATTTTTGTTAGAAGAGGCATGGAATCTTTGTAAGACTCAGGGAGGACAGGTGAAAGAGGTTTTCAAGAAATTTGAATATTTGCGAACGGTTCAATTTCCTGAAAATTCGGAAATTTGAAAATCTCTGAAAAAAGAAATGTTCCACAAAAAATTCTTTAAAAAACATTTTTGAAAAGCAATACCCCGCAATACTATGCTTTATTCAAAAAATCCACAAATTTTAACCGGGAAATCAAATTAGGAAAAAACGCTCAGAAAAAATAAAGATGGCTCAAAAAATCAGATTCAGAGAAAGTCAATTAATGCTTTTTGTTTGTTTCCGTTGAACTTTTTCATTTCTCTGCACTCTTCTCTTTTCTTACACTATCTCTTTCCAATAAAAGTTTCTTATCATTCTCTAAAGTCTCTCGAAACACTAGGCTATTTTTTCTCTTATCAAAAAAAAAATAAGAAAAGAACTACAAACTACAAACGACTTGCCAATTGGAATCAGCCACTTTCAATTTCTCTTGATCATGATTTTTCTACATGATCGATTTATATTTTTTTCAGCAATTTTGGTAAACGAAAAATGAGACCGCCAAAATTGGAATCAAAATGTTCGATTTGTTTAGGAGCTGGCGATGGCTTTCATTTTGGATCCGAGGCTTGCAAGTGAGTATTTTTCGACTATGTAGCTCGAATTCTAATTTTCAGAGCATGCACCGCTTTTTTCCGAAGATGTATACAGTTGAAGAAAACTTTCAAGTGTCGAGGAAATGGCCATTGTGATGTGACGATGGGTGAGTTTTCTTTGAAGCTTTGTATTTATTTTTAATCGATTTTTTTATTGGTCTGAATAGTAAAATGTCAATCTTGAAAAGTCCTACAAAACCAAATGTATTGTGATAAAATAACATGAGAATCTACGAAAGTTAGAGCTCCTTAAGTTTGGGGTGCAGAATGTAGATATTCCAAAGTTTAATAAATCGGTATACAACGTACTAAAATAATATAAGCCCGCCGGTTTGCGTTTCGAACAACTGGCTGGTTCGCTTTCGGCGGGTTCAATATTAGTTTTTTACTGCAAGCGTCGGCTGTGACCACGTATCTCAACCGGTAGTGGTTATTTTTAACAGTTTCGGAAATTAAAATGAAGATCTTGAGAGGTTCTACAAAATCATTATCATTTTCAAAGATTTTTAAAATTTAAAAGTTTGTATTCGTGTGGATATACTTTTGACCGATTGAAAAAGTGAAATGCGGTTTTTGAATAATTTTACAAAATTATAAAATAATTGAGCTTTAAACAAAACAGAATTTTAGGCGGGAACTATACAAATCTCCAAAATAATCTCAACTATTTCAGGCGTTCGTTGCATTTGTCGTGCTTGTCGATTTTCGAAATGCCTTCAAGCTGGAATGAATCCGATGTGTGTTCAACTAAAAAACGACTCCAATACAGAGGACGTTCCCGAATCTTCAAGTTCTGAACCCTCACGTTTACTGGTCATCCATGAATCCTACAATGATGTCATGCCTCTTCTAACAAAAATGAAAGCCAATTATGAAAAACTATTAAGTGCCAGACGTGTCATACATAACAAGGAAGGCCAAAATGTGTTTAAAGAGCAAGTTTCAATGCCTTCAACTTATAAAGAAGCCGTGGATGAGGGAGCTAAGGGCGTTTCTTTGACAGCTGATTGGGTTTCTTGCTGTTTTGATGAATTCGCGGGGCTTTCCAAAGATCAGAAGGTAAGATTTAAAAAACGTAAAAATATTTATCGTAAAACCTGTATTAGAAGGGCCGGATCTTCTATTGTTCCGAGGTAACTGTGGAGGGACCTTAAATAACATGGAGCCCTTCTATTTTTCCGCCCACTTTTTTTTCGAGATTTTTTATCAAAAAATTAGATTCTCGTTCAAAATGCAGGAAAATTCATCAATAAGCAAGTTTTCGAACAAGGAATGTGTTTCAACCAATTTCTGTAAAATTTCGAAGTTTCCAGAATATTTTTCAATGAACACTTTTTGAAAAGAGCCCTTCTATTTTTCCAACCCTTTTTCGATGGGCGTTTCTATCAGAGGGACCCTTCTATTAAAGGAAATTTTAGAATACAGGGTTTACGGCCAAACATTGAGTTTCGAAAAATCAGAAATATGTCGTTTGAAAATCAAAAAAAGAGAGAAGAATACAGAAATACGAAATTGAAACTCCTGAACATAATTGCATCACAATGAAACTTAACTGATACGTCTACAAGTTTAAAATGATTGAAATTTTACAGCATATCCTGTTCCGGAACTTCTATACACCATTTTTCATATTGGAAAGTGCATTTTCCAGTCATTCAAAGAATTGCCCGGATTTTTACATCTTCCCATCTGGAAATTACGCAGATATAAACAATTTGGAATCGTTTTATAAGGATGTGGAGATTAATCAAAAATTGACTAAAGAACAATTTTTAGAGTGAGTTTTGAAACATTAATTTTAGCAATTTTTAACAAACAAAGCTAGAGATTCAATTTTGTAATTGACACATTTTTAAATAATAATCACACTTCTTGCCAGGATAAGGAATTACAAAAAATGGCAACTGCAAAAACGAAGTTCTATTTTGTATTGATAAAATTTTTCGAAAATTTCATAAGAATTGAAACAAGTTGAATCGAATTAACGAGTATTGAAACAAAACATTCAACCTTACTATCTGAAAAATTTCAGATTTGTGAAGCCAACTTACGAAATTCACAGCCGAACCCTCGTCCAACCAATGATGTCGGAAAACCTGGATATTTTTGAATTTTTCGCTTTAACCACTTTTGTTCTCTGGAACACAACACTCGAGAAAATCACAGAAGAATGTTCTAGAATTGGAAAATCGATAAAGAATCAAATAATGAAGGAGCTGTCGTTCTATATGAGAAATTTCAAAAACGTTGAAGACCCAGCCGTTCGAGTAGCCGGAATTTTCAGTCTTTTACCTGATTTGTATAAGAATACGAAAAAGATGCAAGATGATTTGGAGATGATACAAGTGTTTGATTTTTTTAATTCACACCAACAAATATATGATTTGGCCCATGGAAATTTTTGTTAAATAAACTTTTTCTCCCTTTTCTCTCACTCTCTCTCTCTCTCTCTCTCTCTCTCTCTCTCTCTCTCTCTCTCTCTCTCTCTCTCTCTCTCTCTCTCTCACTCACTCTCACTCACTCACTATCAGGCTACGTTGTCAACAATCACAAAAGCACTGAATGTACAAAATTACTCGAGTCTGGAAATTTCGAATTTCTAAATTGACGAATTTCCAAAATCTCTACATTTCGAAATATTTAAATTTCTGAAAGATGTTTGTCTGTCGCTTTGAGTCTCTTAAATTCTATTTTTTCAATTTCAGAAATTCCTAGAATATTCGGAAAACAATCTAGAGGAATTTCGTCGAAATAGAAAACTGTCACCCTAGAGTTAGAAGAAATTGTGAGTGTCAGAAATGAGAATTTTTAGTTCCATGCTTTCCCACAAAATGTGGTTCAAAAGTCATTTACCGACTCAGCTTATCAGAAGGGGAATTCTGGAGCACATTGGCAAGATCCGAAAAATGTACTTTATCAAAATTTATTCGCCCTGTATTTTGTATGTATTTTTTGTACATAAAGATTTTCCCACTCATCTGTTTTTTGCCTATATATGATGGTGCTTACTAGGGAGCTATCTGAACATGACTCCGAGTTACACTTTATGACCTATATCATTAGAAAGCCCTAAAAATTCTGATTCAGAATATGTTTTCTGTTTTTGCGAAACGGCGGTGAACTTCGAGAAAATTAGGTCACAAGACATTTTAGTGATAACGAAACCTGTTGATTTTGCATTGAAAATTGACGTGACGGTTTTTAACAGAAAATCAACAGGTTTAACTAGCACTAAAATGTCTTGTGACCTAATTTTCTTGAAGCTCACCGCCGTTTCGCAAAAACAGAAAACATATTCTGAATCAGAATTTTATGGGCTTTCTAATGATATAGGCCATGAAGTGTAACTCGGAGTCATGTTCAGATAGCTCCCTAGTCAGTTTTTTCACGATTAATAATCGTTGATGATCAGAAATGTCTACCGGAAATTGGAAATTGCATTATTTCTCGCCGACAAATTCGCTGGAACAGTTGTTGTTTTAATTGAAATAAAAATACAGCAATCAATGATAAGTTCATTAACGAGAAAATACAAAAAATCGCATTCATGTAACCTGGCTTTTTCACATTTATATCTTTACAGGAACTTTATAATTTACAAAATTCGAGTTTCACAGTTTTGTCGGGCAGTTTTCCAGCGCTATACGGCAGTTTGTCCTCTGTGGATGGTAACTCTCCAAATGGTTTGATGTCATACCGGAGCAATAAATTTCCAACCATCTGAAAACATTAATAGTTAACAACTGCTAATTACTAATTATCACACTACCAAATAGATCTCCGATCTGGCAATATTCTCCCCTACACAAGATCGTTTTCCGATTCCAAATGGGATCACTTGGTTCAAAAGTTTCGGGTCCTCGATAAATCTTTCCGGATAGAATTTCTCTGCATTTTTGAAAATGTCATTGTTGACATGAAGTGCTCCAAGTTGAGCTGTGATCACTGATCCAGAATCCACTGGATACCCTTTAACAGTGGTGGCTTCGTGGTTGTACCTCCAAAAGTTGACATTTAGAATTGAAGCATGTCTCTGGATTTCGGCTATTGTTGCATTCAAATAATGGGATTCTGCTCGATCTTTTAAGCTTAATGGCCTTGATCCGTTATCCGTTAATCTCATCAGTTCTTCCCGACACTTCTTAATAACTTCTGGATGGTTCACAAGCTGGTTAAATCCCGAAACCAATGTTGTTGCAGTAGTGTCCTGTCCAGCCAACCATAAATCTCCAATCACATGTTTCAAACATTCCATTGAGTACAAGTTTGTTGCTCCTTTCTCCTTCTCTTGTTCCATTTTTGCCAGATAAGCTTCCACGAAGTCCTGTGGGTTCTCTGAGTTGATAGTTAACTCTCCACTTTTCACTTTCTCATATCTCTCATTTGCTTCTCGTGATACGAAGTTGATTATTTCTACTTGGGACTCAACGATTCTTCTGTATCGTTCCGGACAAAACTTTTTGAGCAACCATACTGGAACAGTGAGGTCAAAAATAGTGAATAAGTCAGCCGATGAATCCATGAGTCCTTTGAGTTTCAAAAACTCGTCTTTGTTGTGAAAATCGAATCGTTTTCCAATCAGTACACTGTTGATAACGCTTCCAACAGTGAGATCGAAGAAATCGGAAATATGGACTATGGTTTTCCCGTTAACAGCATCGTCATCAATTTCGGCACATCTGAAAAATCAGAATAGCTGCGTCAAGTAAGTTTCTTTCAAAATACCTAACATCCAACTCTGCTAAAATTCTCTCCTCCATAAGATCCCGTCCAACACCCATATTTCTAAAAGCCAAAAGTGCAAATCTTCTCATTTCTGCCCAAGACTCTCCGTTCGCGGAAACCAAACCAAGATTTTCTGAAAAGTTTCATTTTATGATGTTCCCATGAAAATTAATCACTTACCACTAACATGTTCAAAAATCGGTGGCAAAAATCGATCTTTGTATTTATTCCCGTTTTTGACAAACACTTCTTGAGAAGTCTCATAATCGCAAATGCTCACATGAGGAATTGGTCCCAACCAAAGAGTGAACACATCTCCATATGTCTAAAAAAATTTTTATTCAAAATTTTCTGATTGATGTGACTTACCTGTCTGAAATAATCGAATGCAGGAACAACTCCTTTGTGTTTCCAACAGTAATAAATCAGCTGATGAATATTTCCAATCAAGGGTAGCGACGTGGGTCCGGGTGGGAATTTTCTTGCCTTTTGGTACTGACGAACTATCAGAATGGCTAGGAAAGTGGTGAGGAGTAACACGAAAATCATTCTTCTGTGGTATCAATTTGTTCTTGTTTACTTATATATAAACTACACATCGGGGTGATCAATGACCCTTCCAACTGACTAATTTGTCTACAAAACACGCTTTGGCATCTTCGACATTTGAAAAACAATAGGGAAAATTCAAGTCATTTGAAAAACTACAAACTCCATTCTAGTGATTTGAGTCAGCATTGAAACCTTTTGAGAAATTGAGCTTCCAGGGCAGAACTACCATTAATTTCCCGGCATTGCAACCGCGTAGCTGTAACCTCTATTCAAGGTTTGGTGACCCATGTATTTTCGGACCGACCATGCTCCAATGCAATTTTTGCTAAATACAGTGAGCTGAATCCATTGATGTATAAACACCAGCCTGTTTGCCGCACCTCTTCAAACAGCTGGCTGGTGCACCTTTGGCGCCATTTTATTGTTAGTTGTGTCACACAACTTGTACGTTTGAGCTTGAAATAAGATACAAACAAAATCAAAGTTACAAATTAAATTTTTATTCCCGGAATTATACAAAAAATTCATGATTACTTGAAAATTGAATTTGAATTGCATTCAAATCTTGACAAATTGCATTTCAAGCTTGAATGGTCTCTTGGCAAAACTATACGGCAACACTTCCGTCGTTGACAACTTTCCGTATGGTTTGAAATTATAACGAAGCAGGAGATTTCCAAAAATCTGAAACCAAAATGATTCTCTTTTCGAAATCTGAACATTTGCTCACCAAATACAGTTCTGATCTAGCCAGCGACTCCCCGAGGCATGCACGCTTTCCAACACCGAACGGAATAACTTTTTGAAGAAGTGACTCATCTCGAATGTATCTTTCTGGATCGAATTTTTGGGGTTCTTCAAAAACTGTTTCATTGATATGGAGAGCGCTGAGTTGTGCAGTGACAAATGCTCCAGAATCCACCATATGTCCTCCCATATAAGTTGGTTCATGGTTGATTCTCCAAAAGTTGACATTCAGAATCGAAGCATGACGTTGAATTTCTGCGATCATGGCGTTCAGGTATAGTGTTTTAGGTCTATCGGCTAAGCTGAGGTCACGAGATCCATTCTCAGTGATCTTCATGAGCTCGGCTCTAGCCTTTTCCATAACTTCAGGGTGTAAAAGAAGCTGGTTGAATCCAGAAATCAAAGTAGTTGTTGTAGTCTCCTGTCCAGTAATCCACAACTCAAGGATCATAATTTTCAGTGATTCGATGCTGAGAACATAATTGTATGATATACAACGAACATTCATGTACTCACTTGAAATCCTTGTCCTCTCCATCTTTTTGAATTTTCAACAAGAACGCATCTGTATAGTCTTGAATGTTGTTCTCATCAATATAATACTGTCCTGACTTCATTTTAGTGTATCTGAATAAAATATTAGAAATACTTCTTATAGCCAAAATCTCACCTGCTCTCCGCTTCTTTGGCCACGAAGCCCGTGGTTTCGTCATTCATAGTGATCAAGCTATTATAACGATTTTTAAAGAATGTCTTCATCACCCATACTGGCAGCATCATGTCCATCGGCGTGAAGAATTCGAAAGCATTGTCCAAGGCGTTTTTAATTTTTAAAAACTCTCCTTTGCTATTTTTATCGAATCGTTTTCCAACTAGAATACTGTTGATGATACTTCCAACGGTCAAATCGAAGAATTCAGATACTTGTGTTGTGGTAACTCCATTCGTAGCGGCTTTGTCAATGTCAGCGCACCTGGAAAGGTTGTTTTCAATGACGAAGGTTATGTACATTCAAAAGACCCATATAAATTTTCTACGAAGACATAAATATACGACGTACCTTGCATCCAACTCCTCAATAATATTTTGCTCCATGACATCCTTCCCGACGCCCATATTTCTGAACGTCTGCAATGCAAATCTCCTCATCTCTTGCCAATGATCTCCGTTTGTTGACGCCACTCCTTTATCGTCTGAAAAAATAATAATTGTTTAATTCGTTTAGTACAGTAATTTTCACTTCTCATCTCTCGAAAAATCGGCACATTGGTTTTGTCGGCATATTTATTGGCATTTTTCACAAAAACTTCATGAGCAGTTTCGTAGTCGGCAATGCTCACAAGAGGGATTGGACCACCCCACAAGGTGAAAATGTTTCCGTAGCGCTGAATGTTTAATTAATTTCGGAATAAGATCTCAAGATGAAACTTACTTTTCTAAACAAGTCCAAAGTAGAAACAACGCTTCCAGTCGACCATAGATAATACAAAATTTGTGGTAAATTTCCGATTAGAGGAAGAGAAACTGGTCCAGGTGGAAGTCTGGACACTTTCTGGTATTGTCTTACGACTAACCAGGTTAGAATAGAAGAAATGAACAAAATGAAGAACATTTTTCAATTTAGACATTTTATCAGGTGGTTTATATAGAATGTTATAATCAAGTCTGATGTTCAAAAATTGCCGCCTTATCAGGTGTTGAGGCTGTAAAGACTATATTCGCTACAGGGACTAGACAATTTGCCAATAAGCTAGAAGAAACTAGAAGTTGAGATCAATGTTCTTTGACGAAGATTGATATTTTCTCTAGTTTGTGAAATTTGAGAAGGTACTGAGTGAATGCTTAGATATTCACCTTCTGGGTTTTCTAGATCATTTTATCTTTGATATTTCTGCCAGAAATCAAAAAAATAGGATTGAAGATGAACTTTTGTTTTACGGTGTAAAAAAATTATCTTTCAATATGAATTATCTCGGTTTCTATGAAAGATATCAACAATTGTTCTACTGATAAAACTTTATCGTCGAGAGAAACTATTTTTCCATTGCTCAGGATTCAATATTTCGTCTACCTTGACTAGAGTGTTTTTAGATGCTGTAACTCGCTGTCAACCGTGTGTAAACAAAGATGTACACAAACACGTCATGTATGAAAGTGATAAGAGTTTTAAGCATTTTTTTTCGCCCATCACTTCACACACTTTTTCCATTTCAAAATTTTTCTTTGTCCTCAAAATGCCTACTCTGTTGAACATGCCAGATCTCGCTTTAAGACTTATAATGGAAAAGTTGGATTATTTATCAGTGTAAGTTTCGGAAGTCGTTACCGTGAAACCTATATTAGAAGGGTCCCTAACTTCTGACTTTGCGCCTATTTATCTCTTACTTTACTCTCAAAGATAGGAAAAATTTATGAATTCATAATTAGTTTCTCATAACATCCCAAGCATTTTACCAGCATTTGACCATATGAGTGTCCTTCTATTACAGGCTTTACGTTATTTTGAAGTTTTCCAAAAACCCATCATTTTTCAGTCAGTGTCTCCGAAAATTATGTATTGATCTACGCAAGTCCATCTTTAGGATTAATCCTGAATCAACATTATCTGTTTTCCAAATGGATCTTAGCTGTGATTCGATTATTACTACCTTGCGTTTCAAAGATCGGACCATCAAGATAACCTACCAAAAACATGAAACTGGATGTTTAATCAAATGGACTGGAGCAAATGGAAAAATGATGCAAGATTCGGATTATGTGAAAATGGCCTTGCATGATGCTCAACTCCTATTGGATTCCAAAAATTCCGGAGCCTTGGATAGATTCAGTTTTTCCACTGAGGATAAATCGGAGGATATTTCAACGTTTTTGGAACGTTTCGAAAGTTATCTGACATCCCGGAATAAGCCTCTGAAAGTCGAGTATTTTTCAATGCATGTCAGCAGTCAGAATCATATTTTGAACGTCTTCCCATTCATGAATCCTACTGAAATTCAAACTTTGGACATGGCCTTTTTTAAAGATAACGGTGAAAAACTGGAAGATGCTGTTCTAGAAAAAATAGTGAAATCTGAGCAATGGAAAAATGCCAAAGAACTTCAATCGGCTAAACTGTTTCGGGACACTCCTCTACCTAATTTAAAGCATTTCAAAAAGCTCTACCTTGAAAATACAACTCTCACAACTGATATGGTTGTAGAATTGAAAGAAATGGGTTTCAATGTGATACAATAATACAGTCTCCTTTCAGGCGTTCCTAAATCCCCTACACATGGAGTACTGTCAAATAAAATTCGACCATTTTAACGCTGAGCAATCATTGATTGATTTATACGGACCACCATTTCTTACAGGATTTCTATCTAACGTTGCATGGTTCTTTGGAATTGACTCTGAAAATATTCTTTCTGTTAGGTTGAATTCTTCATTTATTGTGTTTAATGTAATTGATGAGGAAGAAGTTCCAGAAGGAGCAAATATTATTTTGTGATTATATTTTTTGATATATTTTATTTTGAAATAAATGATTATTATAAAACGAAAACTCGCTTTGAATAAAGTTTTGTTGAATTCCTAAACAATACTCAAACTACTAAAAATTAACAGCAGACTCTTATAGGAAAAGTAGGAAAAATGGAGGCCCACACTTGCGACCGGGCCTTTGCCAGGCCTACGCAGGATCTCTCATAGTTTCTTTTAGAATCAATATTTTGAGACCAACTAAATTTGATATGTAGAACTCGACGAGGGCTACAAAATGATACAATTAAAATAATTTTGTCTTGTCTATGAACAATGTTACAGGAAAAAAAACAGAGACCCTGCCCGGCCCGGTCCGACGCGGCAAGGTCCGGCTACTTTATGACTTTTAACTTTGTTCATAGACAAGACACAGTTTTCCAAATAGTATCATTGTGTGGAACTCGCAGAGTTCTATCATGTCTAAATTAGTTGATCTAAAACTATTGTTTCTGGAAGAAACTATGGCAAGGCCCGCAAAGGGCCCGGCAAAGGCCTAGTTGCAAGTATGTGGAGGCCGGCCTCGGCTTTTTATTCTAAAGCCAAAAAAAGATGCCAGAAAATCTTCATACCAAAAAGTTAAGATATTGAAATTCATACAAAATACAGGACAATTAAATTTTAATAAACTGCATTTCCAACTTGGATGGTCGTTTTCCAGCACTATACGGCATGAGCTCTTTGGTTGACAGCTCTCCATGTGGTTTAAAATCATAACGGAGTAGAAGATTTCCGAAGATCTGAAAACTTTAACTTTTCTATTTTTAATTTCTATGTGGACTCACCAAATAAAGTTCGGATCTTGACAATGACTCTCCAAGACAAGCACGCTTTCCTATACCGAACGGAATCACTTTTTGAAGAAGCTTCTCATCCCGAATGAATCTTTCTGGATCGAATTTTTCTGGATGCTCAAAAACGGTTTCATTGACATGAAGAGCGCTCAATTGAGCTGTGACCAGTGCCCCAGAATCGACCATATGCCCTCCCATATAGGTTGGTTCATGGTTAATTCTCCAAAAGTTGACATTCAGAATCGAAGCATGACGTTGAATTTCTCCAATCACCGCGTTGAGGTATGGTGTCTTGGGTCTATCTGATAAGCTGAGATGGCGAGATCCATTTTCAGTGATCTCCATGAGTTCCGCTCTAGCCTTTTCCATAACTTCAGGATGTAAGAGAAGCTGGTTGAATCCAGAAACCAAAGTTGTGGTTGTAGATTCTTGTCCAGCAATCCACAAATCCAGAATCATTGTTTTCAAGGTCTCAACACTACAAACATTAACATTTCCAAATGAAATTTTGAATGAACCTACTTGAAATTCTCGTCCTCCCCATCCTTCTGAATTTTCCACAAAAACGCATCGGTATAATCTTGCAGATTATTCTCATCAATCACATATCTTCCAGCTTTGATTTCATCGATTCTGAGAAATTCCTTTAACTTTTTAACAAAGTCTAGAATTTCACCTTTCCAACGCCTCCTTCGCCGCGAACTGCTTCGCAGTCTCCTGAACATTCATCAATATCTCTAAACGTCTTGGAAAGACGTTTTTCATAATCCACACTGGCATTGTCATATCGAATGGAGAAAAGGTTTCAAACGCGGCATCCATGACTTCCTTGATTTTCAGAAAATCGTTTTTGTTGTGTTTCTCGAATCGTTTGCCAACTAGGACAGTGTTGATGATACTTCCGACGGTGAGATCGAAGAATTCTGCGGCATGGGTAGTGGTGACTCCGTTAACAGCGGCTTTGTCGATGTCGGCGCATCTGTATGTAAATTATGTCAGATAAGGGGATATGAGAAATGATTAATTGTCACTGGGTTAATGACAACAGACATGTGCAAGTTGCCCTAAGCTAGCTTGGCTTTTTTCTAGCTTGATCGCCTACCTCGCATCCAACTCCTCCATAATTTTCGTCTCCATGAGATCCCTCCCTACTCCCATGTTTCGAAACGTTTGTAATGCGAATCTCCTCATCTCTTGCCAATGCTTCCCATTCGAAGTCAGGATCCCAATGTCTTCTAAAAAATTCAAAATTTGAATACAGTACGTGTTTTTTTGAGCTCTTACTTCTCATCTCTCTGAAAATTGGCGCATGAAATTTGTCGGCATACTTGCTGGCATTTTTTACGAAAACTTCATGAGCAGTTTCGTAGTCGGAAATGCTCACATGAGGGATTGGACCAACCCACAAGGTGAAAACGTTACCGTACCTCTGAAAATCAGAATGATCGAGAAATATTTTGAAAGATGCGAAACCTTTCTAAAAAGGTCCAAAGTTGGAACAATTCCTCCGGTTTTGTATAGATAATAAACAATTTGCGGTAAGTTTCCAATTAGTGGAAGAGACACTGGTCCTGGTGGTAGTCTGGACACTTTCTGGTATTGTCTTACGACTAACCAGGTTAGAAAAAAGAAAACAATGAGAGCGAAAAACATTTCAAACCTTATATGTTTCAAGTTTCTAGTAGCTCGTTTATATACAAGACGGATGCTGATTGAAAATAGGTATATTCAGTAAAAAATCTACAAGGACTACAAACAGTACAATTAATGAAAATCCAGGTATTTTCGTTGAAAAATGGTACGAAAAATTGTGAAGAGTAAAAAAGTTATGTTTTGAAAATTGACTTTCTGTTCCATAAGAACATTTAACTCATTTTCAATCCAATTCAAATATTTTGTGTTCTTTTGTTTAACTCTGTGATTCCTGTAGCGAATATAGTCTTTGTTGCCTTCAACACCTGATAAGATACCAGTGTTTGATCGACAGGCACGATTATAGCCTTCTATATAAACCAACTGATAAGATGTCGAAATCGAAAAATGTTCGTCATTTTGTTCATTTCTTTTATTCTAACCTGGTTGGTCGTTAGACAATACCAGAAAGTGTCCAGACTTCCACCTGGACCGATTTCTCTTCCTCTAATTGGAAATTTACCACAAATTTTGTATTATCTCTGGTCGACTGGAAGCGTTGTTTCTACTTTGGACTTGTTTAGAAAAGTGAGTTAGGCCTGAAAATTTTTATTCCAAATTTTATTATTAATTCAGCGCTACGGAAATATTTTCACCTTGTGGGTTGGTCCACTCCCTCATGTGAGCATTGCCGACTATGAAACTGCACATGAAGTTTTTGTGAAAAATGCCAATAAATATGCCGACAAATTCCATGCTCCCCTCTTCCAAGAGTGAGGATTTTGTAATAGTATAAATTATACCACCTAACTATTAAGAAGATCGAGGAGTGCTATCAACAAACGGTGATCATTGGCAGGAGATGAGAAGATTCGCACTGCAAACGTTTAGAAACATGGGTGTCGGGAAGGATGTCATGGAGCTGAAGATCATTGAGGAGTTGAATGCGAGGTACGTTACTATTGTATTCACCGTAGTCGTCTGTTAGACGTACGAACTCTCGTATAGCAAAAAATAACCTTCTCAGATGTGCTGACATTGACAACGCCGCCGTGAATGGAGTTACCACTACCCAAGCTTCTGAGTTCTTCGATTTGACCGTTGGAAGTATCATCAACAATATTCTAGTTGGAAAACGATTTGATAAAGATACCAAAAAAGAGTTTTTAAAAATTAAAAACGCCTTGGACTCTGCTTTCGAACTTTTCACCCCGTTCGACATGACTGTACCCATGTGGGTTTTGAAGACATTTTTTAACAAGCGTTACAGTAATTTGATGACACTTAATGACGAAACCACAGGTTTCGTGGCCAAAGAAGCGGATAGCAGGTGAGATGAGACGTTGGGAATGTTTATAACTTTTGTTTTCAGATATACACAAATGAAATCAGGACAGTATTCTATCGATGAGAACAACATTCAAGACTATACAGATGCATTCCTGTTGAAAATTCAAAAAGATGGAGAGAACAAGGATTTCAAGTGAGTTTTACCACTTTTTAAATGCATGTAATACACGAATTTCAGTATCGAGTCTCTTAAAACTATGATCATTGACTTGTGGATTACTGGACAGGAGACTACAACAACAACGTTGATTTCCGGTTTCAACCAGCTCCTCTTACACCCTGACGTTATGGAAAAAGCTAGAGCGGAACTCATGAAAATCACAGGAAATGGATCTCGTCCCCTTAGTTTATCCGATAGACCCAAGACAACATATCTGAACGCCATGATCGCGGAAGTTCAACGTCACGCTTCAATTCTGAATATCAACTTCTGGAGGATCAACCATGAACCAACTTATATGGGAGGACATATGGTAGATTCTGGAACATTTGTCACTGCACAACTCAGTGCTCTCCATATCAACGAAACAGTTTTTGAAAATCCAGAGAAATTCGATCCAGAAAGATACATTCGAGATGAGTCACTTCTTCAGAAAGTTATACCGTTCGGTGTTGGAAAACGTGCGTGTCTTGGGGAGTCTCTGGCTAGATCAGAACTGTATTTGGTGAGTGGAAAGTTTTCGATATGGAAAATGTAATCGTTTTGGCTTCAGATTTTCGGAAACCTCCTGCTTCGTTATAATTTCAAACCCCACGGAAAACTGTCGACGGAAGAAGTCATGCCGTATAGTTTTGCCAAGAGACCGTTCAAGCTTGAAATGCAATTTGTGAAGATTTGAATGGGAGAGAATAATTTTCGATAATTTTTTGCGTTTTTTGTATATTTCTTCATTCGTAACGTTACCTATAAATTACCTACGTTACCTAAAAATCGGGTTGTTAGTCTTAAACTGACGTATTATCAGTTGTAAAGTGATATAAAGACTATGTTCGCTACACGAATCATATAATTTGTCAATACACTAGAAGAAACTTGAAATTGTGAAAATTTCGACTATCGAAGATCGAAAAAAAAATCGGTCTGAAGAAATATGGATGACCAAACCTTGAGCTCAACTCGGAGAAATTTTAACTGTAAATAAAAAGTATTCGAAATTTAAAGAACTTCCACCTGGACCTTCTCTCTTCTGCAAATTGGAAATCTTCATCAGTTGGTGTACTATGTTTGGAGAGGTTCCCACTTCTACAGCTTAAACAAAAAGTTTCAGAAATTTATCCAAATGTCAAAAAGTCAGATTCATTGGATAGGGCCGAAAAGTTTCTTGTCGCACTGTTCTGTCGTCATGCCTGAAAAATATTAGGAGTTCTGTTCACCAATTTCTTGAATGTTTTAATGCTCATTAAAATTGTTAGCTTGGGTATTATAGTTTTTGAATTTCTTGAAAAATGTGATTTTTGGATTTATTGAGACCCCTGCACTGGAAGTGGGTGGTTACTTTTTCCACAAAAGAAAAAGAAACAAAACAACCGAAACAAACAAGATTATCAAATTGACTCTTCACCCATTATTTTCCAAATGTCAAAGATGTCAAAGCGTGTTTTGTAGAGACAAAAAGGGCAATGTGTACTTTGTAGTTTTGCCGCCATATATATAAAAGTAAACAAGAACAAATTGATACCAGAGAAAGAAAAAATGATTCTCGTCTTACTTCTCACCACTTTCCTAGCCATTCTCATAGTTCGCCAGTACCAGAAGGCAAGGAAATTCCCTCCGGGACCCACTTCGCTTCCCCTGATTGGAAATATTCATCAGCTGATTTATTACTGTTGGAAACACAAGGGAGTTGTCCCTGCATTCGATTATTTTAGACAGGTAAGTCACATCAATCTGAAAACTTTAAATAAAACTGTTTTAGATCTATGGAGATGTGTTCACTCTTTGGCTTGGACCTATTCCTCATGTAAGCATTTGCGATTATGAGACTTCTCAAGAAGTTTTTGTGAAAAATGGAAACAAGTACAAAGACCGATTTTTGCCACCGATTTTTGAACATGTTAGTGGTAAGTGACAACTTTCAGTGAGACCTCAGAAAAGTATCATTTTTTCAGGAAACCTTGGTTTGATTTCTGCGAACGGAGAATCTTGGGCGGAAATGAGAAGATTTGCACTGGGCGCTTTTAGAACTATGGGTGTTGGAAGGGATCTGATGGAGGAGAGAATTTTAGCAGAGCTGGATGCTAGGTATTATCTAAAAAGAGTATTCAAGGCAACTCTCCTGGTTTTTCAGATGTGCTGAAATTGATGCCGATGCTGTTAACGGAAAGACTAGAGTTCATACCTCAGAATTTTTTGATCTCACTGTTGGCAGCGTTATCAACAGTGTACTCATCGGAAAACGATTCGATTCTCACAACAAGGACGAGTTTCTGAAACTCAAAGGACTTCTAGATTCAGCCGATGAGATGTTCACTATGTTCGACCTCACTGTTCCAGTTTGGTTGCTCAAAAAATTGTGCCCCGGGCGATACGCACTAATGATTGAGGCCCAAGAAGAAATAATTAACTTTGTATCACGAGAAGCAAATGAGAGATATGAGAAGGTGAAAAGCGGAGAGTATACTATCAACTCAGAGGACCCACAGGATTTCGTGGAAGCGTATCTGGCAAAAATGGAACAAGAAGCGGAGAAAGGAATAACAAACTTGTACACAATGGAATGCTTGAAACATGTGATTGGAGATTTGTGGTTAGCTGGACAGGGCACTACTGCAACGACATTGGTGTCTGGATTCAACCAATTTGTGAATCATCCAGAAGTTGTCAGAAGATGTAGAGAAGAGCTTATGAGACTCACGGATAACGGATCAAGACCATTAAGTTTGAAGGATAGAGTAGAATCCCATTATTTGAATGCGACAATAGCCGAAATCCAGAGACATGCTTCAATTCTGAATGTCAACTTTTGGAGATGCAATTACGAGGCCACCACAGTCAAGGGGTATCCAGTGGATTCTGGATCAGTGATCACTGCCCAACTTGGAGCACTTCATGTCAACAATGACATTTTCAAAAATGCAGAGAAATTCTATCCGGAAAGATTTATTGAGGACCCGAAACTTTTGAACCAAGTGATCCCATTTGGAATTGGAAAAAGATCTTGTGTAGGGGAGAATATTGCCAGATCGGAGATCTATTTGGTAGGGAGGTTATTTGTGATTTGTTAATTATTAAGGTTTTCAGATGATTGGAAATTTGTTGCTTCGTTACGATATTAAACCGCATGGAGCAATGCCATCCACGGAGGACAAACTACCGTATACCGCTGGAAAATTGCCCGACAAAACTGTTAAACTTGAATTTTGTAAATTGTAGAGAACTCGTTGTCGCAGTTCGAAAACTAAGAAATTTTAACTGTAAATAAAAATTATTCGAAATTTAAAGAACTTCCACCTGGACCTTCTCTCTTCTGTAAATTGGAAATCTTCATCAGCTGGTGTACTATGTTTGGAGAGGTTCCCACTTCTACAGCTCAAACAAAAAGTTTCAGAAATTTATCCAAATGTTAAAAAGTCAGCTTCATTGGATAGGGCCGAATGGGCCCGGATATTCCAAATATGGCTTATTAGCTTTTGATTAAAACAAATTTGAAAACTCCAGTCTGCGATCCGAAATAAAATCCGGAATATGGAATCTCGAATCCGTGATCATAAATCCGGAATCCGGAATCCGGAATATGGAATTTGCAATCAGGAATTTGAAATCCGGAATCTAAAATCCGGAATCCGGAATATGAATTCAGTTTCCGGATTCCTGATTTTAGATTCCGGATTTATGATTCCGGATTCCGGATTTTAGATTCCGGATCCGAGATTCCATATTCCGGATTTTAGATTCCGGATTCGAGATTCCGAATTCCGTATTTTAGGTTCCGGATTCGAGATTCCGGATTCCGGATTCTGGATTCCAGATTCCGGATTCCGGATTTATGATTCCGGATCCGAGATTCCGTATTCCGTATTTTAGGTTCCGGATTCGAGATTCCGGATTCCGGATTCCGAATTCCGGATTCCGGATTCCGGATTCCGGATTCCGGATTCCGGATTCCGGATTCCGAATTCCGGATTCCGGATTCCGGATTCCGGATTCCGGATTCCGGATTCCGGATTCCGGATTCCGGATTCCGGATTCTGGATTCCGGATTCCGGATTCTGGATTCTGGATTCCAGATTCCGGATTTATGATTTATGATTCCGGATTCCGGATTTTATTCCGGATCGCAGATTTCGGATTCCGAAAATTAGTTTCACTTCGGATTTCGGATTCTTTCCTAGCATGAATATTTTAAGGCCACCATGGTAAATGGCCTAGGAAAACCCCAGAAGAATGTTAGAAAATTTCTAGGCCATTCGAAACCGCCAACTGTGTTGCTCTGTCCCTTTTTTATTGCCGAATTTCAGTTTTTTTTTGTTTATTAATCGCCAATTAATTGAGAATTCTGTTTGTCATTCTCGCAATTGCGACTATTGCGAGATTCTCGCATATTCTCGCGAGAACTCGCGAGAATGACGCGAGAATTAAATTTTGCGAGAAGAGAGAAATGCGAGTGCGAGTATATGCGAGTAAATGCGAGAAGATGCGAGAACGAGAACATGCGAGAAGAGATGCGAGAAATGCGAGACAGGTCCGCCCCGCAAGCTTGCGAGAAGAAGCGAGAAATTGCGAGAATCGTCTCGCGGGTCGGAACTCTAGTTGTTATACGCGTAGATTTTCTGTAATAGTGATGTCTGAATTTTTAATTAATTCTTGCTGAAAAAACGTTAAAATATCAAATGTCAAAAGATCAGAACCTTGTTTAGGCTCTTAAACTTTATAGCCAAAAACTGGTCACAAATCTGCCTACGAAAAAATTGTTGTGCCTGTGTGTAGCTTGGTTATAATCCAAAACTTCAACTCCTGGTTTTCAGGCGTTTGATCTATCTGAAACAGCATCACAGTTCACCGCCAAACTATTCGAACCCTTTTCTTTCTTTAAGGTATAATCTAATCTGCAATATAACCTGTCTACTTTGCTTTTCGATCGCCTATAATTGTCTATTTTCGTCCTAGACCTATTTTCAGGACCTTCGAATTTCAGCGTGCATTCAAAATTTAAACAAACATGTTTTTATTAAGCTCTAATTATAATCCAGAACAATCTTTGTATTCTGGTTATACCATAATCCATTTTGTGTTTGTTGATAAAAAAACACAAGTCAGAAAACATCTGAAAATTTCTAACCCTAACGGATGTCTGGATGACGAGTAGTAGTAAAATCGGTAGTAGACTGACAAGAAAATATTTTCGAATGTCGAAAAATAAACGAGAAGGAAGTCTAGGAATTTTTGGCAAAATAATGGATACGACAGTTCGGCGGCTTCGAAGATCAATGAAATAATTTCGAATAAATCAATATGTTTTTAGAATGAAATGAACAATTTTGTTTATGAAACATCAGTGCATCTTTTTATTTGAAAAGCTCCCTTGTCTTCAAAAGTATGAAGTCAATCTAAAAACATCTGCTGGAAACATTTTATGCGGATCATTGAAACACTTTGAAATCAGGCACACAAAGGAAATCAACTTCCCTCTTGAAGATCTTTGTTTTTGTCAAAAAAGTATTTTCATTTCTCTCAAAATATGTCTCTAATTTGCGACGGAATTCTTCACTCATTTCAGAGCAATTCGGCTATCGTTATCACGCAACCTTTTACCCACTCGAACTTAATAGATTGCGCTGAACTGTATGAACAAGCGAATTCCATTTTTGTTAGCTTTGCCTACGCAAAAAGAGTTTTAGTCCGGCAGACGACTATTTTGTTTTGTTCCTCTATTGTTTTGTTGAGAAGATGTGTTTAGGATTACTGTATGTGGGAATTATATTCTCAAGCTTTCGCACTATAGTTTCAATTAGGTATATCTTAGAACGGCTAGGAGAATACGAGGGCTTCAATTTTGTGATTCACAACCTTCAAGTTCCATGAGATACCACTTCAAAACCACGTGCTGCGATTTGTTCAATTTCAAAAACGAATTTCAATAACCTACGAGTCTCCTACTCTTATCGAACTTCTAATATTAAAACTCGGATTTACGGGTTTTCAGATATGATCTCAAAATTCAGATTATCTCGTTTTCGAACTACTGAAATTCCTACATTTCGAAACTTTAGATACCATAATTTCTGAATTAACGAATGTCTATGAATATCGATATTTTCGTAAAGTTCTCCACTTCTGGATCTCCGAATTTCAAAACTTTTGCATTTTCAAACTTCCAAAATTCTGATGTTTTCAATTCAGGATTTTTGCAAAGATCTGGTTTTCTGAATCTTTAAAACAAAAGTTCGGGAAATCATAAATTCAAAAATCTAGGTTCAGAAATTGGAAACTCAAAAAGATAGAAATTCGGAAGCTCAAAAATTACTGTGTTCGAAAAAACTCGAGAATTTGGATATAATCGGAAAACCAAAAAAATTGAGAGTTAACAGTATCTTTAATTTCCTCTTAATTTCAAAATTCTGAAGTTAACTAAAGTTTAAATAGCTTTTTTAGAGTTTGAGAGTTTTTAAGTTTTAGAATGGGAAATCACCGAGCTTAGACTATTTCTATTTCTCCACTTCTAATTCTGAATTTTTAAATTTCATGAAAATTGAAATATAGGAAACCTGAAACAATTTTTTCAACCTTAAGCTTGAAGTTTCGTAATTTCCAGTTTTCTGGATGTACTAATCAGATATCCGGACTTTTCGAAGTTACGATCTTTCTTATTTCTGACGTTCCAAATTATAAATTTTCGAATATCTTAACTTCCTTAAAATCTAACTTCCTGAAACACTGCCTCGGAGTTAAGAATTTATGAAAATCTTGAATTCCTAAATTTCCATTTTCCTGATAGACTTTGAAAGAATAGTACTTGAATGAAAGTGTTCCAAATTCCAATTATTTTCTGAAATCATTTTCTTGTTTTTTTTTCTTTTTTTTTCATTTCTAAAGTTTCATGGCACAGTTCTAGAATTACGGAACAAAAAAAAAACTTTCTCCAAGTCTATCATCTAACCTTGGAAGAAGGTACAGGAGGCTTAGAGAGGGAAGGGCGATCAAAAAGTTGCTCTTAGAGAGGTTGAATGACGTTGGCGAGTCAAGTGATCCGGGAAAGTAGAACTTGGGTACATCTGTATTTTGGATTCGAGGTTAGAACTAGCAGAGTACTGTAGCTTGTCGCCATTTTTCCGATGACTTAGATGAAGGAAACATGGCGTTTTCGCCTAAGCCTATAATCTACGAAGGGTTCCTAGTGTCTAAATTTTACGCAATTCTAGAACAGTGCCATAAAACTTTAGAAATGTAAAAAGAAAAAACAAAAAAATTATTCCAGAAAAGAATAGATGAACTGAGATAAGAAGAAAACAAGAAAATGTAGCACTTTGGAACATTTTGGGGACCTTCCCAACTAGGACTTTGACACCTTCTGAAAACCCCGTTGATTGTTAAATCATAAAGAGCCAAAAAATTATAGGCGAACCCAAGGCGAGGGTAGAACCTGTTAGGCGAACCCACGAGGAAACTATTCAGATTTTGCTCTTGCTTTTGCCAGATTTAGAGCGCTGTTTGGGCACCTTCTGGGAGTATTCCTAGCGAAATCTGGCCAACCAGCGCCCAAAAGACGACAGTCGCAGCCGAGATCTTTAAACGATTACAGGTATAGTATGCGGACGCCAGTAGGTTCAGCCCCGGAGGCCCAACTGGTTTTTCTCATAATTTCCACACAAGAGTATTTAGAATCCGCGGAACGAGATACCGGGTTCTCCGTGACATTGGCAATCTTACGTGTGACTCACCGGGATTCTTCGTACCCAACCATGTTTTTCCTCCGCATTCTTTCAGACTAACCTACATTCAAAAGTTATTATCGATAACAGTTTTTTATTTTTCCAGGTGAAGTTCCTATCTGAATTTTTCAGTCTAGTTGGGGTGGAGTTTGTGACGAGGCTCGTCTGAAGACAAATGAAAACACCCAGTAGAAAAATAAAGAGACAAAGGAATGTGGGAGGGAAGTGAAATGCACATGTCCCTTTTTCGGGATTACGGTAAGTGACTGGGTATAAAAGTTTATAGAAGCTAACACGAAGAACGAAAACGGACTAGCAATGGTCCACGTTGCCCGGAACTGTGTCATTTGCTCACGGCTCACAAGTGATTTCAGTTACGGGGTAAGTTCTAATACCTGGTTAGGACTGATATGATTTTTCAGAACAGTTCAAGATCATATCCGTTTTGACCATTTATAGTATTTCCTTGTTCCAGGTTGACTGCTGCAACGCATGTAAAATGTTCTTTCGTCGCCACGTCGTCAAAGAATCCCCACTGAAACCCTGTTTATCTGGAAATGAAGTTTGTCCTCCAGACACTCTAGCTGGCTGTCAATTCTGTCGATTCCACAAATGCCTACAATCCGGTATGACCTTGGAACCATTAATCCCAAAACCTCCTCTAAATGATTTTATTGAAAATCTATCCAAATTAGATTCCTATCGATATCAGATTCTCTGCAACTACTATCCAATCGATCCGGATCTAAATGTAGCTACTGTATTATTCTTCAAAAAAGTCATGTATACAGAAAGAGAGCCAGAATCACAAATGAATTTCACATCGTGGATCTATATGAGCGCTCTAGCTACGATCGAAGTCATGAAAAAGTTTCCATTCGTCTACTTGGCGAAACCCGGAGATCAGTTGATCCTAACAAGATCTTCGTTTATGAATGTGTCTAGCTTTTGTGCAGCTTTTCGAGCATATTCTTCAAATCAAGAAGTTTTATCATTTCCTGATGGCTCGGATGTTCTACCGTACGAATTCGTGAGTTCTAGATACGAGGAGATTGGAAATCGTATAAGACGACGATTGATTTCCAAATTTGTCGACTTGAAAATAAACAAAGACGAATTTCTGTTGCTTCTGGTATTGATATTTTGCAATCCAGGTGAGCCAATCGCCAGATACTGTAAACTCTGACACTACCACTTTTCAGCACTGCCGAATCTATCTGAAACAGGACAGATTTTGGTTTCCACCTATCAGAATGTTTATAGTAGTGCTCTTTTTCAATATTGTTCGCAGAAATATGAAAAGTGTGGACCCATCAGATACACCGAGTTGCTGTCAGTTATAAGCGTAATTGGAAAACATGCAGAAGATGTGAATAATTATTTTGTGATTTCACAACTGCATGGAATCGATTGTTTCATTCCGTCGATTGTTGAAGAGGGCATCAATTTGCTTTGAAATTTGTTGTTCTAACGATTTGAGAAATAAAATAATCACACAGTAAATCATTTGGTTGTTTCAATGAAGTTTGAGAAAATAAATCGCATGAGTAAAAGAAATACAGTGCGCGTCATAATTATAGGACCCCCCCCCCCTCCCAAATGGATGTTCTGAAAAAACCAAGAAAGATAGCTGAATTCTGTCAATGCAGTTAGATTCAGCGTGTGAAAAAAACCTACGTCTACAAATTTTCAAACCAATTGAGCCATTTTTGAGCTCACACGGCACAAAGCTCATTTTTTAGGTCGCGTCCTAATTATAGGACCCCTCCTGGAAAATGAAAAATCTCAAGTTTTTTAGAGAAAAAAAATTGAAATTTTTTCTTTGGAAATTGTTAAATTAGTCTTAAAATAGCCTATTCTGGCCTATTCTGACGTTTTACACAAATTTTGATTACTCTAGTCGAGTTTCAGAAAAATTTATTTTCAGACTTTTTCGGGATTTTTAGGGTTTTTGGGATAAATCGTGAATAACTTTTCTCCTAGGTGAAATTTTTCGCTGAAATTTACAGGAAGCATTTTAACAATGCTCATAATCATGTTGTAAGTGTTCAACGCATCTCTGAGCTCCGGTAGCTCGAAATTGAGCTCGCGTTTTTAACTGAAAAAAGTATCCCCAACTGAAAAATGTTCGAAGCTGTAGAAAAAGTTCGGAAGATGTTCTGAGTAATCAAAATTGCTACTAAAATTAATAACTTGCACAGAAGAATAATTTTTACAGCTGTTGAACATTTTTTACAGCTTCGAAAGTTTTTCTGTTGGGGTTAATCTTGGAAAATTCTTCTGTTTGTCAACACGATTTTCGAATGCTTATTCAATGAAAACTTTGTTCAATCAATTTGCAGCTGTCCATGTAGTTTTTCATAGATCTTCTGGAAAGCAGCTTGTAATTCAGAAAGATGGTTTAATATCAAACTGGAGCAACAAATTTCCAATAATCTGAAAACCTTGAAATATGAATATGTAAATTACTAATTATCAACCAATCAAATAGATCTTCGATCTAGCAATATTCTCGCCTACACAAGATCGTTTTCCAATTCCAAATGGGATCACTTGGTTCAACAGTTTCGGGTCCTCAATAAATCTGTCCGGGTAGAATTTATCTGCGTTTTGAGGAATGTCAAAAACTTAATTGTGTCTTCAAGATTGGACTTGATTTCAGCCGCTGAAATGTTTGATGAATTCAAGAAATATTCATTTTGTGGTCACAGCTCAACTTGGAGCACTTCATGTCAAAAATGACATTTTCGAAAACGAAAAGAAGTTATATTTGGAGAGATTTATTGAAGAACCGAAACTTTTGATGTCCTTTGTTGTCTTTTTTTATTGTCTAGAACTTTTTAGATAATTGGAAATGTGTTGCCTCGCTACGATATCTAACCGCATGGAGCATTACCATCCACGGACGACCAACTTTCGTGTACCATGAGAAGAATGCCGGATAAAAATGTTAAACTTGAGTTTTGTAAATTATAGAGAAACCGTCGTCCTATTCAAAAAAAAAAGAAGTAATTTCCATTGCAAACAAAGCGTCACAAAATGATCGTCCATTTCTTATATACTACCCCACTCACCTGGTTGTCTGCGTCTCTCGACCGCACTACAAACAATTCGAAAACAGCCAAATCGTGGTTTGTAGCACCCCATTTCGGACCCAGGACAATTATTGTTTTGTAGTCAGTCGAAAGTATTTAAAATGAATCTAGTGGTTCCCATCATCAGTCATGATTTTGGTATTGATCCTTACTGCTTTCCTTGCTTTTCTTATAGCTCGGCAGTATTCGAAGTCTAGAAGACTTCCACCTGGACCAGTTTCTTTTCCATTAATCGGAAATCTTCATCAATTGGTATACTATGTGTGGAGAGAGAAAGGAATCGTTCCGGCGTTAGATTTGTTCCGAAAAGTAAGTTTGCATTTTGACGTGACGGGGTATGCTGATCAAGCACCTGATAAAGTATCCGCTCACATGGAATGACTCCCAAGTGTTACCCTCGAAAAAACTCGAGACCTACATGGTTAGAAAGAGCGTAAAAAGTTATCTTAGAATCCAAAAGGAATAGTTGGTAAAAAATTTTTATAAGGAGTTATGGACCAAAATGTACCAAAAAATGGCAAAAATTTCAAAAATTCATAACTTTGTCAGTTTATGTCCGTTTGTTAAAATTCAAAAAACAGTAGATAGACAATTAACTGAACATTTGGAAAAAAATTTTTTGATTTTTTTCCTATTGATTGAAATATTGATTTTTTGAAAAAACCGAAAACATTTTCAATTTCTCAAAAATTCCAAGTTAACTTTTTTTCTTATTATGACCATTGAATTCAGCACATTTGATTTACTATACAAGCATGTCAATACCCCGGGGGAAATCATGCTCACACAAGTTATGCCGAAAAATATCGATTTTTGGCACTTGGCTGCATTGAATTAGTTGTCCTCGGCGGCCCGTATGGTGAGGGGCATACTTGTTTTTGTGATTTTTACATGCGTATCGTTTGCTTAAAGTGTTTGAAATAAAATCCTGCGACATACAAAGTCAATTTTTCAAATGCCGTAACATTTCTTAAAATCATGACTTCGAAAAAATCAAAATTTTTACCTTTCACAGGGCACATCTATAGTCAAACTTGATGGAAACAGCCAAACTCTTTTTTCAACGTTATCAGAAGATCATAATCTTATCAACGGCTTGAACAGAATTTTTAATTAGGCTCTAAAAATAAAAATATTCACCGATGATGGGACACCTCTTGTTTTGGACCATAACTCAAAAACGAGACGAAATTTCAAGAAACTGTTATCGCCATTCGATTCAAAATTAGAAAATACCACTGTAAAAATATTATAAGTTTGGTCCGTCTGGTGGAAGTAGGTGTAACAGAATATGGTCGAATTCGATAATCCAAAACTGACAGGATACCTTTCGAAAATCGTTCATTTCGTCTACATCAACCATATGGACCGATACAATAACATTCATCTTTAGTTAATTTTCAATTTTGAATCGAATGGCGTTAACAGTTTCTTGAAATTTCGTCTCGTTTTTGAGTTATGGTCCAAAACAAGAGGTGTCCCATCATCGGTGAATATTTTTATTTTTAGAGCCTAATTAAAAATTCTGTTCAAGCCGTTGATAAGATTTTGTCATTTTAATGATGTTAAAACAAAAGTTTAGCTGTTTCCATCAATTTTAACTATAGATGTGCCTTATGACATGTCACACCTCACCAAAACAAGGAGTCAGGCTCTAATAATCGTAAATATTTTTATTTCTAGGACCTAAATCAAAATTCTGTTCAAGCCGTTGATAAGATTATGATCTTCTGATAACGTTGAAAAAAGAGTTTGGCTGTTTCCATCAAGTTTGACTATAGATGTGCCCTGTGAAAGGTAAAAATTTTGATTTTTTCGAAGTCATGATTTTAAGAAATGTTACGGCATTTGAAAAATTGACTTTGTATGTCGCAGGATTTTATTTCAAACACTTTAAGCAAACGATACGCATGTAAAAATCACAAAAACAAGTATGCCCCTCACCATACGGGCCGCCGAGGACAAGGATTCCAAAGCAGCCAAGTGCCAAAAATCGATATTTTTCGGCATAACTTGTGTGAGCATGATTTCCCCGGGGTATTGACATGTTTGTATAGTAAATCAAATGTGCTGAATTCAACGGTCATAATAAGAAAAAAAGTTAACTTGGAATTTTTGAGAAATTGAAAATGTTTTCGGTTTTTTCAAAAAATCAATACTTCAATCAATAGGAAAAAAATCAAAAAATTTTTTTCCAAATGTTCAGTTAATTGTCTATCTACTGTTTTTTGAATTTTAACAAACGGACATGAACTGACAAAGTTATGAATTTTTGAAATTTTTGCCATTTTTTGGTACATTTTGGTCCATAACTCCTTATAAAAATTTTTTACCAACTATTCCTTTTGGATTCTAAGATAACTTTTTACGCTCTTTCTAACCATGTAGGTCTCGAGTTTTTTCGAGGGTAACACTTGGGAGTCATTCCATGTCAGAAACATTGAATGTTTGGCCTGCAACTTCTTGAGAACCCTATCTGAGAAAATTTAAAGATTTTTTTCAGACCTATGGAGATGTGTTCACAATTTGGCTGGGACCAATTCCTCATGTAAGCATTTGTGACTATGAGACTTCTCAAGAAGTGTTTGTGAAAAATGGGAACAAGTACAAAGATCGATTCATGCCACCCATATTCACAGCTGTTAATGGTGAGTGCATTCTGACTTTACGGTGTTCATTGGCCATAGCTCAACTGGTAGCAACGCGGCTCCTGGTCCCTCAAGTTCAACTCCTCGTGGGGCCTATATAAGCAACGTTTCCAGATTTTTAAAAATAATTTTTCACTCTTCAGAAATACTCATTTTTAGACAATCTCGGCTTGTTCGCAGCAAATGGAGACCAGAGAGCTGAAATGCGTAGATTTACACTTCTCACGTTTCGAAATTTGGGTGTCGGAAGGGAATTGATAGAACAGAGGATTTTGGACGAACTGGAGGAGAGGTAACAAAAATGTATTTGAATTTATACCTGGATTAAAAACTTCCAGATGCGCAGAGATCGATGCAGACGCAACTGATGGAAGAACAGTTGTCCATGTCTCAGAACTGATGGATTTAGCAGTTGGAAATGTTCTCAACAGTATTCTAGTTGGAAAACGATTTGTTGGAGAACAAAAGGACGAATTTTGGAAGATCAAGAGACTAATGGATACTTCTGCTGAAGTATTCACAATGTTCGACATGACAGCACCACTTTGGTTTTTGAGAAGATTCTTTCCGGGACGATTGAAAGTGCTGACTGATGTTCAAGGCGAAGTTCTCAACTACATCTCCCGAGAAGCATTGGAGAGATACCAAAAAGTGCAGAATGGGGAGTATACTATCAACTCAGAGGACCCCCAAGACTTCGTAGAAGCGTACCTGGCAAAAATCGAAGAGGATAAGGAGAAAGGAGTCACAAATATGTACACAATGGAATGCTTGAAACATGTAATTGGAGATTTGTGGTTTGCTGGACAGGACACTACTGCAACGACATTGGTTTCTGGATTCAACCAGCTTGTGAATCATCCAGAAGTTATCCAGAAGTGTCGAGAAGAACTGTTGACACTTACGGGTAACGGATCGAGACCATTGAGTTTGAAAGATAGAGCAGAGCCTCTTTATTTGAACGCCACGATAGCCGAAATCCAAAGACATGCCTCAGTTCTAAATGTGAATTTCTGGATGGTCAACCACGAGGCTACCACCGTCAAGGGACATCCACTGGATTCTGGAGCAGTAATCACAGCTCAACTTGGAGCACTTCATGTCAACAATGACATTTTCAAAAATGCAGAGGGATTCTACCCGGAAAGATTTATTGAGAACCCGAAACTTTTAAATCAACTGATCCCATTCGGAATTGGAAAACGATCTTGTGTAGGGGAGAATATTGCTAGGTCGGAAATTTATATGGTATGAAATTCCTTGTTATCAGTTTTATATATCTAGAATTTTGCAGGTAATTGGAAATTTGTTGCTTCGCTACGATATCAAACCGCATGGAGCCTTACCATCCACTGACGATCAACTTCCGTATACCATGGGAAAAATGCCGGACAAAACGGTTAAACTGGAATTTCATAAGTTATAGAATAACCGTCGTCCAATTCAAAAAACGAAGGCATTTTTATTGTGAATAAAGCGTCACAAATTGATCGTCCATTTCTTTTATACTACCCACTCAGCTGGTTGTCTGCGTCTCTTGACCGCACTACAAAAAACGCAAAAAATGCCTCGGCTCGTGTTTTGTAGTCTGGCATTTCGGACCTAGGCAATTATTGTTTTGTAGTCAGTCAAAAATATATAAAATGAATCTTGTCGGTTGAATCGTCAGTCATGATTTTGGTATTGATCCTTACTTTAATAATCGTAAATATTTTTATTTCTAGGACCTAAATCAAAATTCTGTTCAAGCCGTTGATAAGATTATGATCTTCTGATAACGTTGAAAAAAGAGTTTGGCTGTTTCCATCAAGTTTGACTATAGATGTGCCCTGTGAAAGGTAAAAATTTTGATTTTTTCGAAGTCATGATTTTAAGAAATGTTACGGCATTTGAAAAATTGACTTTGTATGTCGCAGGATTTTATTTCAAACACTTTAAGCAAACGATACGCATGTAAAAATCACAAAAACAAGTATGCCCCTCACCATACGGGCCGCCGAGGACAAGGATTCCAAAGCAGCCAAGTGCCAAAAATCGATATTTTTCGGCATAACTTGTGTGAGCATGATTTCCCCCGGGGTATTGACATGTTTGTATAGTAAATCAAATGTGCTGAATTCAACGGTCATAATAAGAAAAAAAGTTAACTTGGAATTTTTGAGAAATTGAAAATGTTTTCGGTTTTTTCAAAAAATCAATACTTCAATCAATAGGAAAAAAATCAAAAAATTTTTTTCCAAATGTTCAGTTAATTGTCTATCTACTGTTTTTTTGAATTTTAACAAACGGACATGAACTGACAAAGTTATGAATTTTTGAAATTTTTGCCATTTTTTGGTACATTTTGGTCCATAACTCCTTATAAAAATTTTTTACCAACTATTCCTTTTGGATTCTAAGATAACTTTTTACGCTCTTTCTAACCATGTAGGTCTCGAGTTTTTTCGAGGGTAACACTTGGGAGTCATTCCATGTCAGAAACATTGAATGTTTGGCCTGCAACTTCTTGAGAACCCTATCTGAGAAAATTTAAAGATTTTTTTCAGACCTATGGAGATGTGTTCACAATTTGGCTGGGACCAATTCCTCATGTAAGCATTTGCGACTATGAGACATCTCATGAAGTTTTTGTAAAAAATGGAAATAGGTACAAGGATCGATTCTTGCCACCCATATTCACTCATGTTAATGGTGAGTTTTTGTTTTTTTTGTGGCGGGACGCATTCTGACGTGAAGGTGTGCAGTGGCTTTTTGTAATTTTTTACTGTAAGATCACTGTAATTACACTAAATTCCTCGTTGCCCCTCAACTCTATATTTTCAATCCTAAATGAATGACGTTATCTAGGATTCCATTTTTCAAACACCCCCCCCCCTTTTTTTTAGTGATAAATGACCAATTTTAGTGAGACATTAGAAAATGAATTTTCAGGAAATCTTGGTTTGATTTCTGCGAACGGAGAATCTTGGGCAGAAATGAGAAGATTTACACTGGGTGCTTTTAGAACCATGGGTGTCGGGAGGGAATTGATGGAACAAAAAATTTTGGACGAATTGGAGGAAAGGTGTAAAAAATTTATGTGAATTCAATTCTAGATTGAAAGTTTTCAGATGCGCTGAGATAGATGCAGAGGCAACTGATGGAAAGACAGTTGTGCATGTATCAGGCTTGATGGATTTGGCAGTTGGAAATGTTCTGAACAGTGTTCTAGTTGGAAAACGATTTGTAGGGGAACAAAAGGAAGAGTTTCGAAAAATCAAGCAACTCATGGACTCTTCTAATGAAGTATTCACAATGTTCGACATGACAGCACCACTGTGGTTTTTGAGAATGTTCTTTCCGGGAAGATTGAAGTTGATGAATGAAGTTCAAGACGAAATTCTCAACTACATCTCCCGAGAAGCATTGGAGAGATACCAAAAAGTGCAGAGTGGAGAGCATGTCCTGAGCGTGGAAGACCCCCAAGACTTTGTGGAAGCGTACCTGGCAAAAATCGGAGACGATAAAGAGAAAGGAGTCACAAATATGTACACAATGGAATGTTTGAAACATGTGATTGGAGATTTGTGGTTTGCTGGACAGGACACTACTGCAACGACATTGGTTTCTGGATTCAATCAGCTTGTGAATCATCCAGAAGTTATTGAGAAGTGTCGTGAAGAATTGATGAGACTTACGGATAACGGATCGAGACCTTTAAGTTTAAAGGATCGAGCAGAATCTCACTATCTGAATGCGACGATAGCCGAAATTCAGAGACACGCTTCAATTCTAAATGTGAATTTCTATATTGTCAATTACGAACCAACAACGATCAAGGGATATCCAGTGGATTCTGGAGCGGTGATCACAGCTCAACTTGGAGCACTTCATGTCAACAATGATATTTTCAAAAACGCCGAGAAGTTCTATCCGGAAAGATTTATTGAGAACCCGAAACTATTAAATCAAGTAATCCCATTTGGAATCGGAAAACGATCTTGTGTTGGGGAGCATATAGCTAGATCGGAAATCTATATGGTGAGAATCTATCCCAGACACAAATCTCATGAAAGATCCCAGAAAGTCCCAAAAATCCTAGAAAGAAATTTGGGATCTATTCCAGAAAAAAGGTCATAAATAGGTCCCCCGGTCCCAACAAGACGAGTATGTTCCCATCTGCTCGTCAAAGGTCTTATCAATTTTTTTTCACGGTTTCCTTATCATGGTCATATACCCTGGGTTACTGAGTCGCTGTTCCTGAAGAATTGAATATTCGAGATTTCGTGTTTTCAAATTCAGAGATTTTTCAAGGATTTTACTGGAATCCAGCAAAAATTATGAAACAATGACAACGTTGTCTCTGGGACCTCAATATACCCACGTCAATATACCCTCGTTATCTGTCTTTTATATATAGTTTGTTCCAGATAATTGGATACCTATTGCTTCGCTACGATATCAAACCGCATGGAGCACTACCATCCATTGAGGATCAACTTTCATATAGCGCTGGAAAACAGCCGGATAAAACTGTAAAACTTGAATTTGTTAAGTTATAAATTACCTGTAATTTTTGGTTTATTTCTGTAAAGATGCTTAATAAATATAGATTTCAGGATTTCTTTCGAACTAATGATTGAGAAAAATTTGACCTTGTAAAAACGAAAAAATTGAAAAAAACCGGCTGAACAAATATACTCCATGTATTTGTCCTGGTCAAATAGACAAGGCGTGCTTTGTAGACAAAAAATTACACAACCTTACGTTTCTTGATAACACCAGGCGTGCTTTGTAGTTTTCTTCTTTTTATTCGACTGGCAGAGATCAACATGCATGTCGAAAAGAAATGTTTCTCGTTTTACTATTCTCTACTTGCCTTGCTATTATTATAGTGAGACAGTATTTGAAAGTCCGGAAACTTCCACCCGGACCCACTTCTCTTCCCTTGATTGGAAATATTCATCAGCTGGTTTACCACACTTGGAGGCACAAGGGAATCGTGGAGGCATTCGATTACTTCAGACAGGTAGGTCCACTTTTTTTTGGAAGCTAGTGGATTTTGTCCTGGCGGTGTACGGTAGTCAAGCACCGGGTACCGTATCCGTGTAGCTCATGTATGTAGTAGCGTACCTAAATTACGGTTAGGGTACTTCTAGGATAAGTTAGAGAGCCTGATGGTTTCTGGATCGCTGAGCTTATTTTCTATAAAATTTACGGTTTGGTCCACGGCCACATACATAGACTTCCGCCCGTTGCCGAAATTTTCACAGCCTTGGTTCACTTCCAATTTTTGACCCGCAACTGCTAGAAGACCATATCTGACATTTTTCATGTAATTCCACTTTCAAAATGTTTTTCAGACCTATGGAGATGTGTTCACTATTTGGCTGGGACCAATTCCTCATGTGAGTATTTGTGACTATGAGACCTCTCAGGAAGTTTTTGTCAAAAATGGAAACAAGTATAAAGATCGATTCTTGCCGCCACTTTTTGAACATATCAGTGGTTAGTGACAAATTTCAATAAAACAACAGAAAAATTTCAATTTTTCAGGAAATCTTGGTTTGGTTTCCGCCAACGGAGAAAATTGGGCCGAGATGAGAAGATTTGCACTTGGAGCTTTCAGAAGTATGGGTGTTGGAAGGGATCTGATGGAGGAGAGAATCATGGTTGAGTTGGATGCTAGGTACTCAAAATTTACAATTTCCGAAACTCAAAAAATTATTTGTCAGATGTTCTGAAATCGATGCGTCTTCCATTGACGGAACAAGTGTCGTTCACATCTCTTCATTCTTTGACATCACTGTGGGAAGTGTCATCAATAGCATTCTCGTTGGAAAGCGCTACGATGAGCACAATAAACAAGAGTTCCTAGATATAAAAGCCCTTTTTGACGCTAACGCCGACCTGTTCACCGTATTCGACCTTTTTGTCCCAGTTTGGTTCCTCAAGAAGTTTTTCCCTAGCCGCTTCGAGAGATTTGTGAAGGGAGTGGAAAACATCAACAATTATGTTTCTCGAGAAGCGATGGAAAGATATGAGAAGATGAGAAGTGGAGAGTGTCCAATAGACCCGGAAGACCCACAGAGCTTTGTGGAAGCGTATTTGTTGAAACTGGAAGAGGAAGAGAAGAAGCTGAAAGAAGAACCGGATCGTATGTACACAATGAAATGTTTGAGATTCGTTATTGGAGACTTATGGCTAGCTGGACAGGACACTACTACAACCACCAGTAGTGATGAGTCGTACCTCTCTCCCACTTAATTGCTTTGAGAGACCCAGACACTAAGGGGCGCCGCCCCCCTAAGTTAAGGATAGACCGGCACTCTGCGTCTCTCGCCGTCACACACTCTCTCGTTCACTGTCTGACCTTGTCTACCACCCTCCTCATTATCTCTTATCTCTCTCGCCCCGCCCACTCTCTCGTTGCGCCTCCCCCTTTTTGATTGACAGGTCCTCAAAAAATGACCCTGAAAAAAATCCTGCAAAGTTCAACCTGCATAATTTGCCTCAAAAAAATTCTGCAAAATTCTAAAATCACCCTGAAAAAAAATTCTGCAAAAAAAGATGCTGAAAATAAACCTGCAAAAAAATATGCTGAAAAAATTCTGCACAATTTGTCTGTAAAAATGAGATGTCAAAAAAAATCCTGCAAAGTTCAAAGATGCCAAAAAAAATGCTGCTAAATTTGGGAAAAATGTGAACATCCACCAAATTTTGAAATTCCAAAGGGCGTAATTATGAAAAAGATCCAGTTAGGTACATTTACCGCCGCTCCCTTTTTTTTGATTGACAGGTCCTCTTTATAAAACATCTCGGGCACACTAGGATCCCTCAATATGAAATTTCAAGGATAGTTGCATAATTATGAAACAGATACATTCACCACTCCTCTTTGATTGACAGATCCTTTTCATAAACCGCGGTTCAAAATTTCAAGGGGGATAATTATGAAATTTCAAGGATAGTTGTATAATTATGATACACAGGTATCTCTTCTTTGATTGACATGTCACCTTTGAACTGAAGCCGACTATCGTATGAAAGCGGGAAAAGGAAAATACTTCTGAAAAAATCCCAATCCGTATACAAATCCAACATCTGCATGTTAGAAAATTCGACGTATCATTTCATAATTATGAAACAGGTACATTCACCTCCCCCTTTCTTTTATTGACTGGTCTCTTTTTCAACTACCGAAGAATCTCCGAAAAGATGCAAATGTTGCGACGAAATACACATTTCAACTAAAAATGGACAAACAGTTTCAAAACCTCCTTCAGGGTAAAACAAGTAATCGAGACGCTTTTTTGATTGACAGGTCAGATGTCGACTACCGTATGCGGGAAAAAAGGGTTAAGAGGGCTTGAAAAAAGTTCGAGAAAATATTCGCTGAAAAGAACCTAAAATTAACCAAAAATTTTCATGTTGCGAAACACTTGACGAGATAATTATTTCAAAATTTTTGTCGATTTTCGAAAAGTTGCGAAAAGTTTCGAAAATATTGCGAAATCAAAATTTATTTTGATGAGATAATTATTTGAAATGTTGCCTGTCGCAATGTTTTAACATTGTGTTCTGTTTTTTTAATAAAAATTAAAAATATTATCACTTTTTTACTGATGAAACGGTAATTGGAGAGGAACAGGGGGAGAAAAATGTGAATTTGACAGAAAAAGGGGGATATGCGAAAAAAAAAATCACATTACATTGGTGCCAATCTTCACCAGACACGGACGGCAGAGTTGAATACTCAATGTGGCTCCATCAAATGTCGAGTTGGCATCGCATTGGTGGCAAAACATTGCCAAAGAGAAGCGTTGGAGCTTCTGAATTCTCATCATATCTTCTGAAAAAAAAACTTTTTCTAGTAAAAATTAAGGGAAAGATCTACTCACCGCCACCGCGTCTTCTGGCTGCAACTTTCCGTTTTGGTGCCTGCTCCTCCGAAAAGAGTTGACGTGCTGCTGGTTGTGGTGGTGGTGGTGGTGGTGGTACTGGATCATACAAGGGATAGTCATACTGTGCACCTGGAAAAAAACAATTATTTTTTGAAAATGAGAGTTTTCTTACCATTAAATTGCCTGTCGTAGTAGCCTGGCGTTTCGATTTGCGTCTCGGTGGATGAATCAAAACCAAGGGGTGACATGTCCAAACCGAGATCGACTAGTGCTTTTTTAGGTGCTGGTGGTGCATTTTTCGGTGCACATGTCTTTTTAGGGGTTTTTTCGAGATTGGACATCAAGGGCAATAAAAAAATCACCTGTCGGGAAGATGAAAAAATACGAGAATGATATATTCATTGCTAAAAGTGGGCGGAGTCTGGCAAGATTTAGATAATTGGTCGGCTTGAATGAAAGGAATGCATGGGTGGAGGTCAAAAATTTGGGGTTTAGAATAAGGTTTATTCTACATACATCATGATTACTACTCAAGACGTCTACGACTTTTGCTTGAAAATGCTTCAAGATAAGGTGTGTTTTTCAAACCATTTATGACTTTTTTGGAATTTTTTGTGTTTTTAGAAGCAATTCTTCGTCTTCTTGCAAGGACGAGGGGGTACGGGGAAGACCCACACAATCCGTCGCATCGCTGCTGCTCTGAAACCGAACCAATACCTCTTGATGAGCGCAACGAACACGGGGGCAATAGAAATTGGTGGGGAGACGATCTATAAAGCTCTAAAACTCCCCCTTGATCTGTTCGATACGGATGTGATCAACTACAAACACTGCCCTGATTTGGAGTTTGTTGTTTTTGATGAAGTATCGATGATGATCGGTGAAATGCTCGGTATTTTGGACGATGCTCTGCGAAAAAAGACTGGAAAAAATGCGTTGTTTGGAGGGTGCTCAATTCTTTTGTCCGGAGACTTGCGTCAGTTATCGGTTGGAGACGATCGAATATTTCAAGGTATTAAAAAATTCACTTTTTTCTTGAAAAAAATTCTTACAGCTGACAACTGGTATCTCTTCGATCGGATTGAACTGAAGAAGAGTATCCGGCACACCACGGATCAAGAATTTGCGGACCATCTGTCAAGATGGGCTGAAGGAGAAGTCCATCCGTGGGATCTCCAATTTTTCAAGAAGAGGGAGCTTTGTCCAGATGGGTTGGACTACAAAACTGTAGCCCAGGCATTTTTGGCACTTCCACCTGGAAAAAATGCAATTTTATGTGCAAATAGGGAGGCTGTAGCTCGATTCAATGAAGCTGTCGTCAAAGAAAAAAAACCAAGTCAAAATGTGCTGAAGACCTACCGACACGTTCTCGAAAAGAAGATGGAAGGAGTGAGAGGGCCACCACACTATGAGGAGCAAGAAGAAGATGGGTACTTTCACGTGGCGGTTGGATTGGGTGTCCTGTTCACAGGGCAAATGGTTTCAACGGAGAATTTTCGTGTGAAAAGTGGCACACATGGAGTCATCCTCGGATTCGAGCGGGGGTATGGTAGCATCGTCAAACATCTCCGAATTCAGTGAGTTTTTTCTTTGATTTTTATAGAGTTTTTTCAATATTTTATAGGATCCACGGAAGACCCTACCACTTTATCCGTCAATACACACAACAACCAATTTATGGAAACCTCCGCTCACTCGTCAGCCTACGCTTCGAAATTGTGAATTCCTACGCATTTGTTGTTCACCGTGCACAAGGAATGACTTTGGATAAAGTAATCGTGGATACGAGTAATGGACTGGGCACCGCGATGGGATACACGGCATTCTCGAGAGTACGCACAGCTGCCGATCTGTTCATCACACATCTCCCTAAAAAGACTGACTTTTCCGAGCTACGTCACATAATAACAGCAGATGAGTTGGTAAACAGAGCACTGGCTGAACAACCTCTTTTGGATCTGATGCCCAAGTCCGAGGATTTGGCGAAGGAGAATAAAGAAGCTGCTACATGATGCAATTGAGAAGCATGAGGACAACCAGGATGCGCTGTAATAAATGTTGTTTAAGAATCTGTTGAACGTTTCTATGGAATAAATGTATTTCAATATAATCAAGTTTGTTCTTTTTCGGAAAAAGAAGTGCGATTTCATACTTTTAGATACTTTCATACGTTTTTTGTCCAAAAATGTCATTCTGTTACAAACGTTTCAACATTTCGTTCTTACTTGTGTCACCATGAGAGGTCAACCCACCACTTCTTCTTCGCGGAGTGTTTATTCTTACATGTCGAACGGCATGGCGAGCGGTCGTCAACAATCTTCCTCTCCTTCTTCTCCTTCTTCTTCTTCTTCTTCACCGCGCAAGGGCGTAAACTTTCCGACGGATGAAGAGCTCGACTTTTTGCATAAACACTGTGAAATCATTGATGCAACCAAATTCTATCGATCCACACCTGGAACTCTGAAATTACCTCCAACACGCATCCAACTTCGAAACTTGGATAAGCTTCCGAAAGCATCCTTGGATGTCAATGTGGGCCGAATTTTTGACATCTTCATACGACATATGCTTCAACAAGAGGGCGGAAATCTGGAAACCACACGTTATTGGCTCAACTTGGCCCATCCTGGATATCGAAAAAATGATGGTTTCTGGATTTCACACAAAACTTACAAAATGGCCGACGGTCACACTTTGATGAATACGATTGCCGATCAAGTTCAATCGAATGATGCTCTCGGTCTCGATGAAACAATGTCATTGACGATGCGGATATTCAAACAGGACATTCATGGGAAAGGTGATCGAACTCCGGACAAAATTTTGAGAAAGTTTGGAGTCAAACAGAATTACGTTAAAGGAGACGGATACTGTCTACTGAAAGCCCTCGTTATCGGAAAACATTGGAGTGATAAGAATACGGCATCCACTGCAAATGAAGCTGCATTCTTCGATTCGAAATATGTGAGGCTCACACGATCAGATGTAAGTTGTTTTTTTTGTTTGATGAGATAATTATTAATACAAAAAAAATATTTTGAAAGAGGTCATTTTGGTTTGACGAGATAATTGTTTGAAATGTTGCGGAATTGTTTTCGAAAAGTTTCGAAAAGTTTCGAAAATGTTGCGAAATAGGTAATTTTGGTTTGACGAGATAATTGTCTGAAATTTTTTCGAACAGTTTCGAAAATGTTGTGAAATCTTTACAGCGTTCCGAAAGAGGTCGTGCAATCTACCAAGAGGAGGAAGCGCTCGAGTTGATGGAGGATGTAGGGATGGATGTGGACGTGGTGGATCACACTTTGGAGGATTTGGAAATCCTGGCTGATCATTTATCAAACTACCATATCACCGTTTGGACAATGGAGCCCGGTGTGGCATTCCCGACCGTCATCTTTGACGAAAATCAACAAGCGGATGGGTTCATCTCGTTATACCACCATGATGAACATTTTGACTTTTTTCATCCAACTGTGGAGTGTGTTCGTGCACGTTTCTGTTTCAAATGTGGAACTCTTGCCAAGAAGAACCACTACAAAAAATGTACCGCACTATGCAAAAGATGTGGTTTTTCGGAATGTGAACGAGGAACTGAGCGAATTTACTGTTCAGAGTGTAATATTCACTTTTCGAGTAGGAAATGTTTTGATCAACACCTGAAAAAAAAGTCTACGAGGGCAGATCCACACTGCAAAACATGGGAAAAGTAAGTTTTTTTGAATTTTGAAATGAAACAACTCACATTTTCAGGTGTCGCAAGTGTCATAAAATTTATCAAACTTCCGGATCGGCACACATCTGCTTTACCAAACGCTTCTGCAAGATTTGCATGACCAAATATGGCAATGGACTCCACATGTGCTCTCACGCCAAGCCATCCGACGCAGCCAAGAAGCGTGCTCTGAAAAAACAGGAAAATTGGACGTTTCTCATCTACGATTTTGAGTGTCAGGTGACAAAAGCGGTCGACTATAAAAACGGTGTGTATGGAATGAAGCACCTACCAAATCTTTTGTGCTATCGAATGATTTGCAACAAATGTATGGGTGGAAATTGTGACACATGTGAACGAGGAAACTTTTCATACATGAACGGTGGACGTGTTGTGGAACGATTCACAGAGTTTCTCATCACCTCCCCAAAGCTGCAAAATGCCTACATTCTGGCACATAATGGTGGACGATACGACCACGTCTTGTCCATGGAGCAAATGCTAAAAGAGGAACTATACGATCAAAAGTTTCTCCTCTCCGGAACCACAATTTTATCGGCCAGCGTGAAAGTTGACAAGAAAAATACTCTAACGTTCCGTGATTCCGTAAAGTATTTGCAAATGTCACTGGACCAGCTTCCAAAAGCATTCAACTTGGAGACGAAATCGAAAGGAACGTTTCCCTACATGTTCAACCACCCGGACCGTCATGGTACAGTACTTCCTCATCATCCACCCGCAGAGTACTATGAGCCGAATCGTATGGGTATCAAGAAACGGGAGGAATTTTTAAAGTGGTATGATGAGGTTAAGGATCGTGAATTTGATTTCGACAAGGAGATTCTCGCATATTGTCAAACTGATGTCGACATTTTGACAGAGGCCATAGTCAAATTTATAGAGGTTAGTCTTTTTGGAATTTTTTTTAATAAAAATACTTGCTTTCAGACTTGTAACCAGACAAACGCATCCAAATGGAATCCAATCATCCAGTGTCCAACTCTTCCATCCTTCCTAATGTTCATCATGACCCACGAACACATTGGTGATGGAGATGTTGGTTACATCCCCGAGAACGGGTGGCCAGGCCGCAACAACTCGGTCTTTGCTCTGAAATATATTTTATGGTTGGAACGTGAAAAACCATGGCTAAAGCTACAACACAAGCTTCGAAGAGGAGGCGAGTATGGTGCATACTGTGCAGATGAAACATTTTTTGTTGATGGTTACAATGAGGAAACTAACGAAGTGTTCGAAATTCACGGTTGTCTATGGCACGGGTGTCCAAAATGTTTCCCGAATAGCGATGCTCAATGTCCACGAAATCGCGAAACCACAATGGGTGAACTCTACGACAAGACGATTTGGAGAGAAGAACAACTTCGATCAGCTGGATATACTGTCCACACCATTTGGGAATGCGAAATCAAAGAGATGCTGCGTCGCGATTCTGAAATGAATGAATTTTTCAAAAAGGTTAGTTTACAAATTTTTTGCCGCTAAAATGTTAAAATTTTCAGTGTCGGCATACTCACACACTTCGACCAAGAGAGGCAATGTATGGAGGACGTACTCAGCAATTTCAATCAATCTACATTGCCAACGACGAGTACGATATCGAGTATTATGATTTTTGCTCGGAATATCCAAAAGTCAACATGAAAGGTGGTGAATATCCACGAGGAACGCCACTAGTTAAAACATCTGATTTCGCACCTATAGTTGATGGTCAACCACTACCATACAAGGGTCTCATATACTGTGATGCTTTACCACCTCGAGACTGTGCACTACCTGTTCTACCACATCGAGGGAATGGGAAATTGCTATTTCCACTATGTTCAACGTGCGCTTCTACCAAGAATCCACCACCGAAATGTCCTCATACTAATGTGTCTGACCGGTACCTAACCGGTGTATGGTGTCATGATGAGCTCAATCTGGCAATTTCGGAAGGATATACTATATTGCGATATCATGAGGTTTGGGGCTGGCCCGCTGAGGCTTGGTTTCGAGGAGGATTTTTCGAAAGTTTCATGAAACCACTTCTCAAGATGAAACACGCAGCATCTGGATGGCCACGTCCGGATATGAGCATTCAAGAAAAACAAGCTCATGTTGATTCAATTTTGGAAAATGATGGTGTCGAATTGAGCGTGGATAGTGTGGTGGCCAATCCCGCACTACGCAGTCTGAGTAAACTATTTCTCAATTCAACCTGGGGAAAGTTTGCTCAAAATCCATGCAAGACGGAAACGCACATGGTCCCCGTGTCGGGGTGGTTCAAAGCTGCCCAATTTTTGGAAGAGGTTGGTCACGATCCAAAATGTTTCGAAGAATGGGGAGAAACGCACATTTTGGTGTCACGACAACCAATCAAAGATATTGTCACCACGTCGAGATTCTCAAATATTGTCTACGGGGCGTTAACCACCTCGGCGGCGAGGGTGGACTTGTTCAATGCAATGAAACTCGTTGGCGCGGAAAACCTAATCTACTGCGATACGGACTCTATCATTTTCCGTCAAAAGAAGGGAACTGACCCATTGGCACCTTTGAAAGGAGAGGCTCTCGGTCAAATGACCAATGAGGTACCTGCCGGATGGAAAATTTCCGAAATTGTTGCGTTGGCACCAAAAGTCTATGCCTACAAGATGATCAACACCGATACGGACGAAGTCAAGTACATTTCGAAGGCGAAAGGAGTCACCCTAAACTATGAGACTAGCGAAAAAGTGAATTTCGAAACGATGAAACAACTAGTGAGTTTGCACTTTTCAAAAAAAACTTACCATTTTTTTACAGATTCAAGAACAGTTGTCCGGGAACAGTAACCACATCACGGTAAACAGAATGCGGATGAAACGAGGTGCCAATTTTCTGGATGGACTCGAATCCATAGATGAGACGAAGAGAATAAGATGTGTGATGGATAAGGGGACGTTCGATGCACACGGGCAGCTGACACCTTTTGGACACATGCCCGACGAAGATTTAAATCAAGATTATCAATTTTATTGAATAAATCCATTAATTCACTAGCACTCAACAGTTGTGTGATTCTGTTTCACAAAGAGTTTATATATGAACATCTAACTCAACATATGTTTGATTAATTACACCTACTCCATATTTTTTCACGGTTTGAATTTCAGTTTTTTCAGGGTTTCCTCAGGTTTTTTCCAGTTTTTCAGCTATTCAGCATCTGGTTGATTAATTGCACATTCTCCCATATTTTTTCACGGTTTGAATCCCCGTCTTTTTCCAGGTTTTCGGAGATCCGTGAAAAAGATATAGTTGAAAAAAAAGCGGTGTAACGTAGTTTTTTAAAAGAACTGAATAAGGAAGGTACATTCGATGTGTGTGTGGGCAGCTGACGCCTTTACCCTGACGGAGATTTGAATCAAGATTACCAATTTTTTATTGAATAAATGTAAAAATCCATTAAATAACTAGCATTTATCCACGAATCAGATTCAGGTGCAAACAATTTGCCTTAGTTTGCAATCAATTTCAATTGGAAAACACAATTATTGTCTTTCATAAAAAAAAGACTGAATAAATCAATTTATTGTTCGAAATAAAAAAAATCATCATCGGAGGAAGAAGAGGAATCGCTCAAACGACGTCTTCGGCGATGTAGCTGCAAATGGGGTGAATTACTTTTTAAAAAATAGTTTCCTCTTACATGTACAAAAGTACCAGGGAATGTATTCTCCACTAGTTGTTCCCAGTCGGTAATTATGTCGTCTCTTGATGGATGGAAAACGGTACACGGTTTAGGGTGGCGGACGTCCACGTGAAACACACATTCTCCGACACATTCAAAGTATGATAGACAAATTGGACACGTTTTTGCGCGAACTTGTGGTACATTTGCCATGATGGTATAGAACCGCTCTTCAGAAATTTCTGGATTTGGTGGACATATTCCAGAATGAACAACGTTGACGTGCTGTACTCTGGCGAATGGGTCCGAAAAATGAGTGGCACACTCCCGACAATAGGTGTCAAAAGACATTTGAGAGAGCAAAAAAAAAGGGTCACCGATCGCTAGCACGACAAACTTCAAGAATGACACTCTTTCAAAAAATCTTTAAAAAATCATCATCTTTTCTGATTCAGTCATTAACAATGTGTTCAAAATTGTTACTTTCGTGACATCATCTATTGAATAACCGTGCCTCACAAAATGTTCCTTTTTTTTTTGTTTGTGGGTGTAAAGGATATTTGATTAAAGTTACTTTCACATTTACAAAGTTAGATTATACATTTCGTTTAGTGTGGACCAATTAGTTTTGTCAGGCACTTTTTCATGTTTTCTATCAACTGTAAATAACGCATCATGATGTTGACTTCCACCCTGACAGTTTCTTGAGAAACTAAAATGTGACACCTTGAATTTGAAACTTCACAAAACGTTACAGACTATGAAAATTTAGAACAAAACAACTAAACAAATTAAAAGAAGGTCCAAAAAACTGTGGTGGAAGTCAACATCATGATGCGTTATTTACAGTTGATAGAAAACATGAAAAAGTGCCTGACAAAACTAATTGGTCCACACTAAACGAAATGTATAATCTAACTTTGTAAATGTGAAAGTAACTTTAATCAAATATCCTTTACACCCACAAACAAAAAAAAAGGAACATTTTGTGAGGCACGGTTATTCAATAGATGATGTCACGAAAGTAACAATTTTGAACACATTGTTAATGACTGAATCAGAAAAGATGATGATTTTTTAAAGATTTTTTGAAAGAGTGTCATTCTTGAAGTTTGTCGTGCTAGCGATCGGTGACCCTTTTTTTTGCTCTCTCAAATGTCTTTTGACACCTATTGTCGGGAGTGTGCCACTCATTTTTCGGACCCATTCGCCAGAGTACAGCACGTCAACGTTGTTCATTCTGGAATATGTCCACCAAATCCAGAAATTTCTGAAGAGCGGTTCTATACCATCATGGCAAATGTACCACAAGTTCGCGCAAAAACGTGTCCAATTTGTCTATCATACTTTGAATGTGTCGGAGAATGTGTGTTTCACGTGGACGTCCGCCACCCTAAACCGTGTACCGTTTTCCATCCATCAAGAGACGACATAATTACCGACTGGGAACAACTAGTGGAGAATACATTCCCTGGTACTTTTGTACATGTAAGAGGAAACTATTTTTTAAAAAGTAATTCACCCCATTTGCAGCTACATCGCCGAAGACGTCGTTTGAGCGATTCCTCTTCTTCCTCCGATGATGATTTTTTTTATTTCGAACAATAAATTGATTTCTTCAGTCTTTTTTTTTGTGAAAGACAATAATTGTGTTTCCCAATTGAAAATGATTGCAAACTAAGGCAAATTGTTTGCACCTGAATCTGATTCGTGGATAAATGCTAGTTATTTAATGGATTTTTACATTTATTCAATAAAAAATTGGTAATCTTGATTCAAATCTCCGTCAGGGTAAAGGTGTCAGCTGCCCGCGCACACATCGAATGTACCCTCCTTATTCAGTTCTTTTTAAAAAACTACGATACACCGTTTTTTCTACTATATCTTTTTCACGGATCTCCGAAAACCTGGAAAAAAGACGGGAATTCAAACCGTGAAAAAATATGGGAAAATGTGCAATTAATCAACCAGATGCTGAATATCTGAAAAACTGGAAAAACCTGAGGAAACCCTGAAAAAACTGAAATTCAAACCGTGAAAAAATGTGGAGTAGGTGTAATTAATCAAACACATGTCGAGTTAGATTTTCATATATAAACCCTTTGTGAAACGACACAACAGTGCTAGTGAATTAATGGATTTATTCAATAAAATGGATAATCTTGATTTAAATCTTCGTCGGGCATGTGTCCAAAAGGTGTCAGCTGTCCGTGTGCATCGAATGTTCCCTTATCCATCACACATCTTATTCTCTTCGTCTCATCTATGGATTCGAGCCCATCCAGAAAATTGGCACCTCGTTTCATCCGCATTCTGTTCACCGTGATGTGGTTACTGTTCCCGGACAACTGTTCTTGAATCTGTAAAAAAATGGTAAGTTTTTTGAAAAATTATACAAACTCACTAGTTGTTTCATCGTTTCGAAATTCACTTTTTCGCTAGTCTCATAGTTTAGGGTGACTCCTTTCGCTTTCGAGATATACTTGACTTCGTCCGTGTCCGTGTTGATCATCTTGTAGGCATAGACTTTTGGTGCCAACGCAACAATTTCGGAAATTTTCCATCCAGCTGGTACCTCATTGGTCATTTGACCGAGGGCCTCTCCTTTCAAAGGGGCCAATGGGTCGGTTCCCTTCTTTTGACGGAAAATGATAGAGTCCGTATCGCAGTAGATTAGGTTTTCCGCGCCAACAAGTTTCATTGCATTGAACAAGTCCACCCTCGCCGCCGAGGTGGTTAGTGCCCCGTAGACAATATTTGAGAATCTCGACGTGGTGACAATATCTTTGATTGGTTGTCGTGACACCAAAATGTGTGTTTCTCCCCATTCTTCGAAACATTTTGGATCGTGGCCAACCTCTTCCAAAAATTGTGCAGCTTTGAACCACCCCGACACGGGGACCATGTGTGTTTCCGTCTTGCATGGATTTTGAGCAAACTTTCCCCAGGTTGAATTGAGAAATAGTTTACTCAGACTGCGTAGTGCGGGATTGGCCACCACACTATCCACGTTCAATTCGACACCATCATTTTCCAAAATTGAATCAACATGAGCTTGTTTTTCTTGAATGCTCATATCCGGACGTGGCCATCCAGATGCTGCGTGTTTCATCTTGAGAAGTGGTTTCATGAAACTTTCGAAAAATCCTCCTCGAAACCAAGCCTCAGCGGGCCAGTCCCAAACCTCATGATATCGCAATATTGTGTATCCTTCCGAAATTGCCAGATTGAGCTCATCATGACACCATACACCGGTTAGGTACCGGTCAGACACATTAGTATGAGGACATTTCGGTGGTGGATTCTTGGTAGAAGCGCACGTTGAACATAGTGGAAATAGCAATTTTCCATTCCCTCGGTGTGGTAGAACGGGTAGTGCACAGTCTCGAGGTGGTAAAGTATCACAGTATATGAGACCTTTGTATGGTAGTGGTTGACCGTCAACTATAGGTGCGAAATCAGATGTTGTAATTTGAGGTGTTCCACGTGGATATTCACCACCTTTCATGTTGACTTTTGGATATTCCGAGCAAAAATCATAATACTCGATATCGTACTCGTCGTTGGCAATGTAGATTGATTGAAATTGCTGAGTACGTCCTCCATACATTGCCTCTCTTGGTCGAAGTGCGTGAGTATGCCGACACTGAAAAAATTTATTTTTTGCAAAAAAAAACATTTGTAAACTAACCTTTTTGAAAAATTCATTCATTTCAGGATCACGACGCAACATCTCTTTGATTTCACATTCCCAAATGGCGTGGACAGTATATCCAGCAGATCGAAGTCGTTCTTCTCTACAAAGCGTCCTGTCGTAGCGTTCACCCATTGTGGTTTCACGATCTCGTGGGCATTGTGCATCGCTATTCGGAAAGCATTTTGGACACCCGTGCCATAGACAACCGTGAATTTCGAATACTTCGTTAGTTTCCTCATTGTAGCCATCCACATAAAATGAAGATTTTGCACAGTTTGCTCGATACTCACCTCCTCTTCGAAGTTTGTGTCGAAGCTTTAACCATGGTTTTTTACGTTCCAACCATAAAATATATTTCAGAGCAAAGACCGAGTTGTTGCGGCCCGGCCATCCGTTCTCGGGGATATAACCAACATCTCCATCTGCGATGTGTTCATGGGTCATGATGAACATTAGGAAGGATGGTAGCGTTGGACACTGGATGATTGGATTCCATTTGGATGCGTTCGTCTGGTTACAAGTCTGAAAGCAAGTATTTTATTTCAAAAAAAATTCCAAAAAGACAAACCTCTATAAATTTGACTATGGCCTCTGTCAAAATGTCGACATCAGTTTGACAATATGCGAGAATCTCCTTGTCAAAATCAAATTCACGATCCTTAACCTCATCGTACCACTTTAAAAATTCCTCCCGTTTCTTGATACCCATACGATTCGGCTCGTAGTACTCGGCGGGCGGATGATGAGGAAGTACGGTGTGATGACGGTCCGGGTGATTGAACATGTAGGGAAACGTTCCTTTCGATTTCGTCTCCAAGTTGAATGCTTTTGGAAGCTGGTCCAGTGACATTTGCAAATACTTTACGGAATCACGGAACGTTAGAGTATTTTTCTTGTCAACTTTCACGCTGGCCGATAAAATTGTGGTTCCGGAGAGGAGAAACTTTTGATCGTATAGTTCCTCTTTTAGCATTTGCTCCATGGACAAGACGTGGTCGTATCGTCCACCATTATGTGCCAGAATGTAGGCATTTTGCAGCTTTGGGGAGGTGATGAGAAACTCTGTGAATCGTTCCACAACACGTCCACCGTTCATGTATGAAAAGTTTCCTCGTTCACATGTGTCACAATTTCCACCCATACATTTGTTGCAAATCATTCGATAGCACAAAAGATTTGGTAGGTGCTTCATTCCATACACACCGTTTTTATAGTCGACCGCTTTTGTCACCTGACACTCAAAATCGTAGATGAGAAACGTCCAATTTTCCTGTTTTTTCAGAGCACGCTTCTTGGCTGCGTCGGATGGCTTGGCGTGAGAGCACATGTGGAGTCCATTGCCATATTTGGTCATGCAAATCTTGCAGAAGCGTTTGGTAAAGCAGATGTGTGCCGATCCGGAAGTTTGATAAATTTTATGACACTTGCGACACCTGAAAATGTGAGTTGTTTCATTTCAAAATTCAAAAAAACTTACTTTTCCCATGTTTTGCAGTGTGGATCTGCCCTCGTAGACTTTTTTTTCAGGTGTTGATCAAAACATTTCCTACTCGAAAAGTGAATATTACACTCTGAACAGTAAATTCGCTCAGTTCCTCGTTCACATTCCGAAAAACCACATCTTTTGCATAGTGCGGTACATTTTTTGTAGTGGTTCTTCTTGGCAAGAGTTCCACATTTGAAACAGAAACGTGCACGAACACACTCCACAGTTGGATGAAAAAAGTCAAAATGTTCATCATGGTGGTATAACGAGATGAACCCATCCGCTTGTTGATTTTCGTCAAAGATGACGGTCGGGAATGCCACACCGGGCTCCATTGTCCAAACGGTGATATGGTAGTTTGATAAATGATCAGCCAGGATTTCCAAATCCTCCAAAGTGTGATCCACCACGTCCACATCCATCCCTACATCCTCCATCAACTCGAGCGCTTCCTCCTCTTGGTAGATTGCACGACCTCTTTCGGAACGCTGTAAAGATTTCACAACATTTTCGAAACTGTTCGAAAAAATTTCAGACAATTATCTCGTCAAACCAAAATTACCTATTTCGCAACATTTTCGAAACTTTTCGAAACTTTTCGAAAACAATTCCGCAACATTTCAAACAATTATCTCGTCAAACCAAAATGACCTCTTTCAAAATATTTTTTTTGTATTAATAATTATCTCATCAAACAAAAAAAACAACTTACATCTGATCGTGTGAGCCTCACATATTTCGAATCGAAGAATGCAGCTTCATTTGCAGTGGATGCCGTATTCTTATCACTCCAATGTTTTCCGATAACGAGGGCTTTCAGTAGACAGTATCCGTCTCCTTTAACGTAATTCTGTTTGACTCCAAACTTTCTCAAAATTTTGTCCGGAGTTCGATCACCTTTCCCATGAATGTCCTGTTTGAATATCCGCATCGTCAATGACATTGTTTCATCGAGACCGAGAGCATCATTCGATTGAACTTGATCGGCAATCGTATTCATCAAAGTGTGACCGTCGGCCATTTTGTAAGTTTTGTGTGAAATCCAGAAACCATCATTTTTTCGATATCCAGGATGGGCCAAGTTGAGCCAATAACGTGTGGTTTCCAGATTTCCGCCCTCTTGTTGAAGCATATGTCGTATGAAGATGTCAAAAATTCGGCCCACATTGACATCCAAGGATGCTTTCGGAAGCTTATCCAAGTTTCGAAGTTGGATGCGTGTTGGAGGTAATTTCAGAGTTCCAGGTGTGGATCGATAGAATTTGGTTGCATCAATGATTTCACAGTGCTTATGCAAAAAGTCGAGCTCTTCATCCGTCGGAAAGTTTGTAGAAGAAGAAGGAGAGGAAGATTGTTGACGACCACTCGCCATGTCGTTCGACATGTAAGAATGAACCTTCCACAAAGAAAAAGGGGTGGGAGAGAGTTGACGACCTCTCATCATGACATCCGAAAAGGTAAGAGTAAGAACGAAATGTTGAAACGTTTGTAACAAAATGACATTTTTGGACAAAAACGTATGAAAGTATCTAAAAGTATGAAATCACACTTTTTTTCCGAAAATGGTCGAACAAACATGATTATATTGAAATTTTATGAAATAGAAACAATCTCCAGATTTTAAAAGAACATTTATTACAGTGCGTCCTGGTTGTCCTAATGCTTCTCAATTGCATCATGTAGCAGCTTCTTTGCTCTCCTTCGCTAACTCCTCAGACTTGGGCGTTAGATCCAAAAGAGGTTGTTCGGCCAGTGCACCGGTCACCAACTCATCCGCCGTTATTATGTGGCGTAGTTCGGAAAAGTCAGTCTTTTTTGGGAGGTGTGTGATGAACAGATCAGCTGCTGTGCGTACTCTCGAGAACGCCGTGTATCCCATCGCGGTGCCCAGTCCATTACTTGTATCCACGATTACTTTATCCAAAGTCATTCCTTGTGCGCGGTGAACAACAAATGCGTAGGAATTCACAATTTCGAAGCGAAGGCTGATGAGTGAGCGGAGATCCCCATAAATTGGTTGTTCTATGTGTCGACGGGCAAAGTGGTAGGACTTTCCTTGGATCCTATAAAATATTGGAAAATCTATAAAAATCAAAGAAAAAACTCACTGAATTCGGAGACGATTGACAAGCCCATCGTCGTAGTCGAATCCAAGGATGACTCCATGTGTACCACTTTTCACACGAAAATTCTCCGTTGAAACCATTTGTCCTGTGAACAGGACAGCCAATCCAACCTCCACGTGAAAGTGTCCATCTTCTTCTTGATCTTCATAGTGTGATGACCCTCTCACTCCTTTCATCTTCTTTTCGAGAACGTGTCGGTAGGTCTTCAGAACATTTTGACTTGGTTTTTTTTCCTTGACGACGGCTTCATTGAATCGACCCACAGCCTCCCTATTTGCACATAAAATTGCATTTTTTCCAGGTGGAAGTGTCAAAAATGTTTGGGCTATAGTTTTGCAGTCCAGACCATCCGGACACAGCTCCATCTTCTTGAAAAACTCCAGATCAGACGGTTGGACTTCTCCTTCGGCCCATCTTGAAAGACGGTCCGCAAATTCTTGATCCGCAGTGTGCCGGATACTCTTCTTCAGTTCAATCCGATCGAAGAGATACCAGTTGTAAGCTGTAAGTATTTTTTTTTCAAGAAAAAGTGATTTTTTAAATACCTCGAAAGATTCTATCATCTCCAACCGATAACTGGCGCAAGTCTCCGGACAAAAGAATTGAGCACCCTCCAAACAACGCATTTTTTCCAGTCTTTTTTTGCAGAGCATCGTCCAAAATACCGAGCATTTCACCGATCATCATCGATACTTCATCAAAAACAACAAACTCCAAATCAGGACAGTGTTTGTAGTTGATGGTATCCGTATCGAACAGATTAAGGGGGAGTTTTAGAGCTTTATAGATTGTCTCCCCACCAATTTCTATGGCACCCGTGTTCGTTGCGCTCATCAAGAGGTATTGGCTCGGTTTCAGAGCAGCAGCGATGCGACGGATCGTGTGGGTCTTCCCAGTACCCCCTCGTCCTTGTAAAAAGACGAAGAATTGCTTCTAAAAACACAAAAAATTCCAAAAAAGTCATAAATGGTTCAAAAAACACATACCTTATCTTGAAGCATTTTCAAGCAAAAGTCGTAGACGTCTTGAGTAGTGATCATGGTGGATGTTGAATAAACACTCTATTCTGAACCCCAAATTTTTGACCTCCAACCCGCATCCCTTTCATTCAAGCCGACTAATTACACCTTATTTATGTTGCCAGACTCCGCCCACTTTTAGCAATGAATATATCATTCTCGTATATTTTTCATCTTCCCGACAGGTGACGTTTTTTTTATTGCCCTTGATGTCCAATCTTGAAAAAACCCCTAAAAAGACATGTGCACCGAAAAATGCACCACCTGCACCTAAAAAAGCGCTAGTCGATCTCGGTTTGGACATGTCACCAATCGGTTTCGATTCATTCACCGAGACGCAGAATGAAACTCCAGGCTACTACGATAGGCAATTTAATGGTAAGAAAACTCTCATTTTCAAAAAATAATTGTTTTTTTCCAGGTGCACAGTATGACTATCCCTTGTATGATCCAGTACCACCACCACCACCACCACCACAACCAGCAGCACGTCAACTCTTTTCGGAGGAGCAGGCACCAAAACGGAAAGTTGCAGCCAGAAGACGCGGTGGCGGTGAGTAGATCTTTCCCTTAATTTTTACTAGAAAAAGTTTTTTTTCAGAAGATATGATGAGAATTCAGAAGCTCCAACGCTTCTCTTTGGCAATGTTTTGCCACCAATGCGATGCCAACTCGACATTTGATGGAGCCACATTGAGTATTCAACTCTGCCGTCCGTGTCTGGTGAAGATTGGCACCAATGTAATGTGATTTTTTTTTTCGCATATCCCCCTTTTTCTGTCAAATTCACATTTTTCTCCCCCTGTTCCTCTCCAATTACCGTTTCATCAGTAAAAAAGTGATAATATTTTTAATTTTTATTAAAAAAACAGAACACAATGTTAAAACATTGCGACAGGCAACATTTCAAATAATTATCTCATCAAAATAAATTTTGATTTCGCAATATTTTCGAAACTTTTCGCAACTTTTCGAAAATCGACAAAAATTTTGAAATAATTATCTCGTCAAGTGTTTCGCAATATGAAAATTTTTGGTTAATTTTAGGTTCTTTTCAGCGAATATTTTCTCGAACTTTTTCAAGCCCTCTTAACCCTTTTTTCCCGCATACGGTAGTCGACATCTGACCTGTCAATCAAAAAAGCGTCTCGATTACTTGTTTTACCCTGAAGGAGGTTTTGAAACTGTTTGTCCATTTTTAGTTGAAATGTGTATTTCGTCGCAACATTTGCATCTTTTCGGAGATTCTTCGGTAGTTGAAAAAGAGACCAGTCAATAAAAGAAAGGGGGAGGTGAATGTACCTGTTTCATAATTATGAAATGATACGTCGAATTTTCTAACATGCAGATGTTGGATTTGTATACGGATTGGGATTTTTTCAGAAGTATTTTCCTTTTCCCGCTTTCATACGATAGTCGGCTTCAGTTCAAAGGTGACATGTCAATCAAAGAAGAGATACCTGTGTATCATAATTATACAACTATCCTTGAAATTTCATAATTATCCCCCTTGAAATTTTGAACCGCGGTTTATGAAAAGGATCTGTCAATCAAAGAGGAGTGGTGAATGTATCTGTTTCATAATTATGCAACTATCCTTGAAATTTCATATTGAGGGATCCTAGTGTGCCCGAGATGTTTTATAAAGAGGACCTGTCAATCAAAAAAAAAGGGAGCGGCGGTAAATGTACCTAACTGGATCTTTTTCATAATTACGCCCTTTGGAATTTCAAAATTTGGTGGATGTTCACATTTTTCCCAAATTTAGCAGCATTTTTTTTGGCATCTTTGAACTTTGCAGGATTTTTTTTGACATCTCATTTTTACAGACAAATTGTGCAGAATTTTTTCAGCATATTTTTTTGCAGGTTTATTTTCAGCATCTTTTTTTGCAGAATTTTTTTTCAGGGTGATTTTAGAATTTTGCAGAATTTTTTTGAGGCAAATTATGCAGGTTGAACTTTGCAGGATTTTTTTCAGGGTCATTTTTTGAGGACCTGTCAATCAAAAAGGGGGAGGCGCAACGAGAGAGTGGGCGGGGCGAGAGAGATAAGAGATAATGAGGAGGGTGGTAGACAAGGTCAGACAGTGAACGAGAGAGTGTGTGACGGCGAGAGACGCAGAGTGCCGGTCTATCCTTAACTTAGGGGGGCGGCGCCCCTTAGTGTCTGGGTCTCTCAAAGCAATTAAGTGGGAGAGAGGTACGACTCATCACTACTACCACCCTTGTGTCTGGATTTAATCAACTTGTGAATCATCCAGAAGTCGTCAGGAAATGCAGAGAAGAGCTTATGAGACTGACTGATAACGGATCGAGACCCCTGAGTTTGAAGGACAGAGCAGAAGCCCATTATTTGAATGCAACATTAGCCGAGATCCAAAGACATGCTTCGATTCTGAGTGTTAATTTTTGGAGGTACAATTACGAGGCCACCACAGTCAAAGGGTATCCAGTGGACTCTGGAGCAGTAATCACTGCTCAACTTGGAGCACTTCATGTCAATAATGACATTTTCAAAAATGCAGATAAATTCTACCCGGATAGATTTATTGAGGACCCGAAACTGTTGAACCAAGTGATCCCATTTGGGATTGGAAAACGATCTTGTGTAGGCGAGAATCTCGCAAGGACAACTATGTTTTTGGTGGGTTATTGTTTGGGTAGCATGCATTTGTATAACTATTTCAGGTGTTCGGCAATCTGCTTCTTCGATATGATATCAGACCCCACGGACTGTTTCCTTCAACGAAGAACCAAGTACCGTATACAGCTGCAAAACTACCCGATAAAAATGTTGAATTGGAGTTTGTTAAGTTATGAATCTTGTATTGTGTGAAAATAGTTGAATAAATGAAGTATTTTGTCTTCAAAGTTCTTGAATTTCGAGAATGAAACAATTCTGCTCCTTGTCAGAAATAGCGCCCCATAGAATCTACCGGACATTCTGTGACCATTGTTGATACCAACGAAGTTTTTGTAGGCGAATCATTTTATTTAACTTTTAGCAGTTATGGTTTACCGTAATTGATCTACGAGTGGTAAAAAAACTTTTCACCAGGTTTAAAACAGTAGTACAAGAGGAGGTGGAACTATTGCGGAAGCTATAACTAGGGGCCACAACATTTTTTTCAAACTGATTTTTTCCGAAATCTTTTTATTCTATTATAATCTCCTCTTCCTAATTAGCATATTTCCAAATTTTCGTTCAAGAATATTCATCCGTTCCCGAGTTACAGCCCATTTTGTGCTCCTCCTTTCCCTCCTTTTTCGCCCCCAGCATTGCAGTGGGCGCGGAAAAGGGGGCGGGGCGCCGGCAGCGCAAGGCTGCCGCGCGGAAGAAATGAACGGGTTTCTCAAGAGATTTTCTGCTGAAATTTAGGTTTCAGACAGCTGGAAATGGAAAGAAACTTGTCGGGAAGTGTGGAAAAGGGGGTTTTGAATGTGTTTAGTGTGATAACAAACCAAAGTTTACGAATATTCGCCGGAAAATGATTCGAAATCAGAGAAAATATAAAAACTGCGAAATTACTGAGGAAAAGGCTAAAAAATGAAATTCTAATGAAGAAATTCTCATCAATGCATTGTAGAAACTCCGCTATCATTCAGAATAACTTACACAATTATAAAAAAGGTTTCAAAAATATTTTTCCAAAAGCGGACTCGAACCCGCATGTCTCGGATTAACACACCGATAGCTTAACCAGTACACCAAACGCGCACTAGAACTGTCGGCGCATTGTTTTCTTATAACACCGCCACACGCGCGCTCCTAAAAAAATTATTTTTTCGACGAATTTCGGGGAATTTCAAAACAAAACTGCTTCGCATTTTCCTGCGCTAACTCGCTGGAACATGTCACAGATATCATTTTATGTGAAATTTTTTGTAGAATCCGAATATACAAATAACGAGAGTGATACAAATCTCTATTCATGCTAAATTTGCGAAAAACCTAAAAATTTGTTGAGTATGCCATCTTCCGACCGGAAATAAACTTCTTTCTAATCATCCAATTTTGCTCAAAAGTTGTATATGTAATGTTCAAGAAGAGTACAATCTATAAAAAACATAATTTTTATATGTTGCCGCTGAAAACTTTTCACTATAATTACAGCCAGTTTGGTTGAAATGTACAATTCTGCGCTAACTCCTCACAAAATTTCGCTTTAATTTTCCATTAGAGAATGTCTTCAGTTACTCGAAACACCAGAAACGGAAAGTGATACAAACTCCGATTTCTTGTACCATGCATTTTTCTGCCGCTCACTTCGGTATTTTGCTTTTTCTTTTCTCTTGTAGATTCTTCAGTAAAAACAATTACATATTCGAAATCTACGTAGTCTATTACATAAAGACACATGTTTTCATATCAATCCTTCTTTTCTAGCGATAGTTATAGCCAGTCAAATAGTCGAAACGACCCTGGGGGGAAAAATAATTAGGCTCCGCCCCTTTTTCTGTGGTCGCTAAACATAGGTAGCGACCACAGAAAAAGGGGCGGAGCCTAATTATTTTTCCCCCAGGGTCGTTTCGACTATTTGACTGGCTATAAATATAGCGAGAAAAGAAGGATTGATATGAAAACATGTGTCTTTATGTAATCGACTACGTAGATTTCGAATATGTAATTGTTTTTACTGAAGAATCTACAAGAGAAAAGAAAAAAGCAAAATACCGAAGTGAGCGGCAGAAAAATGCATGGTACAAGAAATCGGAGTTTGTATCACTTTCCGTTTCTGGTGTTTCGAGTAACTGAAGACATTCTCTAATGGAAAATTAAAGCGAAATTTTGTGAGGAGTTAGCGCAGAATTGTACATTTCAACCAAACTGGCTGTAATTATAGTGAAAAGTTTTCAGCGGCAACATATAAAAATTATGTTTTTTATAGATTGTACTCTTCTTGAACATTACATATACAACTTTTGAGCAAAATTGGATGATTAGAAAGAAGTTTATTTCCGGTCGGAAGATGGCATACTCAACAAATTTTTAGGTTTTTCGCAAATTTAGCATGAATAGAGATTTGTATCACTCTCGTTATTTGTATATTCGGATTCTACAAAAAATTTCACATAAAATGATATCTGTGACATGTTCCAGCGAGTTAGCGCAGGAAAATGCGAAGCAGTTTTGTTTTGAAATTCCCCGAAATTCGTCGAAAAAATAATTTTTTTAGGAGCGCGCGTGTGGCGGTGTTATAAGAAAACAATGCGCCGACAGTTCTAGTGCGCGTTTGGTGTACTGGTTAAGCTATCGGTGTGTTAATCCGAGACATGCGGGTTCGAGTCCGCTTTTGGAAAAATATTTTTGAAACCTTTTTTATAATTGTGTAAGTTATTCTGAATGATAGCGGAGTTTCTACAATGCATTGATGAGAATTTCTTCATTAGAATTTCATTTTTTAGCCTTTTCCTCAGTAATTTCGCAGTTTTTATATTTTCTCTGATTTCGAATCATTTTCCGGCGAATATTCGTAAACTTTGGTTTGTTATCACACTAAACACATTCAAAACCCCTTTTCCACACTTCCCGACAAGTTTCTTTCCATTTCCAGCTGTCTGAAACCTAAATTTCAGCAGAAAATCTCTTGAGAAACCCGTTCATTTCTTCCGCGCGGCAGCCTTGCGCTGCCGGCGCCCCGCCCCCTTTTCCGCGCCCACTGCAATGCTGGGGGCGAAAAAGGAGGGAAAGGAGGAGCACAAAATGGGCTGTAACTCGGGAACGGATGAATATTCTTGAACGAAAATTTGGAAATATGCTAATTAGGAAGAGGAGATTATAATAGAATAAAAAGATTTCGGAAAAAATCAGTTTGAAAAAAATGTTGTGGCCCCTACCTATGTTTTTCGCCTTTTGAAAATTAATTATTGTCAATATTTTCAGATACCGGATATGTACCAGTTAGTAAGAACTTTCATTGGTCTCAAGCGTTCTCTTGATCATTTTTCACATGAATATTCTACGGAAATTGGTTTTCTAGCCTCAACCAGAACGGTTTTGCGATTTAGATCTTCATTTGTTTTCGTCTGTACATCATGAACACTTCTAACTCTACCATGGAAGTTTCCAGTCAAAACCAACGAATCATAGTGGCATTGGTGGTTCTTACCGTAAGTTAAAATAATGAAATTGTAGAATTTGGAAGGAGGGAAAACTTATTTTTAAAATTGTCACGACATTTTGGTAAAATAAGCCCCTCGAGGAGTTGAACCTGTGGACTCACGGTAGGAGGTACCGGGCGAGCTACGGTGGCTTGTGCCCACCGTTGACCGGTTTTATATATGAAAGCGGTAAAACAGCTACGAAAAAAATCCTCTAAAAATAGCTCCAACCAAAACCTTTCCTGCATTATCTCCTTTTAAATATAATGTTTCCCAGATCGCATTCCTTGGCCTAGTCGGTAACCTAGCAGTTTTCCTTTTTGCCACAACTGTCAAAACCCTTCAAAATTCTTTTGGAAGACTCTCAGCCTCTCAGTCTTTTGCTGAAGCGATACTCTGTGCAGTATTTATGTTCTTCTACTGCCCAATGGTCGTTTTGTAAGTCTGGATATGCTGGAGAAACACCTAAACTTCAAAAATCCTTTTAGTGAAATTCCCTCTTTCAAAACTGCATCCGCCTACATCGGCCTCGTCCTACTCTTCTGCTACGACGTTTGTATTTTTTCCCACTTGTTCATTGCCTTCAATCGACTGTGTGCAATTTCCTTCCCAATCAAGTACAGTGATATGTTTTGGTTGGTTGTCGTTTGAGACACCAAAAAAGACTAATAACCCTTTCAGCGACCAAAACACACGAATTCTAATTTTCATCGCCTACGCGATACCCTGTTTCACTTCGATATACATGCACCTAGCGAGTGAGCCTCTTACAGTTTTGAAGAATTTTTTGAAAGAAATTCTCAGATAATTGCCTCCTTCCGTATGTGGACTTTGGGTGGTACTTTGGTGTGAACACATCTGCTAGCTGTGACGTCATCAGATTCTACGTGGATTTTTGTAAAGATTTTGGGGTGGTTGATTTGATTGCGATTGTTGATGTTTCCACTATAATTATGATCAAGGTTACCGCATCCAGAATGGTAAGGGGGTCAGGATTTGGTTTTTTGAGATCCTGAATATCATCTTACACTCCCATTTATTCAGAACTCCACCTCAACAAACAGTCTTCAAAGTCAGAAGCATCGTGACCGAGAAATCGCTTTTGTCAAACAGTGCATAATCCAGGGCTTGGTGTTCGCAGCCGAACTTGTTTCCTTTTTCATAATATCGGGGTTTCAAACAACTCCAGTTGGAATATTCATTTGTACTACTGTAGCCTGGTGTTCTGTGCATTCCATTGACCCATGGGTTTTAATTTTTCTGAACCCAGAACTGAGAAATATGTTGAAGAAGAACCCAATAGGAATGGTGAGACGTAAGTTTTTTTTTTATTAAAAAAAATTAAATGAAATTTTTAGATACTCGAGTCACATATTCTGCACAACCAGCCAATCAAGCAATTGAAATTTGACTGATAACCAAGAAAAAATTAAAGAACAAGTACACCTCTTTTGTCAATGATACCAAACCGTGTTTTGTAGTCAAAAAGTGTCTAGTTTGTATTTTTTGTTTCTAAACATTCAGAATTCTTATCTTCGCGAAGAAAATACCGTGTTCTGTAGAAAACTGTTATTTTGTAGCTTTCGGAAATTTATGTATAAAAATGAAGTCTGATTTTTATTCTCTATCTACTTTTCAAAATGATTCTAGTTCTAATTCTTACCACACTCCTTTCTATTCTAATAATCAGACACTATCAAAAAGTTCGAAAGCTTCCACCCGGACCAATCACTCTTCCATTAATCGGAAACATTCCCCAAATCGTGTACTACTCGTGGAAGAACAACGGAATCGTCCCAGCGTTTGAATATTTTCGGAAGGTGGGTGAGGGAGGGAGGAGGGGATGGTTATGAAGTTCTCAAAAAAAATCTGGAAATTTCAGAAATATGGAAATGTGTTCACTTTATGGTTGGGACCATTCCCTCATGTCAGTATTGCCGATTTTGAGACCAACCATGAGGTTTTTGTGAAAAATGGAAATCGTTATAAAGACAGATTTTTGAGTCCAATTTTTGAGGAGCTTCAAGGTGGGTGGCATTTTCATTTTGAGCTTTTTTTGGTCTTCTTTACGATTTGTTAGTTTGCTGGAAAAGCAAATTCTGGAGGGAATAATTTTTTTCCAGAAGACCACGGACTAGTTTTCGCCAATGGAGAGAAGTGGGCGGAGTTAAGGAAATTCACAATGGTCACTTTCCGAAACATGGGAGTGGGAAATGAAATCATGGAGGAGAAAATTATGGAGGAACTCAATGCGAGGTAATTCATGCTTGAAATTCCAAAAATTATTGAGCTCGACGGGAATTTACAGCAATAAAACCAATTCACAATATTTCAGATGCACTGATCTGGACAACGACGCCGTAAACGGAAGAACTATTGTTGAACATGGGAAGCTTTTTGAGCTTATGGTTGGAAGTGTCATTAACAGTTTATTAGTTGGAAAACGATTCGGAGAGGATAACAAGGAAGAGTTTCTCCACATCAGACACCTCATAGAAACCTCCAATGAAGTGTTTACAACTTTCGATATGATTATGCCTGTTTGGGTTCTCAAGACCTTTTTCCCAGCTCGATTTGGGACAGCTGCAAATGCATTGAACACCATAAAGGATTATCTTGGGAAGGAGGCTGAGGAAAGATTCGAAAATCTGATATCCGGAAAGTATGTTTTGGATGAGAACAGTCCTAAAGACTACGTGGATGCGTTTTTGGTAAAAATGCAAAAAGAGAAAGATCATCCTGCTTATACGTAAGAACATCTGAAACCCCTTGAAACCTAAATCATTATACTTCCAGAATGAAATCCCTCAAATTCGTGTTATCGGATCTGTGGTCTGCTGGTCATGACACTACTGCAACAACATTGATTTCTGGATTCAATCAATTCATGCACCATCCAGAAGTTGCCAGAAAATGTAGAGAAGAGCTTTTGAGACTAACCGATGGTGGGTCCAGACCCTTGAGTTTGAAAGATAGAGCTGAATCCCGATACCTTAACGCGACAATCGCTGAAATTCAAAGACATGCTTCGATTTTGAATGTGAATTTTTGGAAGACCAGTGATGCTCCAACAAAGATCAATGAGTACGAATTGGATGCCGGAGAGATTCTTACTGCTCAAATGAGTGCGCTTCATGTCAATGAGGACATTTTCAAGGATGCCGGGGAGTTTAGACCGGAGAGGTTTCTAGAAGATGAGAAACTGATCCACCAACTGATCCCGTTTGGAATTGGAAAACGATCATGTGTTGGAGAGAATTTAGCAAGAGCCGAGTTGTTTTTGGTATGTCTTTTTTGCTTATTGGTTGTGGGGCTGTGGACAAGGCAGTCGGACCATACATAGCCAGTCCAGGCGGACTAATTCCACGCTCATAAGCTCTACAAAATGATACCTTACTTGACTACATTACCAAGTTTTAAACCATAGGTCCTTGAGGGACAAGGTGAGCGCTTCCCGCAGCTGCTCCGCTGATCTACCATTTTTTACGACCTTTGGCTCAAAAAAAGGCTTTTCTTGACATAGCCGAAATAGGTATCATTTCGTAGATCTCACCGAGTTTTACATTTTCCTTTTTGATTCGAACTGAAACTCCAAGTTTGAATCTAATTATGTATAGTTTTCAAAAATTCAGGTTTTCGGAAATCTCCTCCTCCGGTACGACATTCAACCTCATGGAAAGTTACCCTCCACAGCTGACCAACTTCCATTCAGCGCTGTAAAAATCGCGGACACTTCTGCGAAACTCGAATTTATCAAAATCTAGTCATTGTTTTTAAGAATTTTCGAATAAAGAGACAAATTTTTCATGTTATTCCAAGTGGAAGAATTGTAGTTGAGTAGGTATTTTTCGAAAACAAAATGAGTCATTTTTCGTTTGATTCCACGGAGATACGTCATGGAGAACTTTGAGACTGATTATTTCCAGATCGGGTTGAAGTGTAAATTTTTGAATTGGTTCTTCCAGATTTTCGGCAGCATACGATTTCTGAAAAGTGTCATCAACACTCTGATAGAAGGTCTCCCATAGCTGTCAAATTTGAACCAATTTATATCGGTTCCTAAGAAACAGATTCTAGGTGTCTTTCAGAGAAACCTAAATAATTGAGCTGAAAGTGCGCTTCTATCAGATCAAATACTGTATGGGTTCAATTGTGACGGTTCGGGTGACCTTCTATTAGAGATTTTACGGTATTACTTACCTATCACTGCTCTCCTGTAATGTTTAACTATAAAAATCGTTGGCAATGGGTTCAGAGCTGGATACATCGCAATGCTCATGTTCAGAACTTGTCCAAATATTTCAGACCAGTCGGTTTACGCCCCTTCGGGGCTAAACCTCCTGGGCTCCGCTTACAGCGCGTGTAAGCTTACAGCAAAGTGTGTTACACTTTCGCTCAGGGACTATTTTTTAAAGGTCTGAACTCGAAATATTGGAATCTTTATCTTTGAGTTTTGGAAAAGAGTTTCAAATTATCAAAATGCTAAGTTTCTGAAATACTGAATTTGAGAAATTCCGGTTCTCCAAAAATAGAAAGTTCGAAACTTGCAAATCCGGAAAACCCGGGTCCGGAATCCGGAATCCAGGAATCTGGACCCAGGAATACGGAATCCGGCATCAAGAATCCGGAATCCGGAATCCGGAATCCGGAATCCGGAATCCGGAATCCGGGTCCAGGAATCCGGAATCCCGGATCCGGAAAACCCGGGTCCGGAATCCGGAATCCAGGAATCCAGGAATCCAGAATCCGGAATCCGGAATCCGGAATCCGGATAAAACCGGATCCAGAAATCCGGACCCAGAAATCCGGATCCCTTCTCCGGACCCCTCTCGGGAGCCCCGAGAAAGGAGAACTGATTCTTCCTTCCACTTCTCTCTTCCTTTATAGGGATCTTATCTCCCTGAGGTCATCTTGGATCGTGGATTTCTAAACCAATTCACGTAATTAGTTTCGTCTAGAATTTCACAATTTTCGAAAACTTTTAAAACTTTTTTTCCTCACGTTTAAATGACACTTGAATTTTCACTATTAAAATCTGCGAAACTCTTCGAAAAGATGGCTCCTTTGAACCTAATTATCTCGTTTCTTGTTTGAGACATCAAGAAATATTCAACAAAGAAAATGTTTTGATATCAAGCCAAAAATTTTCAAAAGAAAAAAAGCGTAAAATATACCGATTTTTTTAGTACCAAACTGTTATCCGAAACTGTCTGATGACTCGAAAGAAAAACTAAAAGCTTCAAATCTCGACCCGATCTTTCTCTTGACTTAAAACGAATGAAACTGGGAAATTCGTTGCATAAAAAACAGTCCACGTTTTCTTATCAATTTCTGAACACTTTACAAAAAACCAAAAAAAGTTGCCGCCTGTCGGACTCGAACACGCATAGCGCGGGCAAAAGCATAGTGCGTTAACCGCTACACCACTGGTTGCCAGTGGCAAGGGTGGTAGAAATGGCGTAAACGTGTGTATGGGATTTCCTCCCCTTTTCTCTCGCACCCTCTTCTCTCTCCCCCCTTGCCCTCCACCCTTCACTGTGGTGAAACCAAGGAACGTCTCCAGAAGACTTCAAAATCAAAATTTCGAAAAATGAAAAGATCGGGCCTGCAATTAGACACATTTCTGATCTATCTGTCCAGGTTTCAGCTCAATCGGTTAACTTTGAATGGGTTAACGGGAACGCGACATACAAACCAACATACAGAATTTGGTGAATGTTATTAGTAATGATGATGAGCAATTGAAAAATATAGTGACATAAACCATTGTGGCAGGAATGTGCATTAAAAATACTGGGATGATTGTTTGAAACACCAAGGCATAGAATAATTGGGACTGGAGGCTTTTGTATTTTTCAGACACCGACGTCATTTTCATCATTTTTCCCATAGTTTTATAACACTTCAATCCAAAATATATCATTGTTGTGAAGGAAAGGATCTGAAATATTTTAATAAACATTTTCAAAGGGACATGAAACATAATTTTCTGAAAAATCGTTTAAATGCCCCCGACGAATTGTGGTGGAAGTTCCGGCACGATAGTTTTGACGAGACACAGTCATTTAAAGAATAAAGAGAGACGCAGAGAAGCTAGAACGCTCTCGTTTCTCTGCGGTTCTTCTTCTGCAAGCTCTAAAGGCACATAACTCGCTTCAACGACAACTAAACTCAATGAAAATTTTAAAGTTTTGTAGTAAATTTTAAGGTCTTTTGAATCATATAAAAATAATAAATTCTTTTAAAAGTTTCAACCTACAATTAATGTAAGAACTATCCAAGTTCCTTGAAAACCTTTCCAATTGATATATTCTTTTCCATTCTTATCAGTCATATAATAAAACGGTCCTCCATGGTACAAGTCTTCCATTTTTGTCCCATTTTTCTTAGTTGGCAAATAATAATTCTCCAAAAATCGATACGAATCTTCTGTTGCTGCCAAGATCACATACGAAACATAAATCCAGATAGCAGCGTTTAGAATCGGGAACAATAGCCGAAGGATTAGTTTCCAATTTTGAAATGATTCCAGTAATCTGCTCCTAACAAAGAAAAGTATGAAAATTACATCATTTCAGTTTTTTATTCAAACCAACTTGCTGATCGCCAGATATCTATAAATGAAGTGAATGGCTAGAAGTGCGATAGAGAGACCATAGAACCCAACGAAGACAACTGAAATTGAATGGGTCAAAAAAGTTTCCAAGAAAACTTACCATCCATCCAAATGGAAATGGTCACTGGAAATATGGACTCTTTGGTGTTGGTGATAATTAAAAAAGCGGAATCTTTGGTGAAAATGTCCTGGAATTTTTTTCCGGATTTTCAGAATCTCCTATTCAACATATGAAAATGAAAACTTACCGGTTTCTCAGAAACATAGCAGCATGCATAGGTTAACTCCAGTGTCGCTATATAAATCATAAGATGCTTATAAGTTCCAATAGATTTTGGAGACTTTGTTAGAATCAAAACAATGAGCAGGAAGTTTATAGAAACCAGTCGGTTTGCGCCCCTCCGGGGCTAAACCTCCTGGGCTCCGCTTACAGTGCGTGTAACCTCACAGAAAAGTGATTTCCATTTCGCTCAGGGACTATTTTTTTTAAAGGTCTAAACTCGGAAAATTCGAATCTTTGAATGTGAATTTTGGAAAGAGTTTCCAATTACCGAAATCATAAGTTTCTGAAATACTGAATTGGAAAAATTCCGGTTCTCAGAAGATAAAAAGTTCGGAACTTGCAAATCCGGAATCCGGGATCCGGAATCCGGAATCCGGATTCTTGAGCCCGGATTTTTGGATTCGGAATCCGGACCCAGGAATCCGGATCCAGAAATCCGAATCCAGAAATCCGGACCCAGGAATCCGGATCCAGGAATCCGGATCCAGAAATCCGGACCCAGGAATCCGGACTCAGGAATCCGGATCCAGAAATCCGAATCCAGAAATCCGGATCCAGAAATCCGGATCCAGAAATCCGGATTCAGAAGTCCGGAGCCGGATCCCTTCTCCGGTCCCCTCTCGGGAGCCCCGAGAAGGGAGAACTGATTCTTCCTCTTCTTTCCTTTTCCTTTATAGTGATCTTATCTCCCTGAGGTCATCTTGAGTCAAAGATTTCTAAACCAATTCACGTAGTTCTTTTCGTCTAGAATTTAAATTTTTAAAAACTTTTTTCCATTACGTTTCAATGACTCTTGAATTTTTACTTTTCAAAATTTGTGAAACTCTTTAAAAATATCGTTGTATTGAACCTAATTTGGTCGTTTCCTGTTTGTGATATCAAAAAATGTTCAACTGAAAAAGTAATTCTGATATCAAGACAGACATTTTCGCGTTCAGATTTTTCAAATATCTCTTACAGGGATCGAGATATATTTGTTCAAAGTCGAAAAATGATGGTTGCCACTTTTTGTCCAGTTATTGTCCTTCACAATCAGGGGTGAACCTCCTGTGCTCCGCTTACAGTACCCGTAATCCGCATGGAAAAAAGCGTAAAATATACCGATTTTTGTACCAAATTGTTATACGAATCTTTCTGATGACACGAAAGGAAATTAAGAGCTTCAAATCTCAATCCAATATTTTCATATTCATTTCTGAACTCTCTACAAAAAAAACAAAAAAAAGTTGCCACCAAGCGGGCTCGACCCCGCATCGCTCGAACAAAAGCATAGTGCGCTAACCACCACACCACGCGCTCACCGTATGAAGTGTGTGAGAAATGGCGTACACGTGTGTGGGATTTCCTCCCTTTTTCTCTCTGTCGCCCTCTCCCTCGCCCTCTCTGTCCTCCACGCTTTACTGTGGTGAAAGCAAGGAACGTCTCCAGACGACTTCAAAATCAGAATTTCGGAATAAGAAAAGTCCGGGCATCAACTAAGACACACTTCTGACCTATCTGTCCAGGTGTCAGCTCAATCGGTTAAATTTGAATGAGTGTAAAAGCACGCTACATACATACGCACATACGGAATCTGGTGAATGTTATTAGTAATGATTGCAAAGAATGCGCTAACGTTGAGAGTCCAGTTTTCCAAAGTTTCAGAGGTGATCATGATGTCTAGTATAAAGAGTCTAGTAATGAATAACAAATGGAAGTAATAGTTGTATGAGGAGTAGGAAGTGGGCGGGGCCTCGTCGAGTGGCTCATTTGTAGCTAGTAAAGGGATCTATGCTTCTTGGAAAAGGGCGGTACCGGTTTTATACTGAAAAAAATGAGTAAAGTTTTCTTTTAAAAATGGTGGATATGAAAAAAAGCGACTTTCTCCGACTTTTGACCTCTTCGAAGACTTTAGCTTGTGGGCGAACTTTTGGAGTTGTTTCGTTGCTACCAACTGAACTACCATGACTCACCTTTGAGCACCGTTACCTCGGTCCCTATAGAATATATTAAAAGTCTGTCAACTAATAAAAAATTGTGTTATTATGCTGAACATTTTGCCAGTTGATAACTTTTTTATTATATCTGTGACAGGAATCGAGATAAATTAGCTCAAAAAAAAAATTAAAATTAAATGTTAGAAAGACCTTCTATTACAGGTTTATTCGTTGAATTTGTTCCTAAAGTTTACTGGGACCTTTGTTTTTTTAAATAAATTTACAGTGCAAAATAGAAAAATAATTTATTTCAACAATCAAAATTCCTACAACACACATTCATAATCTAGAGATCCTTGTCCTTCCTAAACATCGCTTTAGTTTTAACAAACCACAAAACCACTAACAAAACAACAAAATAACCAAAATAAGGTGCATATAAAACAAAATAAACATCTATCAAGTTTCTCTGAATGAATCCAAGATCTCTTCCACATGAATTCATTTTAGGAAACGGCCCGAATTTTCCCGCAAACTCCACATGATTCACAACTTGATCCTTTGGATGTGTTGGCTGATTATTCAGGATTTCTGCTAGCTTCCTTGCATGCTCCAGGTACTTCTTGTTGAACAAAACATCATGGATTGCAGTTTTGACGTTTTCGAGATTATTCTTTTGAAATACTCTGACTCCTCCATGTCTGGCAAGCATATTGGCGTTTCGCTCTTGGTCCGCAAAAATTGGGACCATAAGAGCGGGCTTTCCCAGGAATGCCAGTTCAGTTGTACTTCCCAATCCTCCATGGGTCAAGAATGCGGATAGGCGAGGGTCATTGAGAAGAGCAGTTTGGGGGACCCATTTGGAAAAGTGAATATTCGAGATGCCTTCTGCCCAGGAGACATCGTCACTTTCATACTTCCAAATGAATGTTACATTTGGCTCAGACTTAATGGCTTCTAGAAGACCATGTCTGAAAAAATCAATATTAATGTAAGGTCAAAGGCCCAAATCTCACCTCCACTCAATTGGCATATCTTGACTCCTAACCAATGACCCGAATGAGATCAGCATATTGTGTTTTCTGGTATCCAAAACCTTACTCCACTCCTTGGTTAATTTTTGCGATTTTATAAACTTTATGTCAATACTGATTCCTCCAATTGGAACGGTTTTCTGAGTAACAGTTCTTGGAAAGTCCAAATACGGAATGGCGTTGACAAAATGAAACGATGAATCTAGCATGAGCTCTCTCCAATCAGGTACATCGAAGTGCTCTTGATAAAGTTTAGTTTCCACTTCAAAGCCTTCAAAATTCACGCTTTCCAATGCTTTCGACATTCGATAATTGTGGACCCTTTCAGATAAACTCATATCCTCTCCGAATTTGCTCATTTGCGCAGGCACGTGACTCAACTCCAATGGCTCTCCAATCACATTTACAACAGAATCATAAAACACACAAGACGACGCTGAAATCGTTCTCCGGATTCCGATGGCATGCATGAATCCCAAACCACATACTGACAATGGCTCGTAGATTCCAACATCGAAATTTCTAGACTTCATAGCATCGTAAACGCCTTTGTTGCGCAGAAAATTTGCACATCCCTGACGCATGGAATCCGTGAAAACGGAGAAAATCTGAAGGAAATTTGAGGTGAGGTTTAATATCCTCCAAAGAGGCTGCTTACTGTATTCATGTTCCAGGGCGTGACTTCAGTTTTCCAATACAGTGCCATATCGTCATCAACAGGGGATAGATAGCGTTTCATTTCCTCGTCTTGCTGGAGAAAAGATTACTGTAGCTTTTAATGGTTTCTGAAGCTTACCTCCACTAGGACAACATCTTTGGTTATTTTAACACCCAGCTGAGATTTCCTCCTTTCATCCATGACAGGTGCCAAAAATGTCTGAAATATTCAATTCTTAAAAAATCGATTGGTAAAAAAACAGTTTCCATTTTCTTTGGTGTTTTCCACTTACAACGTTATGTCCAGCTTCAGTTAGAGTATCTGCTAACCGTGCCATAAAATTAGTGTGACTAGCGGCAAAAATTGGAGAATAAACTAGAATATTTAGAGAATATACTGTAGAGCTGACTAGAAAAATTAAAATAAATTTGATAGACATTTTGGATTTTACCCGATAATTTGTAAAGGTCGTAAATCTGTTTTTATACTTGGGAAATTGTGATTTGTGATGACACAACTTGACAGGCGGCAACGTTATGTGTTATTGCGCAACGTTAGACAATATAAAAGGCGAAATGTGTTGTCTCCTTTTTATCAAAGTTCATGTCTCAAGTCATTTTATTGTTCCACAGAGAAAAGGAATTTTGTCTAAAGAAATCACAGATCTAACAAGGAAGTTACTTGAAGGAGCAGGTTAAACTTTTTTTGAAATTTTGGGAGCAGATAGAAGAGCTCATGAGGATTCCAAATCTGTAAAAAAAACAGCAAAATGTTCACGCGAGCTGAGTTATGACCTAGAAAAGTTTCCCTATGATTAAGCAATTTCTCGTGAAATTTTTTTCATGGAACAGTTCTTTTAAAACAATAGATTTCAATCAGCAGTGTGGTAAAGTGGTAAAATGGCAAGTTCAGAGGAGGAAGGTTGTAGGTTCGATTCCCCCTATCAAAAAAAAATTTTTTTTCAGACATTTAATTTTTGAAGAAATTCACAAATATGCTCATGGGTTCATCGAAGATTTTTCTAAAAAATTTTATTCAATTTTTTTTTGTTATTTTCATTGAAAATTGTTGACGATTCTAAACCTATCGGTGGCATTCGATGACATATTCGATGACAATATTGCAAGATATGCTCTCCCGTATGCCTGGTACTCTGGCGGTTATGTGGACAGTTGCGCTCCGAAATGTGACAGACCAATTCATTATTGCTTCGACCGGAAAGTTTATGGAAAGTGTCAATTATCTGGGTGCAAAAGATTGTCAATGGTCAAATTTGCGTATTGTGCCAAGAACATATGTTTCCAGCACTTTGTCATCGCACTGATGTGTTTAGGATCCTCAACTGTTTTTTTTTTCAATAAAAATAACAAAAAAAATTGAAAAATTTTTTTTGAAAAATCTTCGATGAGCATATTTGTGAATTTCTTCAAAAATTAAATGTCTGTTTTTATTCTGGAAAATGCCTATTTATAACGAGAAACTCCCGAAAAACATGTTTAACACGGGAAGTACCCGAAGTGTCTGCTCGCTTTTTCTTAGATATTGGTGGCAAAAAATGTGCCGTCGCTGGACTAGTACAAAACGAATAATATAAGGTGCCCATAGGCAGGTTGAGCAGAATGGCAAAACTTTTTCCGATTTTTTGAAAAAAGTGGATCAGGGTCATTCAAAACATCATAACTTTTTTCAGAGCAAAGATAAAATGATAAGCTAAACTGCATCTTGTAGAACAGGTTCGAGGCTACAAAAAACTTGACTCCACATATTGTCTATCTCTGCAATGAAACTTACTAGAATAGAAAATGTGCGAATGGTCTGATTGGGTGAAATCAAAAAATGCCGATTTTCGAAAAAACGTATTCGGGAGACCATGTCTATTCGATTCCTTTCATGTCATTATGCACAACTATAGTCTCAAATATATAGCTCACCTTTCATTTAAAAGAGATTTTTGAAAAAAATAAAAATATTTCAGCTTCACTCATGTACCCCTATACATGGTTTTTAAAAACTCATTTTTCCGGTAACAACAGAAAAGCTCTGAGAACAAGAGTTCAAGTTGGTTCAGTTTCTTTCTGTCGGAAAATGATCGAACCGTGATCAAAAAGTCCGAAATTTCGAAAAAAATTTCACATGTTAAAAGTGAGCACGTATAGGGGTACATGAGTAAAGCTGAAATATTTTTATTTTTTTCAAAAATCTCTTTTAAATGAAAGGTGAGCTATATATTTGAGACTATAGTTGTGCATAATGACATGAAAGGAATCGAATAGACATGGTCTCCCGAATACGTTTTTTCGAAAATCGGCATTTTTTGATTTCACCCAATCAGACCATTCGCACATTTTCTATTCTAGTAAGTTTCATTGCAGAGATAGACAATATGTGGAGTCAAGTTTTTTGTAGCCTCGAACCTGTTCTACAAGATGCAGTTTAGCTTATCATTTTATCTTTGCTCTGAAAAAAGTTATGATGTTTTGAATGACCCTGATCCACTTTTTTCAAAAAATCGGAAAAAGTTTTGCCATTCTGCTCAACCTGCCTATGGGCACCTTATATTATTCGTTTTGTACTAGTCCAGCGACGGCACATTTTTTGCCACCAATATCTAAGAAAAAGCGAGCAGACACTTCGGGTACTTCCCGTGTAAATTGCGTAAATTTTATCCCAGAGCCAGTTATGGCAGCTTAATAAAAAACAAAAAAAATTAGCAAAATTTTTGGAATAGGGAGAATCGAACCTACAACCTTCCTCCTCTGAACTTGCCATCTTACCACTTTACCACACTGCTGATTGAAATCTATTGTTTTGAAAGAAATACACTATTCCGTGAAAAAAATTTCACGAGAAATCGCTAAATCATAGGGAAACTTTTCTAGGTCATAACTCAGCTCGCGTGAACATTTTGCTGATTTTTTTACAGATTTGGAATCCTCATGAGCTCTTCTATCTGCTCCCAAAATTTCAAAAAAAGTTTAACCTGCTCTTTCAAGTAACTTCCTTGTAAAACTAGAATTCCGAAGCACTCAGTCAGAATCATTCATGGCTGCGGAAAGAAGCGATGATAAAGTAAAAAATAGGTTAAATCGAGCCGAAGGCGCACCAGACAGCTTTTGAAGGGGAGGCACGACAAACAGGCTGTTTTTTTTTAATAAATGGCCACCTCATGATAAATGACAAATTTATACTCCTCCGTGGAAGTTTGCCATGAAAATTTCCAGAACCCAACTTCTTGAAATACTTTTACAACGCGTAATATGTAGAAGAATGATTTATTTCTTCACCAAAAAAAAGAAATAAATGATCTAGAGTTCTTTGACTTTCCTTGAGACCATTTTAGCTTTAAAAAACCAAAATACCAACGACAAAACCACAAAGTAGCCAACATAAGGTGCATATAAAACAAAGTAAACATCTATCAAGTTTTTCTGAATGAATCCAAGATCTCTTCCACATGAATTCATTTTTGGGAACGGCCCAAATTTGCCGGCAAACTCCACATATTTCACAACTTGATCCTTTGGATGCGTTGGCTGATTATTCAGAATTTCTGATAGCTTTTTCGAATTCTCGAGGTAACTCTCGTTGAACAAAATGTCATGGACTGCAGCTTTGACATGTTCGAGATCATCCTTCCGAAATACTTTAGCTCTTCCATGTCTGGCAAGCATATGAGCGTTGCGATACTGGTCCACAAAAATCGGGACCACAAGTGCGGGTTTTCCGAGGAATGCCAATTCATTTGTACTTCCCAATCCTCCATGTGTCAAGAATGCGGATAGGCGAGGGTCATTGAGAAGAGCAGTTTGGGGGACCCATTTGGAAAAGTGGATGTTTGGAACGCCTTCTGCCCACGAGACATCGTCACTTTCATACTTCCAAATGAAAGTAACATTGGGCTCAGATCTGATGGCTTCTAGAAGTCCATTTCTGAAAAGTTAAGTTTTTAATGTGAGATCAAAAGCTAAAAGCTCACCTCCATTTGATTGGCATATCCTGACTCCTAACTACTGAACCGAATGAAATAAGCATATTGTGTTTTCTGATATCCAAAACGTCACTCCACTCCTTGGTCAGTTTTTGCGACTTTAAAAACTCCAAGTCAATACTGATTCCGCCAATTGGAACGGTTTTCTGAGTAACCGTTCTTGGAAAGTCCAAATAAGGAATGGAGTTGACAAAATGAAATGATGAATCTAGCATGAGCTCTTTCCAATGAGGTACATCGAAATGCTCTTGATAAATCTTGGTTTCAGATTCAAACCATTGGATGAATACGTTTTCCAATGCTTTCGATATTTGGTAGTTGTAGACCCTTTCAGATAAACTCATTTCCTCTCCAAACTTGCTCAGTTGCGCAGGCACTTGACTCAAATCCAATGGCTCTCCAATCACATTCAACACGAAATCAGTAAACACGTTAGACGTCGCTGATATCGTTTTACGGATTCCTACGGCATGCATGAATCCCAACCCGCATACTGACAATGGCTCGTAGATTCCAACATCGAAGTTTCTAGACTTCATCGCCTCGTAAACATCTTTGTTGCGCAGAAAACTCGCACATCCCCGACGCATGTAATCTTCGAAAACGGAGAAAGACTGAAGAATATTTATGTGAGCAATCTCATAAGGGGTTGCTTACTGTATCCATGTTCCAAGGTGTGATTTCAGTTTTCCAAAACACTGACATATCGTCGACAGGATCAACAGGGGGTTGGTGTCGTTTCATTTCCTCGTCTTGCTGGAGAGAAGATTACTGTAGCTTTTAAAAGTTTCTGAAGCTTACCTCCACTATGACAACATCTTTGGTTATTTTAACACCCAACATATCCTTGGTCCCTTCGTCCATGACAGGTGCCAAAAATGTCTGAAATTTTGAATATTTCGGAAAAATCGATATTGAGGACAGTCTGTGTTTTTCGTTACGTTCGAGCGATTTATCGACCACATTATTTTTTGTTCTCATCATTATATTTCAAGACAACCGTAGTTGATTGTCCACACGTGGCTTACCGATTCACATGATCAGAAAATAATTTTTGATCTAAATTTTCTCGAAAACTATGGAAGCAAAATACTTATTTTTGATCATAGTACTTAAAATTTTTTAGATCTATCCATTAAGGTCATTTTTCTCAAAAACCTTACATTAGTTTTTGAGTTAAAGAGCAGGAAGGGTTTTGAGTTAAAGAGCAGCAAGGTTTAAAATTAAATGATAATGCGTTAAGTATACTATTCTATCATCGTATTTCTTTTTTAGAATCCGAAAAATCATAAAATAGAGTCCGCCGGTAAATTTTTTGAAAGTTCGAAATTTTGAGTTTTAAAAAAATTAAAAAATAAAATAATAATAATAATAATAACTTTAACCTTTTTTTTCAAAATTTCACTTACAAGATTATGACCAGCTTCAGTTAGAGTATCTGCTAACCGTGCCATAAAATTAGTGTGGCTAGCGGCATAGAATGGGGAATAAACAAGAATATTTAGAGAATTTACAGTTAAGCTGAATAAAAATATTAAAACCAAACTCTTAAACATTTCCATTCTGGTGACTTGTAGTCGTTGTAAAAATTCTTGTACATCAGCTTTTATACTTGGAAAATTTTGATTTTTGGGCAAAAATTGATAGATTGCGTTATTGCACAACGTTAGACAATATGTTATAGCTCACGGTCTCCCAAAGTGAAAATTTTTGGAAAAGTTCTCTCGTTGTCTGCACTCTCTCCAAAAAATATTTTTCACGCCCCTCCCTTTTTCTCTTCTTTTTGGCTAATAGGAACTTATCACTAGAGTCATGCAAATCACAGAAAAGAACGAATTTGAGTTATTTTTACCAGTCGGTTTACGCCCCTTCGGGGCTAAACCTCCTGGCCTCCGGTTACAGTACCCATCATCTTATGAAGAGATTTCTTCACTTTTATTCGGGACCTTAAAATTGAGAAATTCGTATGTTTCAGAAATGTAAAATTTTTTAAATATTCAGAATTTTGAGCATTTCAGTTCAGAGAACTTGTCAAGAAAAATTCGAAAACTTCAATTTTGAAATTCAAAAAAGTTAATCAATTTTTCGAAATTCTGGGTCTCCGCAATCTGAAATTCAAACTGTAAATAGGAAAATCGGTTTGCGCCTTTTTGAGGGTCTGCACCGTTTGTATTCGAAATCTTCGAATTAAAAACTTTGGAAATTCAGAAACTCTGAAATATTAAAATCTAGGAAGTTAGAAACCGGTATTTTAGAAAGTTGTATATTTAAAAGTTCGGAAATTTGCGAATTCGAAGTCTCAGAAGTTTCTTCTCCAATTTCGAATTTTATATAAGAATTTTAAAATTACAGAATTTCTGAATTTTCAAATAGCTGAAGATTTTTATTTTGGAACTCAGATTTTTTGGAGTTTCAGTATTTTCTAATTTTCAAGTTTCCGAGTCTTCAAATTCCCTAGTTTTCGAAAATCTGAGAGTTTGAACTCTCTGAATTTTGAGAAGTTGATAAATTTAGAAAGTCTATGGTCAAAGATTCAAATTCAAAACTTCAAGAGTTCGAAAAACTTTCAAAATTTCAGTTCTTGTCTGATTCTGAAACGTTCGGAGTTTTTGAACTCCCCAATTTCTGATTTCTCCGTTTAGGAATCTCAACCAAATTCCTGTATACTTTCTTTTCTGATATTTTTTTCTGATATGTCGATTTGTTCTGATAATTCATTTCGAAATTCTGGACATCCGACCTCGGATGTTCAAAATCTCAGATATGTATTGATTTGGTATTTCAAAAGCTGAAAATTCTGAGAATGTATAGCTCTGAACATAGGTAATTAAGATTTCCAGAATCCGAGAAGTTTGTAAATTAAAACTTGATTGTAAATTAAACGTTGACTTTTTCTAAATTCGAGAGCTCAAAAATTCTGAAGTTTCCTGTAACTGAAAAATCTCCCGGCTTGCAAACTTTTAATCGTATAACTTTATGCCATCTTTCCGAACCTTCAAATTTTTTGATTACACAACAAAAAACTGAAATCTTCAAAATTTCCGTTAAGTTTTCCTTTCGACTTGAAACTGGGAAACTCTTTGCCAGGATTTCATCCAACCCGATTAAAGACATTCAGACATGTTTTTATTCATTTCTGAACTCGCTAAACAAAAAACAAAAAAAGTTACCACCAAGCGGACTCGAACTCGCGTCGCGCGGACGAAAGCTCAACGGGCTAACCACCACACCACCCGAACACAAAGAAAAGAGGGAGAAATGGCGTACACGTGTGTGGGATTTTCTCGCCCTCTCGCCCTCTCCCCCTCCTCGCTCTCCCTCTCTGCCCGCCACACTTTACTGTGGTGAAACCAAGGGACGTCTCCAGAAGACTTCAAAATCAAAATTTCGAAAAACGAAAAGCTCGGGCATCAACTAAGACACACTTCTGATTCACTTGTTTAGGTTTCAGCTCAATCGGTTAACGCTGAGTAGGTGAACGGTTACGCGACATTCATCCTTACATACGGAATTTGGTGAATGTTATTAGTAATGATAGAAAACAAACTATTTACTGTGTTACTGAAAACTTCAGCTATCACCTGCACAAAATTTGATGAAAATTGGACCATTTTGAGCAAAGTTATGAAAAACCGGTTTCATTCAACCGTACATAACTTTATCAGGTTTTTACGGAATCAAAAAAATAAAATCGTCATCAATACCGCAGAGAGATTTGCTACATTCGCTCCATCTTCGATTTTTGATTTAGGTCCCCATTTTTTTGAAAATCATGAAAAAGTGTCAAAAATCAGGGGTTTTTGGGAATTTTGTACTGAAATTTGTACCCTGCAAAACTCAGCGAGTATCCAACCAATAATAATGATCAATAGACCAAAAGTTTTGTAATGGATTGTTCTACAATTCCTCCATCTTCGATTTTTCATTTTCGGCTTTGTGCGGGTGCTAGGGGGTCAAACAGTAGTACATTGAGCGATTTCGCACTTTGGAGGCGATTTCCAGCTAGTTAAAGGTTGTACTATTTGCGAATTATAATTAAATACCTATTTTCTCATGTTTTCTAATATGAGAGCAATTTATGTATTTTTCTCATAAAACAAGAGGAGTTGCTCAAAAAATTGAAAAATCCGAAAAAGTTTTTCAAAACTTCATATCTTCCTTGATAGATTGAGATGAATGTTGTAACTTATTATACACAATTTCGGATATGATTTCTACCATCCGTCAAAAAAAAATTCCGAAAATATTCGTTTTTGAACGTTTTTGGGACGTTCTTAACAATTCATCCAGTTTTCCGATTAAATTTTGCAAAATTGCACTGAGAAAAAATAGCGTGAGGGATGAAGAGACGCAGAGACATTTTTTCTCTAGCTTTTTAATCAAAAATTTTCACGCTGGGAGACCGTGTAGCTGTCTGAGAGAAAAACAAGATTCAGACGCAGAGAAAAACGTATCTGCGCCTCAATCTTAAGCGTGTTATTTCTTTTCTACGCCGCGCTCTTATACACTTGGCATACCTCTCTAGCCTTGTTATTTTCAGACAACGGGGAATTTTTTGTGTTCTCCTTTTGACCAGAGTTAACTTTTTAAGTTGTTTTATTTTTCCACAGAGAGAAGAAATGTTTTAGAAAATACAAGAATCACAAATTATTATGCAGTCATTATGTATCAAAAATTATCAATCATGTTTGAACTGTCAACCCGATGAGATACTGTTCGATGTGGGTTATCTAAGGTATATGGAAGATACTTGGACAAGTCTATTGGAGAAAAAGGCCAAAACGAAAAAAATCACAGATCAAACGAATCTAAAACTAGAAATGTCGAAGCACTCAGTCAGTATCAGTCATGGTCATGGCTGCAGTCATGTCGCGAATATTCTGAATATTCTGGAACAACATCTGCATATCAATGGGGGTGATGGGCATTAAGAATGGGTTGGTGAACAAGTTGGAAGCGGTGGTATACATCAGAGGGGATGAGAAGAATGGGGTGGCCGCAGCAGCGGTGGTTAATAAAGATGGTACGGTGAGGAATGGAAGAGGGAGTGTGGGGGACGGAAGAGTAACTTGTGGAAGAGCAGCCATTGGAGCTGGAGAGTGTGGAAGGGAGATCAGTGGTAGTGGAGATGGAGTCTGAAATATAGGAATTGTTAGGTCAAGGAACGGTAAGGTTGGCAAAGGTTACCCACCTCATATGGTGACACTGATGGACTAGTGGTCACTGTGGTCGATGGGGCTATGAATCCTCCAGTGCTGAAGTCGAACTTCACTTGAACCTGAGGTGTCATCTTCAACTTTTCCGTCAACAGTCCCGACAATGAAGAGTCCGATGATCCAGATTCATCGGAATTGCAAGTTGATGAGGAGAGAGATGATGACGACGCAGAGTTCGACGAATCCTGATCTTTCTTTGGACTCTTTGGTGCAGTTCCCTCTACACCGTTTTCTTTCAAATTTATCTTTCGTTTCTTAATATGACGATCCAGAGCACGACGAGAGTCAATGAGATTACACTGCTCGCACTCGCAGTCCTTGTATTTGCAGTCCTTCTTATGATTCTTCTTCCAGATAAGGACATTGTGATTTTTGCATTTCTGACAGAAGTAGCACATGTTCAGGGTTTCCAGGGCGGTTTTCTCGTCGATGGGTTCACCAACAGTGAAACCCGGGAACACGTTGGCTTCGGTGATATCCGTGGTACGCTAAAACGAGTAATTTAGTCATTTGTCCCTTATAGGTGTTGGTGGGTGGCTAACCTGAAACTTCTTATCCTGCTCTCGACGGAGACGAATTTGAGTTGACATGATCTCCCGACGCTTACGCACCAGATCGCAGTGCTCACAGCCACAGTTTTTGAACTCACAGGTATGTCCACGGGTCTCCACGATAACACCATGCTGTTTGCACATTCCACAGTGGCGTTTTACATCTGGAACTGTACAGTTTAGGAATCGTGGATCTATGAATTTTGGATAGTTCCTAAACGGGTGACGTGGATCTTCAAACTGCTACACCACTTGGGACTTTAGTTTCTTCTAGATATGGGATGTTTTCAAAATAAGCGTTTCTGATCAGATTTGAACTTCCGCGTGACGTCAGAAACATAGATCTTTGAGCAAGACGCCAATCAGACAGTTTTTAGAAATAAGGGACCACATACCGTATGTGCTCTACTAGATCTATACACTTTGAGCTCAATTATCTCGGTTCTTTCAGAAGATATCAAAAAACTTTCAACTGATACATTTTTATCATAATACCAGCTGTATTTCATCAGTTGACCAATTTTTGATGTCTCTGATAAGAACCGAGATAATTGAGCTCGAAGTGTATGTATAAAATGGGTCTCTCTTACAGTGACTACGGTAAGAGGTATGGGTACTGATAACAAAGAATTCTAAGAGACGAGTTTCAGAAAATATTTTTTAAGACTTTTTCTTGACAATTCTCGATGAGAAGGCGTGTCGAAAAAAAGGAGGAGGAGTTGAAAATCTCAATGCAAAGCTTCTTAGCGAAAAAATCGGCTTTTTTACCATCATTCAATTTTCTAAATGTATTCGACAGATGCTCAATTTCCACAACAGCTTTCAACAAACTTTGAGATGTTACGAAATCTATGAACGAAGGTATATTGAGCATTAGGCACATGCTATCAGGCTAACGAAAAAAAGATCGTGAATTTTGGCTAGGGTAATATTAGAATAGGTAGGATTCGGCGGCCAAGCGGAGTTAGAAGTTTCGAAAGAACGAATTCTGGGATCCTAAAAAAGAATCCTAGAATCTTAGAATCCTAGAATCCTAGAATCCTAGAATCCTAGAATCCTAGAATCCTAGAATCCTAGAATCCTAGAATCCTAGAATCCTAGAATCCTAGAATCCTAAAATCCTGGAATCCTGGAATCCTAGAATCCTAGAATCCTAGAATCCTAAACTCCTTGAAGAATTTACACTTTGGTCCATGGCAACCTACGGAACTGACCGCCCTGCTTGCCAGCCATCTGCTAAAAAGACCCCGCCCCTCTTTTTTACCCGGAGCTTACCTTTTGGAATCCGCTTTCCTTGGCTGAAGAAGCGTTGAGCACCGCCATCCGGAGACAAGCTTCCTTTTGGTGGACTTCCGGCGGAGAGCGATGAAGACGAATCGTTGGATGAAGAGTTGGATGAGGACGATGAGGAATTGGAGAGCATTTTTCTGGAAGTTGGGGTACTGTAAGGATCACTAGGAAGGGTGTCTATCAGAAAAAAAACGATTAAGGACTGAATTGTATTGTTAGCGTTTAAAAGCAAAAACAATGTGCACGTTTTCATGTAGGTGGAGCCATAACAATTAGTGTCTAGACACCAGAAGCATCACAAGATGGTCTAGAGGGTCCCAACGGGGTCGTGACGTGAAGAAGACTTATATCTCTGAGATCACACCTTAGCAATGACCCAAAAAACCAAGAAGCCTAGAACTAGATCCAAAATGGCAGTCCTTGATTTCAGAATTCAGAAAGACGCCTAAGATTTTCCATTACTACAGACTTAATGGATGACTTTGTTTCCAGGAGCCGAGGAATTCTGAAGACGTGAGAACTGAATAACATCTCAGTCACATTCACATTTGAAATGAAATGAAATCCAAATAAATATATTCATCTTCATGTTATCCATACAGGAATTATAGATATTCCATCTTCTTCTTCTTCTTTCTTCTCTTTTTTGTCTCCTCCCCATTTTAGGCCGATTGCTGTCTGATTGTCTCGCTGCTCTCTCGATCTATCACCAGAAAATGTTTTCTGGAGAATTCCGTAAACTTGATTTAAGTCTGATTTCTATTTTTGAGGTTTTATGACGGAATTGAGGATTTTCAGAATCTACGTAGAACTGGTGGGAAAGAAGATCAAGGACCTTAATTCACTGGGGCAATCCTTGGATTGAAATGGATTAGGAGGGTGAAGTAAGAGAAGGGGTACATGTTTCTTTTAGTTAGGTGTTTCTTATGATTTAGGTTTTGGGTTCAAAAAGTGGAGAAGGTAAAATGAAGGTTACTATCTTCCAACGAATTTGAGTTAAAAGTCTGGGGGAGCTGACTGTTGTGTAAGATAGGGATATTACGAACCCCAACTTTAAACCCATACATCTCATTTTCCATGATAGATATCAAAAAATGGTCAACTGAAAAAATGTGTATCATACTATCAAAAATATTTTGCCAGTTGAACACTTTTTTATATCTTTCACGGGTACCGAGATAAATTGGTTCAAAGTTAGGGATTACTATTGCTGCCGCACCACTACCGGATGAGCTACGCGGTCGCTTAGCCAGTTGGGTACAGATGACATAAATAAACCAGATTTGTAAAATTTTTAAAGGTCCAACCTACTCTAAAACTATCCTACTGTAATGTACCTCGTCTCGAGATAAAGTGTTCCTTGAGCAAGCTTTTTATTTTGATCGACTACTATTTCTTGTTTAGCTTCTTTCGCAGACTTTTGCGTGGTATGGGAATGGATAAAATGATGTTTTAGTGATGCTATGAAAGATTTTGAAAGAGAAATATATCTGCACCGTGGATATCTTAAATTTGCAAAAATTAAAGTAAAACCTCTATTAAGAGGGCATCCAGAGTTTGAGCAAATTTACCGTTAACAAACAGAATGTCCCTCAAACCGTAAACTTTGAGCCAATTTATCTCGGTTCCTGTAAGAGATATCAAAAAGTAGCCAGCTGACGATTTGGTTATCATAATATCAGAAATTTTTTATCTGTTGACAATTTTTCGCTATCTCTCCTAGGAGCCGAGATAAATTGGATCAAAGTGTGGAGTACTTATAAGCTAAATTAATACAGGCCTCAAATAGTTAGGTGCCAAGAAAAAAACCGATTTTGAGACTTTCCTTCCATTTTCATATCATTTATAGATGTCGAAATTCTTTCCAGAAGATTCCACAAGTTTCAATTTTACTAAATTCTAATTCTGACGACGTCACAAATCTTTTCAACCTCATTTTCCGGAAAATCGGATTCCAAGAGGTTCAGAGGCAGATTTGAGCGCAAAAAAAATTTGACAAATAGAAAATGAAAGTGCACAGATAGAAACAAATGTTACAAAATTTTCGAGCACATGACTTTTGTACAAAAAAAAATTCAATCGCTCAAAGTGGTGTTTTAGAGAATTCAACAAATCTTGGAACAAATCTAGATGATGGGATTTCTCGACGATTTATGCCGATTGCTAATCTTTTTCTCGCATTGCCTCTTAACAAATACAAATGGCATATTTTTGCTTGATTGCTTTTCTATTTCTGTATTTCGAGGAATTGAATAGGAACCATAGAACAAGTGTTTAAATCAGAGATGGTCTATTGTTCATGGTCCAGAACCTGGACACAGAGAAAAAGTTCGGATCACTGTAGCCTTAAAACTGGGGAAAACGGAAAACTATTTTCTCGAAACTTTGGTAATAAAAACCCACCGAGGATTTGAACTTGTGGGCCCACTGGTGAAGGTACCGCACTGCTACCAGCTGACCTACGGTGGCCTACTCGCGACGTGTACTTTGAGCTTAATTATCTCGGTTCCTATGAGAGATATCAAAAATCTGTCAACTAATAAAACACTTGTGATATTATGATAAATAATTTATCAGTAAAAAATGTTTCCATATATTTAAAAGGAACCGAGATAATTGAGCTGAAAGTGTACATACCGTAATACCTGTATTAGAAGGGCCTGCCTTTCTATTTTTCCAAGGCCCCTCCGGAGGGCCCTTCTATTACAGGGGCCCTTCAATTAGAGGGGCCCTTCCAGTTTTCCGGCCAGTTCCCCGAAAATTTTCATCGAAACATTCGACGAATTTTCGTTCAAAGGTCATGAAAAACTGTCCATTTCACCAAAACTGAGCAAGTTTCTCAATCAAAAAATAGCGTATCAACAAATTTATATTAAATTTTAGAATTCCTAGAAATTTTTCACTGAAAAAGTACGGAAATTTTTTAACTTCATGACATATTTTGCATAGGGGTCCTTCTTTACAGAAGGCCCTTCTATTACAGGGGGCCCTTCTATTTTTCCAAACCCCTCTCGGGGGGCCGTTCTATTAGAGGAACCCTTCTATTAACGGGCCCTTCTAATACAGGTTTTACGGTATATGGTCCGCTTCTTCATACCGTAACTCTGAAAATACACAGGAGAATTTGCTGCCTTTCTGCGTTAAGCTCTTCCAGTTGTCGTTGATTTCTATTTTCATTCATTTTCCAAGAAACAAAACATATTCTTTGTTTATTCTGGAAACTTCAAACATGACGCTATCAATAGTTTATCCATATACTCCGCTTTGCAATAAACGTGCTTTTTTTCTGACTCCTGACGTAAATTTCGAAAATCTAGGATGAGCGGCTATTGACACATGGTCAAGTACCATTCAACGTCAGCACTGGATTAAACGAATTTGGAAGAATGCACCAGAATTTTTTGGTCCAGAAAGCTATCGGTATGGAGCGGGGACCATTACAGTAATCCTATTAGAATGTGGATCGGAAGAAGTTGAGGAGCTTAGCTAACCTATCCAGCTTACCTATCCAGCTCAAGTAATCCGGGTCAGAAACAGCCAATCAGGTAAGTAAGTATCGACAGTAATCCAAGAGATGAGAAAAAGATTACCGAGAGACTTATCAATGGTGGACCAGAATTCCAGCTATGTTAGCTTCAAGAACTCTGACTTATAACAAGAAAAGCAGAAGAAGCTTCTTGATAATTATTGTCTGATCATCTATAGAACAATATAAAGTAGACAATAGAACCCATGGGACATCGATATACAAGAAGTAATGTCTAGAATATGAGATTCCTAGTCGGTTAACTCTGATGAAATGGATGACGTTATGTGGAAGTCTGATGTCATAAAGTTTATCCAGATGTCTCCGAAGAGGAGTCTTAACCCTGATTATCCGAGCTTCAAAGGATAGAGAAGGAAAAGGCGTATGGAACGGAAAAGCTTGGGTACGAACTAGGGAAAACCCTGTGAAAATAGTGCAATAGTAAAGTTTTGTTTTCAAAAATCATGGCTACAGTAAGAAACCACAGGTCTACGTCTACAGTAACCACTCTAACAAAATGAAAGGGTAACTTTCAACTTTCAGCCAATTTATCTCGGTTCTTTCAAGAGATATCGAAAAATTGTCAACTGATAAATAGTTCATCATAATATCACCAATACTGCATCAGTTGACAGAGTTTTCATATCTCTCATAGGAACTAAAGTAAGATAATTGAGCTTGACGTTGAAGGGGTTGTTCGTTTACGGTATAAGCTGGCGGACCCGCGCCGACCACGTTTCGGTGCATAACTTAGTTCAAACTTGGAGTTTTCGTTCGAACTAAAAAGTAAAGTGTAGAACTTAGCGAGATCTACAAAATGATGCCTGAATCAATTATACCCGCATTCCGTATTCCAAACCGCAGACCACTGGGCAGTAGCTGCGCGGTTCGATTTGGCAGGCACCGTATACGTGCAGCTTGAGATCAATTATCTCGGCTCCCGTATAAGGTATGAAATAGTAGTAAACTGATAAATTGTTCCTCTTCATATCAGAAGTGTTTTCCCAGTTGAAACGATTTTGATATCTTTCACAGGAATCGAGATAATTGAACTCAAAGTTAAATTAACAAAGTGAGAGCCCTTCTATTACAGGTTTTAAAGCATGCCAGGTCGACCTCATTGGCTCTTAGACACAACAAGCCTAATATCACCTATAATTAACATTTTCAGACAAATCTAAACTTCCTCCTACCAACATCTTTAGCAACTGACAAAAGCCAGGTGAAACTAACTGACTACGAAAAAAAATTTCTGGAATCTCGCGAAAAATGAAATGAACATCAGCAGGTGACAACCAAGAAACATAACAGATTGACAGATATCATCGGAATATCTGGATATGTCCGATTCCATGTCAACTCTCGACGAGGCTAATCCTAGACTTACTTCCCGCGCGTTGACGAATGATGACGTAGATTTCGGTTTTTAGGGAGTGATAGGGGGTGCTTCGTTATTTTTGGCAGCTTTGGATCTGGAGCTTAGCAGCGTGCTCATTGTGTAACCTCTATTAGAACAGCCCTCACACTATCAACTTTGACTCAATTTATCTCGGTTCCTGTGAAAGATAGCAAAAAGTGGTCCACTGATAAAATGCATATCATCATATCAGAAACAATTTGGTAGTTGAAATTTCTTTGCGATCGCTTACAGGAACCGAGGTAATTTGAGGTAAAATAGAGGAACCATTCTATCATAATTTTTAAGGCTTTGAAATTAGGCTTATCGGAATACTAATCTAGAATTGTTAGATTTGAAGAAGTCATAAATATATATCTGAAAAAATTTTTTGGTAATCCTACGGAACAAATCTTTTGTCGGTTTGTCGAGATTCAACTGTTCCGGGATGAATGGATCAGCCGACTCGGCTGGTACTAAATTTGCAATCAATTATCTCGATTTCTGAAAGAGATATCAAAATCCTGTCAACTGATAAATTGTTTGGCACAACATAACCAACATTTTATTAGTTGACAGACTTTTGATATCTCTTACAGCAATCGAGATAATTGAGTTCAAAGTGCAGAGATTATACTAATCATAAACTTTCATGCTACCGAATCGTGCCCATCCTAGAAGTACCGTAACCAAAAAGGTGTGGTTCTGTTTCCAACAGCCATGGGTTACGGTAGTTTAGATTTAGGGATCTTGGGATATGCTAGGTTTGTTTGGGTCTGGACAACGACTCACAATCTACCCAGATCATTTTTTCTTGGGTTACGGTACTTTGGGGCTCGACATGACCACCTCAGCATACCTTGCTTCAAGGATATTGGAGTGCTGTATACCCACAGTCTACAGTATTTCCCGGATTACGGTCCTTTGGGTCTGTTTGGACCGCCACAGCTTACCCCAGATCAAGGCTCTTGGAGTACTGTACACATCAAATACAAAACCCATCTTGACCATTCGGATATCCTCCTCTAACCTTTCGCCTCCGCCGCCTCCCACACCCTTTTTTCAATCCCTGTTTTTTTCTGCACGAAACAAATCGGATGTGGCTCCATACAACATACAATTTTGTCTTCTTCTTACGTCGAAAGTGTGAGGATGTGTTACAATAGATGTATACACATACACACACAAAGAGGTACATAGTCACACTTTAAAAAGCCGAAAAGCGCTCGGATAATTTTCAACTTGTAATTCGACACCCCGGGGAGGGGGGGGTTTCTTTTTTCTCTGTATACATGACGACGACGACCTCGAGGGGAAATGATGTTGCGAAGGAGAAGATGATGAGCATAGGTAGCAAAAAAACGAGGAGATAGAGAGGGAGAATAGGATACGGTAGGGGGGAAAGAGCAGAAGATTAGAAGTACGGGAATCTCCACACAGGTCTCTGGATCCATCTGGATGCTACCGTACCCCCCCCCAACTTTGAGCCCGTATATCTCGGTCCCCGTAAAAGATATCAAAAAGTGATCAACTAGTAAATTGGTCATCATAAAATGAACATTATTTTGTCTGTTAATTACTTTTTGGTATCTCTTACAGTAACCGAGATAAATCGGTTTGAAGTTTAAGGTAAACAGAGGGGGAGGGGTCGCCCCCCCCCTCTTTTGACAGTCAATTTTGAGCCAATTTATCTCGGTCTCTTTGGAAGATATCAAAAAGTGATTAACTGATAAAATGTTATTCTTGTCATAATGAACATTTTGTTAGTAAACTTCTTTGCGACATCTCTTACAATAATCGAGATAATCTGGTTCAAAGTTTGCGGTATATAGGATGCTCTAGAAATGTTCCTCTGGGAGCTACAATGCTATTTACCTACGAGAAAAAACGCATATTTTGTGTATGTATAAAAACAAGACGTACAAAATAGTTTTAGAACAAACTAGGGAAGAAAATAAATCTGATTCTTGTTTTCACCTGGAAACTTATTTTTTGTTTGAGTTAGAACAGAGAGCCTGTATATAGATTGGTCCTGAACTGTAAACTTTGGATCTATATTGAAACCAGAGATAATGAAAAAAAATCTGAGCAAAAAAAGAGTTTTGGAAAATGAGGGAGGAGGACAAAAAAATAGTGAGATGGGTATGATGAGGCGAAACATACACAGTGTGAAATATGATAGGGGTAGAAGGTAATGTGGTTGGTTACAAAAAAAAAAGAGAAACGTTGCAAAAATTAGAAGGAAATACAAAAAATGAGTTGTTAGGAGGATCTAGAAGGAAAAGATTCACCAAGTTCGGGCAAGTTAAGGTCATCTTGCCCCGGCTCAGGTTACTGTAAATGCTCTAATGGAAGGCGACCCAACTCTCAGTTCCTGTAAAAGATATCAAAAAGTTGTCAACTGATAAAATGTTTATCATGAAAAATTGAAAATTTTATCAGTTGATTACTTTTTGATATCTGTTACAGAAACCAAGATAATTGAGCTCAAAGTTGGCGGTTTGGGTGGTCTTCTATTAGGGCGTTTAGCCTGCATTGGTGCAAGTGCAGATTACTGTAGGTGAAAATTATTCTCAAGCTTTTAAAATCAAATCTTGTAATAGATCTATCTTGCAAGTGGCAACAGCTAGCCAGATACAGTACCTTACGGTCTCGCCAGTTAAAAAAATTTAGGCAATCGCGCCCTAGTGAACAAAATGCTTGCAGCTCGAATGTAGTTAATTTCGGGGTCCTACAAAAGTAGTTCAGAGTTTTGCGATTTGTCTGAAAATTCCAGACTACACTGAATAAAACTAGAGCTTCATTTTTGTAGTTGACGACTTTTTTGTACAAATCCAACTAGGCGAGATAAGCAGTTTTAAATTTGGCATACAGTAAAAATATGTTCTCCCTCAAACTGTAACTGTCAACTTTGAACCAATATATTTCAGTTTTTGTGAAAGATATCAAAAAGTGATAAACTAACAAAATGTGTATTATAATATCTCAAATATTTTATCAGTTGACCACTTTTTGATATCTTCCACAGGAATCGTGAGATAAGTAGGCTCAAAGTTAAAAGTACGGTATCTCATGGAACTTAGTTGAAAAAGTAGAGGGTTACATAACTGAAGCCCTAGTATCTTGTTAGCCGTTGTAAAATAAATCTACGGAAATTATAGAAAGTCCAGTTTCAAAAAATCACCTACAGTAATCCTAAACGCATGCCTCCACAACAAAACAATGGAGGAGAGAAATGTTACAAAAATCCATTTTCGTAAAAATTTCTCGCTAGAAAAGGGCGTAACAAATTCCCTCCCCGTCTCATCCGTCGTTGTCTCGAAAATGAAGGACGACTTTTTTTCAGTTCATAAAAAAAAGTTCTCTGAAAAAAAATGGGCCGGCGCCTCGCGCGAGGCGCGGTACGAGATCCTTATCTGGGAGATTCGGAAACAAATGAGACGCCGACTTTTAAGACAACTTTTTTTGTGCAGTTTTTTTTTGGGAAAGGTTGGGGTATTGAGGACAAGGACGGGAGGAGAAGTTTGAAATTTTTCGAGAAACATTTTTCGAAATTTTTGTGGGTCGATGCGCGGAATCTAGATAGGGGTAACTGAAGAGTGGGGGAAGATATTTTTTGGAGTTTTGAACTTTCTAAAGTTCATTTGAGAATAAGCAAGGAGTTGAACCTGTGGACCAAATCTTGGAGGTGCCGCGTTGCTACCGGCTGAGCTACGGTAGCTGTGCAGCCGACTGATGTCATATATGAAAGCGGCATGAGCTAAATAATGAGAAAAATACGAAAAGTCCAAAAAAGTGCGAAAAATTATATACGACCAATTTTGACCTGGATGACAAAAATTAAGAAATACGTAGAAAAAATTAAAGCTCTTGCTAGACAATGATAATTGACTTACAGTACTGGCCAAAAAGGTATTCGCAAACGGTTTTTTGAGAGTAACTTTGCTGAAACTGAAGGGATCGATCTGAAAATTTTACTGTGCATGTCGTACACGGTGACGACAAATTGCGTACAAGGAAATTGCATCATTTTCAGAAATTTTTTGTTTTTTTTTTCAATTTTTTCAATTTTTTCGTTTTTTCACTTTTTTCATATTTTTATATTTTTGGATATTATGGTTTCTAAGAATGTTGGTTTTGGCTCCTTTGTATTTAAAACTGTTTACAGACATGGCCAGACCCCTCGGAAAAAAAAAACATCTCTCAGGACATCCGTAAAGCCATCGTCATCGGCTTCAGAAGTGGATGTTCCAAGGACCGCTTGGCGCAGCAGTTCAATGTTACTAAACGTGCCATCGAGAAGATCTTGAAGCAGTTTCGGGATGAGGTAATATTCAAAAATAGTATAGTTATGGAAAAAAAATGTTTAGGGAGCCTTGGTGGAGCGAAAATCGCCTGGAAGACCGCGTATCACGTCGAAGAACATGGATCGGAACATCGTCCGAGCTTCAAGAGAGGATCCCCAGAGGAGTTCTACGGACATTCAGATGGTCGTGAAGACTCCAAATGAAGTCACACCATCCCTGAGAACCGTCAGAAGACGTCTTCAAGATGCTGGACTCCATGGAAGACGGCCAGCTAAGAAACCATCGATCAGCAAGAAGAACAGAATCGCCCGCGTAGCATGGGCCAGAGCTCATCTCCACTGGGGACGTCAGGATTGGGCTAATCACGTGTTCAGCGACGAATCCAAGTTCAATCTGTTCGGTACTGACGGTATCAAGTGGATTCGCCGTCCGGTTGGATGTCGGTTCGATCCCAGCTACCAGCTCCAAACCGTCAAGCATGGAGGTGGATCGGTGATGGTCTGGGGCTGCTTCTCTGGGACTTCAATCGGCTCGCTGAGAAGAATTACGGGCATCATGGATCGCTTTGTGTATGAAGACATCTTGGAGAACACAATGAGACCCTGGGCACGGTCTACTGTGGGCCGGGCGTTCGTTTTCCAACAGGATAACGACCCGAAGCACACCTCGAAGCACATCAAGGAGTGGTTCCGACGCCGCCACGTGGATCTTCTGGACTGGCCAAGTCAATCTCCGGACTTGAATCCGATCGAACACCTCTGGGAGCATGTCGAGAGACAGCTTAGAGGGGTCCGTGCCTCGAATGCCAACCAGAAGTTCGACCAACTCCAAGATGTCTGGCAGGCCATCCCGATGTCTGTCATCGACACCCTTCTCGACTCGATGCCAAGAAGATGTCAGGCGGTAATCGACGCCAAAGGCTTCCCAACGAAGTACTAAAGCTATTTTATTCATTTTCTATTGTTATTTTTTGTTTACCGGTCTATCCTAGATCTCAGAAGTCAAAGTTCCATTTACCGGTTTTTTGCAATTTTTATGAATTTTTCGATTTTTTTTCAATTTTTTGAAATTTTGACTATTCTTGTTGTTGAATCAGTTTCTTTTACCGTTTTAAACTTTGTCTTAAAATATCAGATTGATCCGGGAAGTTTCAGAAAAGTTATGCTCGAAAAACTATTTGCGAATACCTTTTTGGCCAGTACTGTAGCTCATGACGTCAGAGATAGTTATGACAATCTTGAGAAAGCTAAGAACAGTTTGGCCAATGCTACCTACAGTAACCCAACTGAATCCTACCTGACCTTCAAATCAAGCCAAAAACGAAGGAAAATATTTTTCAACGATTTTAATAAGGAAAACTCGCTCTACTGATAATTTCCCGAGTTTTTATCAGTAGAGCGCAATTTCAAAAATTTTCTGATTTTTAAAAAGGTACGGAAAAAAGTGTCGAAAATCTCGATTTTGGAGAAACCAAACTTCGATGAGGCAAACTCGCTTCATTGAGAATTTTTTGGTTTTATCAGTAGAGCGCAAATTCTAAACTTTACTGATTTGCGAAAAAATGTGTAAAAATCTCAATTTCAAAGAAAATTAGACCAACTCTTTTTTGAACTGTTTTAATGAGAAGAACGAAATTGCGCTCTACTGATCAGAGCACCAAAATTTATCGATAGAGCGAGTTTTCCTCATAGAAATCGTAAAAAAATAGTTGCTCTAAATTTTTTCGAAATCGAGGTTTTTACACCTTTTTGCTTCGGTTTTCGAGAATCAGTGAAATTTAGAAATTGCGCTCTACTGACAAAAAAAAACGAAAGTTATCATTGGAGCGAATTTTCCTCATTAAAATAGTTTCAAAATTTCGATCCTAATTTCGGCGAAATCGAGATCTTGGCACCTTTTCCCGTTTTTTTTCAAAAATCAGTAAACTTCAGCAATCGCGCTCTACTGATAAAATCGAAAAAATTATTAATAGAGCGAGATTTCTTTATCCAAAGTTTTGAATTTCAAGCAGTCAAAAAAGGTGTAAATCTCGTTGAATTCGAGATTTTTGACACCTTTTTTGTTTCGTTTTTTCGAACTATTTTTTTTCAATATTTGCCATTTTTCACCAGTGTCAAAGTGTGAAGATTTGTACAGCCGGAGGTGAGGTGCTCGGCGAGCACCACCTCTGTTGTAAATATTTTTAGTTGTTATATTCGTTTTTGGCACGTGAAATTGGGTTACTGTGAGGGAAATTTATTGGAAAAATACAGGGAAAATAGAGAGAACATAAGAGGGAAATTGGGGGAAAATTGGAAAATAAAACAATAAAAACAGTGGGAAATTGATAGGTTTCAATATTGTTATCAGTAGCTTAATTCGCAAAAACTAAAATAAAAATTTCCGAAAAGTTGACCGGTCAGACTGGCTGGAGCCTCCTCGGGGGTTGACCTGAAAAAACCCCACTCATTTTAGGCTCCGCCCTTTTTTTTCAGATCAAATGATTTCATTTTTCAGGTCCAATGATTTTTTCAGGTGATGTGATGATCTGGAATTTCTGCAATTTCAGCTGCTTGACCTGGAGGAAGAGCAGGTGGAAAAAAAATCTGGAATTTCAATTTTTTTTGTCTTCTTGGAGTCTGAGAAATGTTCCTTATTGGGTTTTCGAAAATTTCAGGAATGCATGATTTCATTTTTGGTGTTGCAACAACATGTTGACTACAAATTTTTAGCTAGAAATTTTTTTTCAGGTTACGGTAGTTTTCGTTGTGGGACCTTCAGCCACCATTTCTCTTGTATCGCACTGGATTTTTTAATGTTTTTTTTGTTGGTTTTTTTTTCTTTTTTGGTTGTGTACGTGCCGATTTTATGTGACTTTTCCGCTCATCGCACCTAAATGCAACACGCTTATCTGACCTGAAACTATACATATTTTTTCGAAATTTTTAACTTTTGAACTTTTTCGGTCAGGTACAAGAAATCGACAGATCATTCAGCGAAAAACCTGGAATTTCTGAAGAAAAAATGTCTGAAAAATCGCTGAAAACTCGGCAAAACTTTATTTTCGCGGTGGGACCCAAAATAGTAGCATTTCTTTTTTTGACCTAGAAATCGGGCGCGCGGCGGGAAAATTTGCATTTTCAGTAATTTCCAGACGATTTTTGGGATTTTTAGCTTCATTTTTACTCGATTTTCTGCTTTTTCATCGCGGCACTCTTTGAAATTTGCTGAAAACCAGTTCGAAATTCACTGAAATCACCCTAGGAAAATTTAAAAGTTTCAAACTCGCGCGCATTGCGGCAATACTGTACCAGATAACCTGCGCATCAAACCCGGCAATAAAATTGTTTTGTTGTTTTTTCCGGGCTCATTTCTTCAATTTCCGCCGATTTTTGCCTAATTTTTTCAGATTTTTTTTGGATTAGTAGTGAAAATCGAAGAAAAGAACGATTTTTCACCTAAAAAACCATGAAATTGGACAGTTTTTCCATAGAAATGACCTTGAAATTCGAAATTTGCATTAGGCGCGGATTTTGTTTGTTTTTTCCGGTATTCTTCCGGTTTTCGGTGGATTTTCTGTAGATCTCTAGCTAGAAGGGGACAAGTAGAATTCAATTTACATGAAAAAATCCTAAATTTGAGAAAAAATTCGAATTTTCATTTTTTACTGATTTTTCGGGTTTTTTTCCGGAATCTTTCGAATTTTGAGTAGATTTTCTGTAGATTACAAGCTAGAGCGCCCATAAAGTTCCGGTTTTTAAACCATTTTCTGAAATTTTTGATTTTTAGGCTGATTTTTTAGGATTTTAGTTGTCAGCCGTGTTTTTTGGAAGCCCGAGTAGTTCTATAGTGATTGCGAGCGACAAGACGCGGCCGCGCTTTTTCAATGGGTTTGGGAAGTTCGACCCCGTATTGTATGCCACATGTATTCCACATGCTTATGTTCTGCCACCTCATTCTACTCTTTTCGCCATACTCAAGCCTTGTTCTCTCTCATAACGTCTATTTTTCAGTGATTAAAAATGTCCGATCCACTGGACAAAATCATGGGGAACATGGGCGGCGACTTGAAGCCAACCTCATCCACCAGCAGCTCAAGCTTCACAAGAATCCCAAAAAGAGATCGTACATCGCCGGAAAAGGGCGAGCCGTCGTCAAAGCGCTCCGGTAAGTTCTCAAACCCCACTTCATAGTCATAACTTCAAAAATTCCAGCTCCATTCACAACGCCTTCATCGACCACAAAGCTCGGACGTGACTCATTCGCGGTGATGGACACTATGGAAGTTCAGATGAACATGTTCCCATTGGATATCTCAAAAATGCCACCAGTCGTTCAACGCCTTCATGTTGACACCCTAATCATCACCTCGAAAGGAAAAGAGATCAACCTGAATCTGGGAACAGTGTCCACTGGTGGAGAGTGAGTTGCACCAAGCTTGTTCTATTATAAATCTTTGTATTTTCAGTGTAAACTCTCACAATCGCCGTTTGGCTCAACACGAAATAATGAGAAAGTTCTTCGAGAAGAAGCGATCTCTGTTCAGCAGTCCAAGCTATCACTCGCTCGCTTATGACACAGCTGCGTGTCTTTACATTCCGGAAGGACAATATCGCGGTGGTGAATACGAAGAAGCGTGTCTCTCACAGAAGGACTTTGCACCAGAAGAATGGGATATTGTCTCGAAGATTTCCCGCCGTAAGGATGACTCTTTCATTGTCAGAATCAAGCCAGCTGGTGCCGTATACACCCAAGGAGATGAAGTGTTTGAGCCCAGCAACAGATACGAGTTGACACGAATTGTCGAGATCGTAACCTCTCAAAAGTTGAACACCACCGATTTCTATCAATTCGGAAATGCTACGTTCCCACTTCGAGCTCATCCGAATTCCGAACCAGATGCCTCATCGGAAATTCGCTCAGGATTCGCCAAAGTGGCTCGCCTCACCGAAGGTCGTGAAGGAAAGCACGAGATGTTGATGACAGTCGACACTAAACTTTCTCCATTCTACAAACCAACTTCCGTGATCAGATGCGTTCTTACCAAGATCCAAGAGTCTCGTGGAGGAGGTGGCGGATACGGAGGAGGCGGTCGTGGAGGATATGGTGGCGGTAGAGGCGGCTACGGAGGACGCAACGACTCCAGAGATTCACGCGGAAGCTTCGGAGGACGCAGTGATTCGAGAGATTCTCGTGGATACGGAGGAGGTTACGACAGAAGAAGCGATTCTCGAGACAGCCGTGGTGGCAGAGATTCCTATGATTCACGTGATTCCCGTCGCGGTAGTGGAGACAGCGAAGATTTCAGCTCCCATGAAATCGATGAAATCACCAGAGCTTGCATGGAAAGTGACAAATTCTTGTACTCGTTGGAATCGGCACTCAAAGGATTGTTCGTCGAAGCGATTCATCTCAAGGGCGCTGCCTGCACAATTCGTATCACTGGTATCAAGCAATGCACTGCTAGCAAGTGAGTTTTTTAAGGAAGAATATTTGAAGAAAAACAAACAAAATTGCAGTACCAAATTCACCAAGAAAGACGATAAAGGAGAGCGCGAGATCTCTGTCGCCGACTATTTCTACGAAGAGTATAACATGAAGCTCAAGTATCCAAACCTTCCACTCATTGTGTCAAAGAAGATGAGACACGAGTGCTTCTTCCCAATGGAGGTCCTCCGTATCATCCCTGGACAACGTATCAAGGTCAACAAGATGAGCGTCACCGTTCAATCAGCAATGACTGGAAGAAACGCATCGATGCCACGTCAGCACGTTGATCTCGTTCAGCGAATTCTTCAGGACTCGTTGAAGCTCGATAGGAACCGTTACATGGAAGCCTTTGGAATTGAACTGAAATCGACAAAGCCAGTTCAATTGAAAGCGAAAATCTTGCCTCCAGCGGAGATTCGCTTTAAGAATCAGACCTACATGCCAGAGATCAAACGTCCAGGGTTCAAGAACCCAGGCAAGTTTGTGGAGCCAGCGCACATCTACAGAGTCGCTGTGGTTTCGTTTGACAACGCCATCGATATGAGACAAGCTGAGGACTTCTGCGATCGTCTCTATGACTACTGCAGAGATCAAGGAATCAAATGCGACCGCGACTCGAAGGATTGGTCGATTCGTGAGTTGAGCTCCTCTGACAACGTTGGCATCAAGGAGGCTATGGAGAATTGGATGAAGAAGAAGGTCGACATCTTTGTCGGAATCGCTCGTGACAAGAAACCAGATGTTCACGACATCATGAAGTATTATGAGGAATCCGTTGGAATGCAAACTATTCAACTTTGCAAGCAAACCGTCGACAAGATGATGAATCCACAAGGAGGTCGTCAGACAATCGACAACGTTATGCGCAAATTCAACTTGAAATGCGGCGGTACCAACTTCTATGTGGATATTCCAAATAATATTCGTGGAAGGAGCATCTGTGCCAATACCGAAACTCTCCACAAGAAGTTGCTTGAGAAGGTTCAATTCATCGGATTTGAGATCTCTCACGGAGCTGCTCGCACTCTCTACGACCGCTCTCGCAACCAAATGGATGGAGAACCATCGATCGTCGGTGTCTCCTACTCGTTGAAGCACTCTACTCAACTCGGAGGCTTCAGTTACATGCAAACCCAAAGAGAATACAAGATCCAGAAGCTCGATGACGCCTTCCCAAAGTGTGTCAAGGCTTACGCTGAGGACGCGAAAACTCTTCCAACACGCATCGTCATCTATCGTGTCGGTGCTGGCGAGGGAGATTTCAAGAGAATCAAGGAGGAAATCCAGGAGATTCGTGGCACTTTTGAGAAGATCGAGAAGGGATACAACCCGGCTCTCGTTGTCATTGTCGCTCAGAAAGGCTCTCATACTCGTATCTTCCCATCGAGAATCGACGGAAACAAGGCTTTCGAGCAGAACGTCCCATCCGGAACTTGCATCGATAACGTCGTCACCTCATTCGGCTACGATGAGTTCATCCTCAGCTCGCAGACTCCATTGATTGTAAGGTTTCTTATTTTTAAACTCGATTTTCAATTTTTTATCATTCCAGGGAACAGTTCGTCCATGCAAGTACACCATCATAACTAACGATCCAGCCTGGTCCAAGAACGAATTGATCCATCTCACCTATTTCCGTGCTTTCGGTCACCAAGTCAGCTACCAACCACCATCGGTTCCAGACGTTCTTTACGCAGCCGAGAATCTCGCCAAGCGTGGAAAGAACAACTACAAAGTTCATCAGTAAGTTCTAGAATCCCTTAATAGCTGAAAAAAGTTTCCTTTTCCCCTCTAAAAATTCAAATTTCGAGGAAATTCAATTTTCAACTTTTTCCCCCTCAAAAGTCCTAACATTTTTCCCTATCTATTTCGCTTTAACTCTATTTATTATATTCCGAGACTACAAACTACACATTATTCTTCATCCCTATCCAAACAAGTACCCTTTTGTTAAATTTTCAATTTCCAGACGCTACGTCAGCATGCAAGCCATCGAGCGTCGCATAATCTCGGAGAACGCCGACTTTGTCAACGAGAACATGCAAGAGCAGTTGGCATCTGCTATCATCGACGAGATGAGCGACGCCATGAACGGCATGACCATTCCAAAGAGAAACTTCTGGGCTTAAATAAATCCTTACTTGTTCTCTGTGTTCCCTATCAAACCCGTTTTACCACTTCCTGTTTTCTATTCCATACTTTTTATCCAACACTCGTGCATTTTTTATAATTTTCTATGTAAAACTGCTCCCCCATACCAATGTATCCAAATCTATTTTCTGCACATTTTTTATCCCCCCACCTCGTACAAGTATACCTCTTCCCCCCAACCATGTCTTTTAATTCTCTGAACACGTATCTCGGTTATACTTGCTCTTGTCTGCCACCAATTCTCTCCTCAACTGGTAAATAGAGACTCCAACAGGATTCCCCACAATAAACTGCCGAATATGCTGAAACTATGATCTTAATCTCCCAATTTTTTGTATCTCAAAAGATTTCGTACTTTACAAAATTTTCAGGGTCAAATCATGTGATTTAGTTGTCCTCCCCTCCCCAAGTACTGGTTTTTTCTCTTTTTCTCGATTGGCAGCAGCAGCAGCTGTCGAATTGAAAAAAGTGAAAGTTTGACTTTGAAATCTGAAAATTTATACTTTTTTCTAAAATCGATTTTTCCTAATTTTTCGGTTTTTTTTTCAAAATTTTAACCTATTTTTCCAATTTTCCCCCCTTTAAAAATACAAAAATACCAGTTTACACCCCTGTCATCTGCTATTCACGTGCTTCGACCGGCAACACGAATTTTCAATAGTGTCCGGTGGAGCGCACTTGCACGCGCATCACACAAAGTGCTTGTGATGACTGCCTCCTCGTGAGCCTTCCCCCTCTCCCGCTGTTTTCTTATTGATTTTTTTCGCTCGTTTTCGGTCCGTTTTTTCGATAAAATTTGGGGATTTTTTCAGACAAAACTGGATGTTCAGTTCGCAGTCAAAACGATCATATCAGGTGAATTTTTGACTTTTTTTAAGTTGTGAAAATAAAAAATTCTGTAATTTTTGTTTTTTGTTGCATCGATTTTGGTTGTAATTTACGATTTTTAAGCGGTGAAAATGCGAAAAAAAATTCTTTATTTTCGCTATTTCGTGTCGAGACCCAACCTCTTCTCGACGGATGCTCCTTTAAACTACTGTAGATTATCTTCGCCGAAAAAAAATTGAAAATTTTGATTTTTTGCCCAAATTTCGCTAAAAAAATGCGATTTTTCGCCTAAAAAACTCGGGAGTTTCTGTAAAATTTGGTTTTAAAAACAATTTTTGCAGCAAATCGACGACGACTACGATGATGAAGTGTTGCGCAACAGCACGTGTACGTCGAGATTCATGCAGGGATGGGGTTCGTCGACCCGATCGATTCTGTTCGGCGGCGCGTCGAATGAGGAGCAGAGGAATTTGTAAGGAGTCGAAATTCGTGAAAAATAAGCTGAAAATCCCTGAAAAATGACCAAAAAATCTTGAAAAATGGCCAAAAATTGACAGAAATTGGTCAAGAATCCTTAAAAAATTGATAAAAATCGGCCAAAAATCTCTGGAAATCGACCGAAAATTCTGAAAAATGAGCCTAAGATCCCAGAAAAGGGCCAAAAATGACCAAAAATTCATAAAAATTGCGTAATTTTCGCTCTAAGACTGTTTTCGTGTCGAGACCCGAGCTCTCCAAACCATGTTCCTTTAAATTACGGTAGCCGAAAAAATTTCAAATTTCGTTGGGAAAAATGCGATTTTTGATTTAAAAAACGAGCTAAATTTAGCAAATTTTCTGAAAAAATCAATAAAATTCGAAATTTCAGAATTCCAAGCTCATCATCCCATCACTCCTACCACGATTCGCCAATGGAAGCGCCGCCGGTAAGCATAAAATCTTTTGAAAAATCTGGAAATTTTGATTTTTCTGGCGAAAATCTGATAATTTTGGGTCTTTTTTTAGCCGAAAAGTGACGAATTTTTGCCTATTTTAGCTGAAAAATGCTGAATTTTCGAGATTTTAGAGCTGAAAAATTTCGAAATTTGGAGATTTTTTTGAGCTAAAAATTCTGATTTTTCGAAATTTTCGAGCTAAAAATTCTGAATTTTCGAGATTTTCTACCTGAAAAATGCCGAATTTTCCCCAATCTTTGCTGAAAAATTCCGAATTTTTGAGATTTTGAAGCTTCAAAATCAGATTCATCTTCCAGGAAGTGCACTACGAACAATTCACGGCCACCCAACACCACGGACCGCCCACCATGGCCTCCTCATCGCAAATCAACTCCCGAAGATGGGATCATGTGTTAAATTTGGACGAATTCTTCACCCACATCTATGAATATCATCAAAACGGCGGATACCTGTGTATTGTGCTTCAAAAGCTGTTCAGTTTGCTTCAATTCATTTTTGTCATGGTACGTGTTAGCGGTGGAGCGCGTTTGCTAGGAATTTTAGGGCTGAAAAATCACTTTTTTCCCGTTATTTGGGAAAATTTTTTTCCAGAAATTCGAAAAAATTCCGTTTTTTAAAAGAATTCTTCGCACTAAAATGGGGTTTTAGCAATGAAAATTGAGAAAAAATTAGGCAAAAAACCTCCAAAACATGCAATTTTTCATCAAATCCCCTCAAAAATGACAAGATTTCGTTATCGCCGACTTTTTTTAAAAAATTTTCGTTTTGTTTTGAAAAATGCTAGTTTTGCACTGGAAAAACCTGAAAAATAACCGAAAAAAACACCCCGGAAACCCCTAAAATGAAGCTATTTTTCATCAAATTACCCAAAAATTGAAAATTTTCGAGATTTGGTGTATTGCGGACCAAACACCTAGGTGTTTGCGGACTTTCACCGACCGTAATCTCCTTCGAAAAAAAAAGTTTTTTCGTCGAATTTTTTGCATTGCTTCAGAAAAATATAGCTTTTTGAAGCATTTTCAGCACTTTTTTCGAAATTTGAGCTTGAAAAACACTCGAAAATACAATAATTCAAAAAAAAATTCCGAAAAAAATTACAGAATTTTTGGTTTTTTTTTTTCGAATTTTCTGCCCCTAAATTAGATTTTCAGCACCAAATTCAAAAAAAAATCAGCAAAAATACGCCTCAAATACCCCAAGAACATGCTTTTTCTCATTAAATTACCCAAAAATAAAAAAAATTGAGATTTGGCGTATTGCGGACCGAACACCTCGGTGTTTGCGGACTTTCACCGACCGTAATCTCCTTCGAAAAAAAATATTTTTTTCGTCGAATTTTTTCGGATTTTTTTTCATTTTAGGGGGATTTTGATGCATTTCGTGCAATTTTTTCGAAATTTGAGCTTGAAAAACACTCGAAAATACAATAATTTGGAGAAAAAATTTCGATAAATCCCAAAATTTTTCGCACCCAAATTTGTTTTTCAACATAAATAAGCAAGAAAATCAGCAAAAAACCCTTTAGAACACTCCAAAACATGCTTAAATGACCCAAAAATAAAAAATTGAGATTTGGTGTATTGCGGACCGAACACCTCGGTGTTTGCGGACTTTCGCCGACCGTAATCTCATTCGAAAAAAATCTTTTTTTCGTCGAATTTCTCGATTATTAACAGCTTTTTAAAGCATTTTTTAAGTAAAAAAGGGTTCCACTGAACAAAAAAAGGAAAAATCATCCAAAATTCATATTTTTTCAGAGCTTCACCACATTTTTCACCCAATGCGTCAACTATGACTTCCTATTCGCCAACACCAATGTCACCACCCACAACACCACGAATATCGGAAAACGACACTTTAGCGACGCCGTTGTCGATAATTGTGCCGCCCATTTGAGCATCTGGGCGGTTTTGGCCATCGTCGCGGCGGCGGTTTATTGGATTACACGGGTCATAAAGCATGCGCAGTACATTATGAAAATGACCGAGATTCAACAATTCTACGCTCATGAGCTGAAAATTCAAGACGATCAACTGCCGAATCTGACGTGGCACGCGATTGTGAAGCGGATTTGTGAGGCGCAGAAGAAGTTACGGCTCAGCATTCATCAGGATAATATTACCAGCATTTATATCTATCATAGGATTCTCAGATACAAAAATTATATGACTGGAATGGTTAATAAGGTAAGAACTTGAGATTTTGGACCAAAAACTTAAAAAAATCAAAATTTTTCGTCCTGGAAGCTTCCAGAATGTTCGAACCAGTTTTGGGAATTGTTAGCAAGATTTTAGGCCAAAAAATAATTGCAAAAATCTCGAAAATCGTCCTGGAGCCTTCTAGAATGCTCGGAAACGATTTTTCTTCATTTTTTAAGTGGATTACTGTAGATTACTGTAGAAAACTTGTTTCCTTTTGTAGTTTTATCGCTGCAAACACCATCACGCCAAAATGCGGATTCCAGGTTTTCTACAGTAGTCTGCAGTAATCTGTGACGAAAAATTTTGGAAAAATCGATGGTAAGAGTTGTCAAAATAGCTGAAAAATATCAATTTTAAGATTCTCGAACCTTCTTTTTTGAATTCCCGCCAAAACTACAAATTCTAGGCCACTTCTAGAAAAGTGTCGGTGGCCTAGAATTTCCGAGAACTGATGTGTGTTTTAGACCATCAAAAAATAGGTCACCAGGTTTAAATGGCCTAGGAAATACCCCAGGCCATTTCTAGGAATTTTACCATGGTGGCCTAGAAAACTCAACTTGCAAAAGTTAGGCCACCATGTTGAAATGGCCTAGAAAAACGTCGAAAACACAACAGCTACAAATCAGCCCGTTTCTAAACCATTTTCAAGTGGTGGCCTAATTTTTGCAAGATGAATTTTCTAGGCCATCATGTAAATAACGCGTTAATACACACCAAATGCATTTTAGACCATTTCTGAGCAATTTACCATGGTGGCCTAGAAAACTCATCGTGCAAAAGTTAGGCCAACATGTTAATATGACCTAGAAACACATCAGGTGGATATTATGTCATTTCCAGCCAATTTTAGCAAGGTGGCCTAACTTTCGCAAGTTGGGTTTTCTAGGCCACCATGCTAAAAGCACCTGAAAACACATCAGGTGGATATTAGGGAATTTCTAGTCAAATTTAACATGGTGGCCTAGAAAATTCAACTTGCAAAAAGTTAGGCCACCATGTTTAAATGGCCTAAAATTTTCATCTTTAGCGGGAATTCAAAAATCGATTTTTCGAGATCTTGCAATGTTTTGTGACGAGAGTTCTGGAACTTTCTAGAAGGTTCCAGAATTTTCATTTTCACGTCCACAACCCCTATTTTTTCCAGCGCATCCTCCACCCGGTCTTTGAGATCCCGTTCCTGGGTCCCATCGCCTATCTGCCCAACAACCTAAAACACGAAATCGAGCGTATCCTGTTCACAAGTTCCACGTCAGCATGGACCAACGGCCCGAACCTTCGCGACGAGTACAAACATCATGAGCAACTGGAGCACGCGGCGAAGAAAATGAAAGAGGACTGCAAGTTCTACGGATTCCTCTCTCTGATCCTTATGCCTCTCCTGCTCCCGTTCCAGATGATGGAATCGTTTTTCTCGCTAACAGAACTCATTAAAAGACGCCCCGATGGTCTAGGAATGCGGAGATATAGCAATTACGGGCGGTACCTGGTTCGCCATTTCAATGAGCTTGACCATGAGTTATCGGCTCGCCTAAACCGCTCCCATATCTATGCCGCCGCTTATATGGATCAGTTTTTCTCCCCGGTCCTCGAAATTGTAGCGAAAAATGTGACTTTTGCCGCCGCCGCCATCGTTGGAATTCTGACAATTCTAAGTGCCTGGGATGAGGATGTACTTCAGGTGGAGCATGTGCTTACAGTAATCACAATCTGCGGAATTATAATTCTCATTTGCCGTGGAATGATCCCCGATGAGAATCTCGTTTGGCAACCGGAGATTCTGATGACCCACGTCACTTCGGAACTTCACTATTTGCCATCCACGTGGAAGGGGAAGGCCCATACGGCGGGAGTCCGGCATGAGTTCGATCAGCTCTTCCAGATGAAATGGATGTTTTTTGTGCTGGAGCTGACGTCTCCTATCTTTACGCCCTTCGTTTTGCTCTTCTGGCTACGGCCGAGGTGTACACAGCTGGCGAATTTCTTCCATGACTATACGGAACGGGTGGATGGACTTGGGGATGTTTGTAGCTTCGCGGTGATGGATGTTGGGAAGCATGGAGATCCGAAATGGAATCATATTAAGGTGAGCGCTTTCTAGGTCGTTTACCATGGTGGCCTAGAAAACTCAACTTGAAAAAGTTAGGCCACCATCTTACAATGGCCTAGAAAACCCTAGAAAACACACCAACTTAGTATGAGGCCATTTCTGGGCAATTTTTCCTTGGTGGCCTAGAAAACTCAAATTGAAAAAGTTAGGCTACCGTGTTAAAATGTCCCAGAAACACACCCGGGAGATACTAGGCCATTTACCGTGGTGGCCTAACTTTCGCAAGTTAAGTTTTCCAGGCCACCTAGGAAAAATATCCTAGAAACCACATCAGGTGAATACATGGTCTTTTCTGGTGCCATCCACAATTGTAGCCTAGAAAATTCAACTTGCAAAAGTTCGGCCACCATATTCAAAGTGGCTAGAAATCCTTAGAAAACACATCAAATCAATACCAAGCCATTTCTAGGCCATTTACCCTGGTGGGCTAACTTTCGCAAATTGAGTTTTCTAGGCCACCATGGTAAAAGGGCCTAGAAAACAGGTCAGGTTAATATAAAGTCATTTCTAGACTATTTAGCATGATGGCCTAGGAAATTCAACTTGCAAAAGTTAGGCCACCATTCTAAAATGGTCTAGAAGACGCCCGAGGCCATTTCTAGGCCTTTTACCATGATGGCCTAGAAAATTCAACTTGCAAAAGTTAGGCCGCCATATTAAAATGACCTAGAAAACGCACCAAATTAGTACCAGGCCGTTACTAGGTCATTTTTACGTGGTGGCCTAAAAAATTCATATTGCAAAAGTTCGGCCACCATGTGTAAATGACCGAGAAACATACCAGGTGAATATCTAGTCATATCTAAGCAATTTATTATGACGGCCTAAAAATCTCAATTTGCAAAAGTTCGGCCACCATGCTAAAATGGCCTAAAAACCCCTAGAAAACACACCGAATCATAATCAGTCCATTTATAGGTCATGCACCATGGTGGCCTAGAAAATTCAAATTGTGAAAGTTAGGCCACAATGTGTAAATGACCGAGAAACATACCAGGTGAATACAAGGCCATTTCTAGGCCATTTACAATTGTGGCCTAGGAAATTTAAACTTGCAAAAGTTAGGCCACCATCTTAAAAAGCCCTAGGAACACACCAGGTGAATATCAGGACATTTCTAGGAAATTTTACCTTGGTGACCTAGAAAACCGACCTGGAAAAAATTAGGCCACCATGTTGAAATGACCTAGAAATGTCTAGAAAACACATCGAATCAATATCAGACCATTTCTGGGCATTTTCCAATGGTGGCCTAGAAAATTCAAAAGTTAGGCCACCAAGGACGTTTCACAACTTTTAAATGTTGCAGGAGCTCAAAGCGATCGACGAGGAACAAGAAGAAGGCGGCGAACCGACTACAGTAACCTCCCACAACCGCGCCCGTGATGGAAAAACTGAACTTTCTGTGCTCCATTTCAAGACGACGAATCCAGAATGGCAGCCACCGAAAGCATCAGAACGATTCCTCAGAAAGTTCCGGAATCGGTTGGGACAAGAAGCTTCGATGTTGGCGCCGATTGGATCGATGCATCTGGGACAGCACCTAGGAGGCCAGGAACTTCCAACCCGGAATATTCTCTTGGAATCCGTCCACTCAATCGTTCCAACGACTTCTGGAGGTGTGTCAGCGTCGCAATGTGCACCGGGACGTCATCCATTGATTGGAGAAGGCCTTCATCGGATTGATGGACCGTTGGAGAACGCATTCCAGGGAATCCCAGGGAAGCAGTCCGGTGGAATTCTGGCGAGTCTCTATCAGGAACAACCCAGAGCCGCCGAGTCGTTGAACAATAGTTTGAGAGCCAGTGGAGTGGATATCGATGGAGCTGGTGCGGAAATGAGGATCAATGCTCTGTTCTTGAGGGGACTTCATGATGAGAGTGTTATGTGAGTTGGATTTTTCGAGCTTTTTAGGCCTCTCTAGGCTATTTTGGACCAATTTTGAGGTCGTTTGAGACTCGTTTTAGGTCTTGTAGACCTATTTTAGGCATTTTTGGATGTATTACAACCATTTTGGGACCGAAATTAGGCTTTTTTGGACCTATTTTTCGACATTTTTGGCTATTTTAAAAATCATTTTTCGACCTATTTTTAAGCTATTTTAAGCATATTTTTTGCTATTTTGGAGCTATTCTTGGCATTTTTGAACCTATTTTAAGGCCTTTTGAGATTCATTTTGGGCATTTCTAGACCCATTTTTAGGCCTTTTCGGCCTTTACTTTAGGATTTTTCGGACCTATTTTTGGTATGTTTGAACCGTTTTATGACATTTTTGGACCTTTCTTCAAGGCATTTTGGCTTATTTTCGGCATTCTGGGTCGTCATTTAGGTATATCTAGACCTTTTTGAGGCCTTTTTTAGACCTCTTTTTGGCAGTTTTAGACCGATTTTAGGCATTTTTGGACCTGGTTTAGACTAATCTGAGGCATTTTTTGACTCATTTTAGGCATTCTTGGACCAATATTTCAGATTTTTTAAAACCTATTTTTGGTATTTTTGGACCTAAGTTAGGCATTTTCGCACCTTTTTCCAGACATTTTTTGAAAAAAAAAAACAAATTTTCGAAATTTCTGAATTCCCATTTTTTCAGCCAAAGCTCATCATCTCGCCACTACGGTAACGCCACGTCGAGCTTCAACATGCACCCGACAGCCATGCAGAGTGTATTCGCGATGCCCGATGGATTTGGACAACTTCCAGAAGTCGCCTCTTCCCTGATTAACGTTGAAACGCCGACCTATCGCCGGGAATCCACACAGAGATCGGTTTCCGGGGAGTTGGAATCGGAGCACAGGGCTCCAGAACCTCTTGCGGAGCTTTCGGATCTTCCTGGTCCATCTTCTGAGCCAGGGACGTCTTCTGGGCAGCTAATCGATCATCCGGCACCGAAATCCAACAGAAGAAGACCTCAGGAGCCGGCACAACATCATCAGATTAATGAGGTCGATGAGGAGGAGGACGAAGATGAGGACGAGGATAATACGCCCCCGCTCAGTTTTAGTTCTTAATTTTTTTTTTTGAATTTTGGAATTTTTTGAAATTTTTGAAAAAAAAATTTTTCGATTTTTGGAATTTTTTTTCAATTAGCGGAATTTTTTATTCAATTTTTCGAAAATTTTGAAAAAAAATATTTTTTTCGATTTTTGGAATTTTTTTTCAATCTTTCAAATTTCCCTCCAAAATTTTTTTTGAATTTTTTTTTTCGCATAATCTTGTACATTTTCCCTTCTTTTCCCCCTCTATTCTACTCACATTTCCCCCATTTTATCCCTTTTTTGTAAATTTTGCCTTTTTTGAATTTCCGAATTCTTCTGTAAAAAAATCCACGTGTCGCCGTTTTTACCTAGAAAAAATCAGAAGTAGATTTTTCATATTATGAGCACAATTTTCTTTTTTTTTTTTGAATTTTTCAAACTTCCCGCCAAAACCACCAATTGCAGCTGTACATTTATTGTCCCCCATTGTACTTGTACTTGTATTTTTCAATTTTTCCCCAATTTCTTGTTTTTTGTATAAATTCAGTGATTTTCTCAATTTTCTCTCACTTTACATTCTCCGTTCTTGACCGGTTTTTATTGATTTTTTTTTTCAGAATTATCGATTTTTGGCAAAAAAAACCGCGCAATTTCCAGATGAGACCTGATGATCATCGCAAATTCGGGACGTTTCCAGCCAAACCAGGTTCTGGTGGTGGTCATGGAAAATTTAGTGGTCCGAAATTCACCGATGGGAATAAATTTCAGCAAATGGTATAATTCTGGAATATTTTGAGTGGAAAGTTGGCTGAAAATCGTCAAATTTTGAAAAAAAATTGACTGAAAATCGTTAAAAATGAGAAAAAAAATGACTGAAAATTCCCTGAAAATCATCAAATTTTGAAAAAAAATGATCGAAAATTGACCGAAAATCGTCAAAATTTCGAGAAGCAATGAATGAAAATCTTCAAATTTTGTGAAAAAAGTGACTGAAAATCGCCAAAATCTGGAAATTTCAGCCAGAAAAATTTCGAAAGTTTTGAAAGTTTCCGAAAAAAATCAGAATTCCAGCCGAAAATTGCCAGAAAAATTCAAATTTTTATGTCGAAATTTTAAAATTTTCGAAAAAAAATGCTATACTCCAGCGAATAATTATCAGAAAAATTCAGGAAAATTCTTTATTTTTTGAATTTTCTGCCTAAAAATTTCAGAAAAATTGAATTTTTTTCGAATTTTTCAAAATTTCGAATGAAAATGACGGCATTTGAGCCAAAAGTTGTCAGGTAATTTCTAGAATTTTTCAAAATTTTCCACCCAAAAAAAACCCCAAAAATCTTCCAGGCCACATTCAACAAGCAACAAGAGCAATCTGGCGATCTTCGCGGTGCTCCCCAAAATCGAAAAATCCATTTCGGCGGCACGCCAAAAATGCAATATCGTGAGGGCGGAAAGTTCTATAAGCCACCGCCGGGAGTCGAAACTTCCACTGGAAATTTCAAAGACAAAAAAGGCGGGAAATTTGAAAAACGAGGAGCCAAATCTGGAAAGTTTGGAGACAAAAAAGGCGGAAAATTCGAGAAAAAAGCTCCAGCGAAAGGCACATCGACGGAATATGAGCAATTGGCGAATTCAGATGACGATGAAGACGTCATTGATGTATCCGACATGCTAGAGAAGGAGGAAGAAGAAGAAGAAGCAGTTCCAATGATAAATTCTACGAAAAAAGCTCTGAAATCCAATAAAAAATCGGTGGCGCCGCCCGTTAATAATCGATTCGCAGTGTTGGCAGATGATGATGATGACGTGGAAGACGACGAAGACGAGGAGCCGAAGCCAAAAAAGAAGAAAACGTCGGAAGATTCAGATTCTGAAGCTCCAGAAGAAGACGACGACGAATCCGAAGAGGACGACGAAGAGGAACGCCTGAAATTCCGTGAAGAAATCGCCCAAATGCCCCTCGGCAAGGTTAAGGAAATGAAGGAGAAGCTGGGCATCAAGCTGTTCAACAAGACATATTTCGGCACTTCTGAAGTTGATAAAAAGCGACAAGAAGCGGCGAAAAAAATCGATAAAACCGCTGAAAAAGGAGGACAACATCGGCCCAAAGAGATTTCTTCGAAACGACCCGTTTCAACGTTCCGAAATATCTATGGAGATCATGAGAAGGGTACTAAGAAGAGGTAATTATCGATTTTCGCAGAGAAATCATTTTAATGGCTCAAAACCCCTTTATTTTCGTCTATTTTAGTTTGAAATTACTGTTCTTGGAAAAAAAAGAAAATTTCCGGTTTTTTCCACCTAAATAGCCGAATTTTTAGATGATTTTCCACACTTTTGTGTCAAAATGTTTCAATTTTTCATTCTAATTTCGATTTTCATTAGAAAAATCTGAAAAATGGGTGAAAAACCCGTCATTTGTCTTCATTAGGCTAAATTTAGGTCTTTCATTCAAACTAGCGCCAAAAATGCAAGTGCGGCATGGAAAAGTGGGCGGAGCGTATGAAATTTGCATGCCGCGGCGCGCTTTTTTCCGGTTTTTTCTCGGATTTTTTTCTGGAAAAAAAGGCAATTTTCCGATTTTTTTCGGCAAGAAAAAGTATTAAACTTATAAAAATAAATACCAAATATGCCAATTTTCTTTTTAAATTCCAATTTTTTGTCAAAAAGTCTGAAAATGGGTGAAAAACCTCCATTTTTGTTAACTTTGGGTTGAATTTTTTTTCAAATTGTCGATTTTTTTTCTAAAACCGGAACATTTGAATTCCTTCTTTTTTTAGTTGAAAATTGAGTCAAAAACCTATATAGTTCTCCATTTTAGGCAAATTTATATTCAAATCAGCGCCAAAAATGCAAGTGCGGCATGGAAAAGTGGGCGGAGTCTATTAAATTTGCATGCCGCGGCGCACTTTTTTCTCGACTTTTTACTCGATTTTTTTTTTGGAAAAACAACGGAAAATTCCGGTTTTTCGGCGAGAAAAAGGTCTTTTCCGGGAAAAAAGGACAAGTCATGTTGGACAATAATTTTTAAACAGGAAAATAAATAAATTTTCGGTGAAATCCCGGGGAAATTTTCGAATTTTTCAAAAAAAAAAGTTTTTTTTTTTCAGAAAATGGGATCCACGCTTCGACTCGCGAGCCGGTGACTTCAAAGAAGTCTGCTTCGAGAACAACTATCAATTCCTGGATGAGATTCGAACCGGGGAAATGCAGGACTTGCGGAACGAGTACAGCACGGCGAGAGCCGAAGGAGACGAGCACAAGGCGGCGAGGTTGAAAAATGTAGGCAGAATTCTTAGATTTTTCAAGAAGAGAAATTTCAATTTTCAAATTTCAGACACTCCAAAAAATGGAAACCCGCGAAAAGACGCGTGCCGAGAAGCGTCGACAAGCCGAGACCCGAAAAGAGCTGCACGATGATAACATCGAACGAATGCTACGTGGCGAGGCGCCCATCTTCAGAACCAAGGCGCAAGTCCGTCGGATTGACGCCGAGAAGAAGTATGAGGAGCTCAAGAAGGGCAATAAGCTGGACAAGTATCTGCAGAAAAAGGCCAAAAAGGAGTCGGCGAAACAGAAGAAGGCCCGCCCGTTTGAAGGATATGGATACGGCAATTAGTGTTAATTATGTTGCGTTAATTGGTTTTCTCTTTGTTGTTACCCATCTTGTTAAACTCGTTAAAATATATGATAAATTGATTGTTGATTTTACTAATTAGATTAATTAGTTGGCTATGTGGGGTGGGGTGGGGGGAGTTAGGTCAAAAAGTGAGAAATTCCCGGAAAAAGGAAAGGAAAATGTTGGTTTAAGAAATGGGATTGGATTAGTAGCTACTGGTTTCGTTTCTCGGTATATAAACAAGGGTAGGCAGTAATGGAACGGTAAGTAGATAGAAAAAGAAGAAAATGATGAGATGTCGATTTCTATGCTTTCCATTTTTGATATTCTGGATTTTTTCGGTGGATTATGGTGTTGGAGGTAGGTTTTTCGCTATTTTTTTGAAAAAAGTTGTTTGAAAATGGACCGTATTACTGTATTAAAGGCGCACTTTAAAACGATAAAAATATAAAAATTCAACTGATTTTTTTTGAAAAAAAAAACTATAAAAAAATAGAAAATCGGCGAAAAGTGATTCTGAAAATTTGGACTACGGTATTAAAGGCGCTCACTAGTTTATTCAATCAAGGAAATTCCGCGAAGGTCCCACAACGATAACTACCATAACCTGAAAACTTTTTTTCGGATTTATTTTCTCGATTTTCCGGCGTTTTCAAGCAATTTTTCCAACTTTTTGTTCAAAAAATTACAGAAAAATTTACGAAAAAAAGCCCGGTAGATAGAGTTGTTGTATTTTTAGGTTACGGTAGTTCGTTGCGGGACCTTCGCCTAAATCAATTTTGAAAACTTGGATTACGGTATTAAAAGCGCAGCTAGTTCAATGAAAAAAAAACCCGCAGGTCAGAAACTACCGTAACGAAGAACGCTTCTCAATTAAAAATTTGGCACCGAGCTAAGTTCGGACGCGACGCGTCTCGGCGTCGCGGTCGCCAGCTGAAAAGCACTTTGATAGTAGCACGCCTAAACCGTCAACTTTGAGCTCAATTATCTCGGCTCCTGTAAAAGATATCAAAAATCTGTCAACTGATAAAATGTTAATCATATTATCAGCAACATTTTATTAGTTACCAAATTTTTCATATCTTTAATAGGAGCCGAGATAATTGAGCTCAAAGTTGACAGTTCTGGTGGAAGTCTATTTGAGAAAATACGGTATTTCATCTCAATTTATTTCGGTTCCCATGAGAGATATCAAACATCTGTCAATTAATAGCATGTTCACCATAGTATCGCCAACATTTTATCAGTTGACAAAATTCTGATATCGCTCATAGGAACCGAGATAATTGACCTCAAAAATCAAATATAGTGTGTGCGTGAATTTGAGATTTAAACTATTTTGCGACTAGAAAATCTAGCTTCGAAACTTAAAAAAAAAGATTGAAACACTCCCAGAAATTGGACTTTCTCAAATCTAGGATCCATAAATTCCAGGATCGATAATATCCCGCAGTGAACAACCGACACCATCTCCTTCCGAATTCTCTCAATCCACTTTGATCCCAAATTTCCCATGGATGGAAAATATTCCAAAAATCGAGTTCACCACTTCGAAACCGAAAAAGCCGAACGCAATTCGTGAAGGCTTAATCGAACAAGTGAGAAGTGGAAAGATACCGAAAGAATTGGCACCGTTTGTGAATTTGACGAAGATTGATGAGATGAAGAAGGATCATAATGAGGTAGGTCGCTATATGTACACTTTGAGGTCAGTTATCTCGGTTTCTAGAAGAGACATCAAAAATCTGTATACTGATAAAATATTGCTGATGTTATGGTAAACATTTTGTCAGTTGACCCCTTTCTGATATCTTCTGATGAAACGGAGGTAATTGAGATCAAAGTAAAGGTAATGGGTGAGCTTCTATTATTGCAAGTACAGTGCTTCAACTCGATTTATCTTGGTTACTGTATTAGATTTTAAAAAGAGGTCAACTAACAAAATTTTACTGATATTTTGATAAGTAATTTATCAGTTGATCAGTTTTTGATATCTCTTATAGGAACCCAGATAAATTGATCTAAAGTTGCGAGTTGCAGACACTAGACTTTATAATCCGAGACGAAGACGTGGCAGACATTCCGGATGACGATGTGGAGCACCGAAAAGTGAATACAATCAGTCACGATGGAAACAAGACAATAGTCACAATATCAGATGAAGCAAGAGATGATTTGTATAAACACTGGATGGATCAAAGTTTAGCTGGTCTCATGGGAGCAGTTGTTACTAATGTGTAGGGAACTTTTTTGCATTGGGGCGCGTTTGATTATGTAGAATTTTTTTGAATTTGAGGATACAGTACCGGGGAGCACTTCTCAGCCAAAGTGGCCTAACTTTCGCATGTTGATTTTTCTAGGACACTTTTGTCACCTAGGAATTACCTGATATTCATCTGGCGTGTTTTCTAGGTCATTTACGATTTTGGCCTAGAAAACTCAAATTGCAAAAGTTGACCATCATATGAAAATTACCTAAAAACACGCCTGGTGAATATCAGGCCATTTCTCGACCATTTTGACATAGTGGCCTAACTTTTGTAAGTTCGGTTCTCTAGGCCACCAACTGTTTTGGCCTAGAAATGGTCTGATATTCATCTGCTGGTCTCCTACTCCACCACAGTGAAGGCCCAATCAAAATTTCCAGAATCAACAAACGCAAAATGACGAAAAATGAGAAAAAGGAGCACTATGTATGCATCCATGAATCAAAGAATGTGACTGCTCATGCAAAGTGCGTGGTTACTGTACTTGATCAGTTGAAGAAGCGAAACGAGAAGTTGAAGATGTACAGTACCCTAACGACTAAATGTAAGTGAAATGTGGATTACTGTATCTGCACATAATCCTTTAGTGAACTCTCACCGTAAGAACAATCGAGTGGATAATGAAGCATTCAAGACAACCCTTGGCCATTACGAAAAGTATGTCAAGTCTGGCGCCGAGGAGTTTAGGGTGAAGAGAGCTTCCGGATTTTCGATTTTCGATGAATTGGAGAGTAAGAGGCAAGCAGCAATCAGAGGGAATGTGCAGACAAGGAAGTCGTATACAATTCGGGAAAATAAGAGTTTGTCGCCATTAGCATTGATAGCTAGAAAGCTGACAGAGCTGGTCAGAGCTGGGAAGAATAAAAAGGAGCAGCCGAAAAGGTAATCTTTGTTTTTTAAACATTTTTTGGAAGTTAGTTTATTTCGCCTCTTGAGTTTACGGGTCCTATTTCATGAGACCATAACATAAGTACCTGAAAAAATTAGACCCATAAAATTGGCGCTTATTTTTCTCACTTCCTACACGCGAAATCAAAAGGTGATTGACATACAAAATGTTGCTGATATTATGATAAACATTTTATCAGTTGACCACTTTTTGATATCTTTCACAGAAGCCGAGATAAATTGGCTCCAAATAGACGGCTAGGGGGGTACGGTAGGTTTTAAGGACCCAAACCATAGGCTACAGTAAAACCTAAAAGAAACTACCCAAAATTTTTTCGAACTTCCAGATGGCAACAAGTGATTCAAGACATCAAAGAAGAGAGCACAAGGATTAAGAGCAAAAAGAGAAACAAGGACAGAATGAAACGAAAATTCTCGAAATTTGTGTCCACTATGAAGGAGGCTGGAATCAACCCAAGGAAGGCTCTGAATACGATGGTAATTGAAATTTCCAGAAACTTAAAGGGACATCCCTAAAATAAATTATTTCAGGGAATGGAAGACCTATTCGAAGACGATCCAATCCTTTCTGAAAAAGAGATGGAGCTAAAAGACCGGAAGGAGATGATGGAGAGGATGAGTCCAGATGATAAAATCTTGCATGAGCCTATCAAGTTAATTCGAGAAGCGATAAAAATTGGGATGACCATGGCTGGAAAAAACGCTTCTGAAATTGGTGATAAGAAAATTGCCTTCCTATCACCTCAGTTTATGAGTATCCTTCCTGATGAGGTGGCAAACGATACCGTATCCCTTCTCTCCCCATCAATCCTTGCTCTTCATGGCGAGGGATCCACCATGGATCGACAGTTGTCCCTCACCAAAGCCTTAAAACTTATGGAAGACACTGGACAGGAGGAATGGATGAATTTTGTTCTAGAAGCTTCTGGTGTCACTGAAACTGTCGACAAGATGAGAGCGTTGGAGAAGAAAGAGGAGGATGATGAGATGAGGAAGGATTTTATTGATAAGGATGGCAAGCCGATTTTCTTTACGAAAGAGAATGCGACGGAAATTTATGGGGAGTACGAGGCGACGAAATTGGATATAATTCAAGGGGTCTATAAGAATATGTCCCAGGAGCAGGTTGGGTTTTTAAAGTTGTTTTATAGTATACATCAAACTTGGCAAGTTCTACAAATTTCATGATAATGGTATCTTGCCTTCGAAGTTTCAGACCAAATACAGTACCCTACCATACAAAAACTATACAGAAAACTTTCGATCGAAATACCTGTTCCTCCACTTTGAGCTTATATATCTTATTTGCTGTAAAAGACATCCAAAAGTGGTCAACTGATAAAATATTAAAAATTTGACGATAAACATTTTATCAGTGGATCACTTTTTGATATGTGACCCAGGAAGTGCGATATATGGGACCGAATTTTACAGTACACTTTGACCTACCGTGAATGCTCTACGAGAAGTCTGTACGTACCATACTTGTTCGGGAAAATTTTTTCGGGAATTTCTGTTCCCGAAAAATTTCCCGAAAAATATTTTTGGGAAATTTTGTTCCCGAAATTTTTCCAGGCATTATTATTCGGGAATTTTCGTGAAAATCGGGAAAAATCGGGAAGGTGGTTTTCCAATGTATTTTTGCCTGTTTTTCTCAATTTATGTAGAGATTTGCCAATTTCTGTACATTTCGTAGTAGTGCCTAATGGATTTCCTTACTATTCAAAAAGCAAAAAAAAAAAGTTGAAAATTTGAGAAATTCAGAAAAAGAAAGACTGGAAAATTTCCCGTTTTTCCCGGAATTTCGTGAAAATTTTTTTCGGGAAATTTCACGTCGGGAAAAATTCCCGAAAAAAAAATTCGGGAAAATTCCTGTCGGGAAAAATTCCCGAAAATTTTCGGGAAAACCGGGAAAACGGGATTCCCGATTTCCCGATTTGAACAAGGCTGGTACGTACATTTTGAGCTCAATTATCTCAATTTCTGTAAGAGGTATCATATAAGTTTTTACTGCTGAAATGTTTCTGATGTTATGATAAACATTTTACCAGTTAACCACTTTTTGCTATCTTTTATAGGAACCGAGATAATTAAGCTCAAAGTGAACGAAGAGGGTGAGCTTCTATCACGGAAAATGAGACATTTTAGTGTTAAGTACTCTAGTCCGGGTAGTATACTAGAAATGATAAATTTTGTCTATTCCAGATGGATGCAATGAATGCCACCGGCTACAGTATCCTCGACGATCGACAAATGGAAATGATCTACGGAGCCGGCTCCCCCTACAACGACTCTGAAGTCTTGGATAAGTTCCGTGGAATCCCCAAAGAAAGTATGCCAGCAAAAATCGAGGAGAACATTCGAATGATTGCAAAGGAAGAGCTAAAATTTGAACTTTCCCGAAAAAAAGATATTGTATTGAGCCCTCTAGTCCTCACATCTCTCGTTGGCGATGCCGTTACAGCTTCCCAATCCATCATTTTATCACCGGTCCTTCTAGCACCCATCATTTTCTCTCCTTCTATATACGGTAATGTAATTCTGTCTCCTTGGGTCTTTGTACCTGTCCTAGTCAGTCCTCGTATCCTGGGAGCTGTTGTTTTGTCTCCCGTAGTCTTCTCTCCTGCAATCCTCACCCCATTGGCACTGGTCCCTCTTATCTTATCTCCTGGCGTCGGTTTACCCTTCGTGCTATCTCCATTTGTAATGTGCCCCTTCATTTTGTCCCCTGTAGTCATGGCGCCTTTGATTTTGTCACCGTTTGCCTTATCACCCTTTATTGGAATTCCCAATGCTTTAACCCCACTGGTCCTATCCCCATTCGTTTTATCACCTCTAGTGTTATCGCCTCCGTTTGTCTCCGCTTTCGTTTTGAATCCATATGCTTTGTCACCTGCGGTATTATCAAATGGTGCAGTTTTCACTGCTGTTTTATCACCAAGTTGGTTGAGTACTCTTTGATTAGTTTATTTTTTTTTTGAAATTGAATGAAACGGTTTTTAGACTATTAAAGATAACAAAAAATATTCAGAATTTTTAAAAAATTAGCTCGTTAGTAGAATCGAGTTTGGGCTTTTCCGTGACAAGAGTGGCTACCTGAAACACTCGCTGAAACGAAAAAAATTGAGAAGTCTTTGAATCGTTGTATCTTGGTTCCCGTTATAGATATCAAAAAAATTCAAGAAACAAAAATATTTGCCTTGATATAAGGTACATTTCATCAGTTGAACACTTTTTGATATCTCAAACTGGAAACGAGATAACTAGGTTCAAAGGATCATTCTTTTTTAAAGGAGTTTCACAGATTTCAAAATTGAAAATTCAAGTGTTATTTGAACGTGATGAAAAAAAATATTTAAAAAAGTATTTGAAAAAATTTAAATTCTATATGAAAAGAGCTACGTGAATTTGTTTGAAAGCCACGACCCAAGATGACCTCAGGGAGATAAGATCACTATAAAGGAAGAGGAAATCGGAGGGAAGAATCAGTTCTGCCTTTCTCGAGGCTCCCGAGAGGGGACCCGGGGAAGGCGGCTTGCTGGCTTGCTGGCTTGCTGGCTTGCTGGCTTGCTGGCCTCCAGGCTTGCAGGCTTGCAGGCTTGTAGGCCTCCAGGCTTGCAGGCTTGCAGGCTTGTAGGCTTCCAGGTTTGCAGGCTTGCTGGCTTGCTGGCTTGCAGGCTTGCAGGCTTGCAGGCTTGCAGGCTTGCAGGCTTGCAGGCAGGCTTGCAGGCAGGCTTGCAGGCTTGCAGGCTTGCAGGCTTGTAGGCTTGTAGGCTTGCAGGCTTGCAGGCTTGCAGGCTTGCAGGCTTGCAGGCTTGCAGGCTTGTAGGCCTCCAGGCTTGCAGGCTTGCTGTCTTGCAGGCTTGCTGGCTTGCTGGCTTGCTGGCTTGCTGGCTTGCTGGCTTGCTGGCTTGCTGGCTTGCTGGCTTGCTGGCTTGCTGGCTTGCTGGCTTGCTGGCTTGCTGGCTTGCTGGCTTGCTGGCTTGCTGGCTTGCTGGCTTGCTGGCTTGCTGGCTTGCTGGCTTGCTGGCTTGCTGGCTTGCTGGCTTGCTGGCTTGCTGGCTTGCTGGCTTGCTGGCTTGCTGGCTTGCTGGCTTGCTGGCTTGCTGGCTTGCTGGCTTGCTGGCTTGCTGGCTTGCTGGCTTGCTGGCTTGCTGGCTTGCTGGCTTGCTGGCTTGAAAGTTAGACAGGCTCTTCTTCTCTTCTGGTAAAAACGCTCCGGATTCAACTGGTTACCTTTCTATCAGAGAGTGTCCTACTCTAAGGACTACAATACCATGACAACTTCAGAATGCTATGACACCGCTCTATCGACCAGGATCAAGATAACGAGATATGGAGATGGATGAGGAAGTATTCGACAACTTACTGTGCCGCTTGACTTTTAATAAAATGTTTTTAAATATTTCGTTTTCAATTCAGTGCTACATAAATAATAAAATAATTTTTGAAATAGACTTCCTTGCTTTTTTTAATTCATGAGTACTCATATCCATTCGTCAAGAAACCAAATCAAATCACAACACAAAAACCAAAAAGATCCATATGAGATATAATTATTATTTATCTATTTGTTCTTTTTCATCTTTCTTTCCATTTTCGGCGTAGACATCAAGAGAAGAGGAAGAAGATAAATTCACTTTCTCTTTGCCTGATAAGAAAAGACATTTTCATTTTTCCGCTTAATGATTTAGTAGTAAGAATACAACTGGTATTTGATCGAAGGGTGGGGGAGATAAGTTACGAATTAGGGTCGGGTTCGGAGATTGTATGCTTATTTAGCCATACGAGAAGCGGCTATCAGTTACATCTATTTTTTGTTACTCTCATAGGAAATGCTATGGACGTATACAGTAGTTTTTGTGTATGTGATCGGTTTGGTTTTTGGTTTAGGTGAGTTCTTTGAGAATTTTGTTCCGAAATTCTTGGGATATAATAAAAATTTTGGAACTGGACGGTTTGAAACGCATTCTATGAGTGTTTATGATTTTTTCTTCAGAAATTCCGATATTTCGAAATTCGGCTACCGTGAAACCTGTATTAGAAGGGCCGGCCCTTCTATTTTTCTAAGGTACCTCCGGAGGGCCCTTCTATTAGAGGGGGGTCTTCTATTTTTCCGGCCATTTTCCCGTATTTTGTCATCGAAAAATGAGACGATTTTTTGTTAAAAATTCATGAAAATCTGCCAATTTTACCAAAATTTAGGAAAATTTTTATTGAAAAATACAGTGCTCCACATAATCATTGTTCCACCCTGAAGTTTCACTGGAACCTCTATTTAGGTCAAGTTTCATGAGAAGGTGTCAACATGAAAGTTGTAGCCCTTCTTGAGAAACGGTACCTCAAAAAATTCGGAGTCGATTGCGTGACCCAGAAAAATTTCCTGACCGAAATTCCGGAAATCACGTTTTTTCCCATCCACAAAATCATTGTTCCACTTTCAAAATCACGCATTTTGGGGAAATTAGGTAGAGAAAATCCTGTTGAAAAATTACAAATTTTTGGAAAGAAGATTTTCTGTGTAGAATTTTTGCTTAAAAAGATAAGAAACAATAGGAAAACTGAAAATTAGTCATCTTTGATTTCTCAATGCATCTGGATAGACTGGAAATGGGAGTGTCTATCGAAAGATACCGGTTATCAGTAACTTGTTGACCAACTTGGCTCGAATCATCAATTTCTTAGTTTTTTGAGTTTATCCATAATCTGATAATCTTTGTTAGTTTAATTAAGAAGTTCCAGACTTTTTTCGGTGGGATTGAGGTCAAGTGAACATAAAGTCTATGTGGGAAGTATGATAAGACATTGTTTGAGCCACTCTGAAAGTCTCCTGACCTTGTGAATGAGGAAATGAAATAAAAATGAATTTGCGATTACGGTGTCGACGCCAGAATGCTCGAATTCTTTGTCTCAGATCGTAGCAACACAAACGGTTACCATTACCCTTGCTACAGAGAGTTTCACTTGTCCTTCCGATGATATTGTCACCTACAACATACAGACCTGCTGTATCACAACCGTAAACACATTTTTATGAATGAGTAACTTCAACGTAGCTCGACGATATCTCAAATGCCACTTCCAAATGTACTCACAACATAAACCGGATAGAAAATGAATAGGCGTATATCGTTCATACGGTTTACGAAGGTAACAAAGACTTCAGATTATGAATAAACTCAAAAAACTAAGAAATTGATGATTCGAGCCAAGTTGGTCAACAAGTTACTGATAACCGGTATCTTTCGATAGACACTCCCATTTCCAGTCTATCCAGATGCATTGAGAAATCAAAGATGACTAATTTTCAGTTTTCCTATTGTTTCTTATCTTTTTAAGCAAAAAATTCTACACAGAAAATCTTCTTTCCAAAAATTTGTAATTTTTCAACAGGATTTTCTCTACCTAATTTCCCCAAAATGCGTGATTTTGAAAGTGGAACAATGATTTTGTGGATGGGAAAAAACGTGATTTCCGGAATTTCGGTCACGAAATTTTTCTGGGTCACGCAATCGACTCCGAATTTTTTGAGGTACCGTTTCTCAAGAAGGGCTACAACTTTCATGTTGACACCTTCTCATGAAACTTGACCTAAATAGGGGTTCCAGTGAAACTTCAGGGTGGAACAATGATTATGTGGAGCACTGTAGAGTTTCAACAAATTTCTGATAAATTGTGGAATTCCCGGATAATTTTTAACTGAAATTTTATAAATTCAACTCACATTCTGAAGTGGGTCCCTTTTTACAGGGGCCCTTCTATTGCGGAGGCCCTTCTATTACAAGGGGCCCTTCTATGAGAGAGGCCCTTCTATTAAAGGAGCCCTTCTAATACAGGTTTTACGGTAATTTTCAAACTTTTCAGAAACAAACTTCACCCAACCCGCAGACATTCTTCAAGGAGTGTCTCATCTAAAAGACCAACTCGAGCATGGATCAATCCCCTCAAAACTGATCCCTTTTCTAAATTTAACAGCCGTAGAAGAAGGAAAAACTGCACATAATGGAAGTTTGACGTTCATAGTAGAAGATGGATCACCAAATCCAAAAGAGATAACTGATTCATCAAAGCCTCCGATCCTCAATATCAATGAAATGACTCATGATGGAAATAAGACCATTGTAAAGATTTCTGAAGAAGCCACGTATCAACTAATCCAGAAATGGGTCGATCAGGCAGCTTCTGGGTTCATGTCGGCGTTAATGAGCACTAAGTGAGTGTGCACTAAGTTTTTGAGGATTCTCTACATACCGTAATCTCCCATTTCAGACTTCACGACAAACGTCTCAAACCGCGGCACATCTCCCAACACAACAATTGCACCAAACTGGCATCATCTGTAACGGAACACGCGAGATGTGTAGTAATAATTTTGAACCGGTTGGATGACCAAAGAAGAAAAATTCGGAAGTATAAAAAACTGAAATTCCGTCGGACAAGATTCAGAAGAAGATTCAGAAGAGACATTATGGATGATCTCAAAGAAGATGAAGAGTTTGTGATTCAGCAGAGAGACAAGTATGAGTTGAAAGGCAAGAAAGAGATGGTCTCTCCGTTTTCGAATATTGCGAAACATTTGACAAATTTGGTTAGGGAGAAGAAGAATAAGGAGAAGGAACCAAAGAAGAGGTATGCTTTTTTTCGATTTATGTCGAAAATTCATGGTAGGAGCCAAGGGGCCTAACTTTCTCAATATGGTTTTTCTAGGTCACCGTAGTTAATGGTCCGAAAATTGTCTGATATCCCCTTTGTTTCATTTCTACGCCATTTTAAATTGGTGGCCTAACTTTCTCAACGTGATTTTTCTAGGCCACCGTAGTTGATAGTCCAAAAATGGCCTACAAATCACCTGGTGGTTTTTCTTAGCCATTTTAACATGCTGGCCTAGCTTTTGCAAATTGAATTTTCTAGGTCACCAAGTTATATAGCCTGGAAACATCCTGATACGCACCTGGTGTGTTTTCTAAGCCATATTAACATGGTGGCCTAACTTTTGCTGGTTGAGTTTTCTAGGATATCATGACAAATTCACCTGTTATGTTTTTTTGACCATTTACCATTGTGGCCTAAATTTTGCAAGTTGAATTTTCTAGGCTATCTACTTTTATGACTGATTCAGATGGCAAACTGTGATAAATGAAATCAAAGAGGAGCTCGATCGGATCAAGAAGAAGAAAAAGGACCGCGAAGAGTTCAAAAAGATTTTTTCGAAATATTCAAGAACCATGAAAATGTTGGGACTAGATCCAAAGCAAGCATTCGAGAAAGCGGTTAGTTAATTTTTCAGAATCTATGTTTCGATATTTTCAATTTTTACAGGGCATGGCTTCCCTGGGTGAAGAAATCGCTGATTCTGGCAATACCACGGAGCCCATGAGTGAAGAAGAAACTGCACTCAAAAAACCACTTATGATGATTCGGGATGGTAATTCTAGATTTTTTTTCTCGAAGATCATAGAAAAAATTTCTAGGTGTCAAGCTAGGAATGATGTTGGCCGGTAAAAATGTGTCAAATTTTGATGAGCGAAAAATCTCGCTAATGTCTCCACAGTTTATGAGTGTGTTGCCAGATGAGCAAGCGAATGATACGGTATTTTTATCAGAGGAATCTGATATCACAAAAAAACCTTCCAGGTGAATCTCCTATCTCCATCCGTGTTTGCCCTTCATGAAAAAGGTTCCGAGCTGGATCAAATGTTATCATTATCAAAGGCGATGAGGTTTTTGTCTGAAAATGGGCATGATGAGTGGATGAATTTGATTCTGGAAGCTTCTGGAGTCACCGAGGCAGTGGAGAAAATGAGGGTGAGAAAATTTGCATTAGAGCGCGATTGTCATAAACTCGGCATTTCAGATAGACGAGAAGAAACAAGAAATGGAGTCGTTCCGCAAACATTTTTCAAACGAAAAAGGCCAACCAATGTACTTCACCAAACAAAATGTGTCAGAAATGTATGGCGAGTATGAGACATCAAAAATCGATTCCATGGAGTCGCTGCACAAATCCATGTCGGCGGCACAGGTACTATAGAACTTTCTAGGCAACCTCTTTTTCTCTTCCAGATGCATGAAATGAACACCACTGGCTTCGCCATTATGACACCTTTCCAAATCTCGCAGTTTTATGGTCCAGGGTCTCCATACAACGATTCGTATGCGTATAAGAATTATAGGAATATTCGAAGAAATGATATTCCACACATGCTGGAGAATAATATACATCGAATGGCTAGGGAGGAGCAAGCTTTCAAGGTGGCTAGACGGGTAAGTAAATGTGCTTTATTGAAGAATAGAAGTCCGACCTACATGTGCAATTGGAGCTCAATTATCTCGGTTCCTGGGGGATATCAAAAATCTGCGAATGATTATCAATTTATCAGTTGGAATGTTTTTGACATCTTTTGAAGGAGCCAAGATGAATGAGCTCAAAATGGTCGTAGAGTGAGATTCTATTAGACCAAATCTTCCTTATTAATAAAACGCTAGAGGCGTCTGTCAGTCCTCATGTCACGCTGTGGACTTTTGAAAAGCTTGAAAAATAAGTATCAATTTACGTGACCCTTTAAGATAACGTGAATGGTGGAATGACGAACAAGTAAAAAAAAGATTAAATCGCGCCGAAGCTTGCTGGTACAGTAATATTCTTCCAGAAAGACGTCACCCTGAGCCCTCTCCTGTTCACCTGGATTGTGCTCGCCCCAGCCACCGCCTCCCAACCTATCATCCTCTCCCCTCTAGTCTTCTCTCCCCTAATCCTATCACCATCAGCTCTAGGCCCTCTCATCCTCTCTCCCTGGATCTTCTCCCCCTTGATTCTATCCCCCCGCGTTCTAGCACCTATCATCCTCGCCCCAACCATTTTCAGTCCCATCATCCTTTCCCCATTGGCTCTCTCCCCTTTGATCCTCTCCCCTGCCGTTGCTGATCCCTTGATTCTTTCTCCTTTCGTCTTTACTCCATTCATTCTGAGTCCTCTTGTAATGGTTCCACTTATTCTTAACCCGTTCTGCTTATCACCCTTGCTAGGAGTCCCCAACAGTTTATCCCCTCTGATCCTTTCTCCATTCGTACTATCCCCATTTGTATTGTCTCCTCCGTTTGTTAATGCTTTTGTGTTGTCCCCATATGTTTTATCTCCAATTGTACTTTCTGATGGATTGCTGTTTACTGCTGTGTTGTCCCCATCATTTTTGAGTTCTCTTTAATTTTTCTATGTAAGAAAGTTAATAATTTTATATTATGTATTTACGAAAGCTAATAATTTATACTTTGCTCTCATTTTTCAAAAATAAATAAAAATAGAACTAAAGCGTGTTGGAACCCATCTGCATAATAACAGGATGATTTTTTGAAATTAATGTATTGCGTAAAACATTTTTATTCGAATTTCAGAGTATTTCAGAGAAGAATTAACAGAACTGAACGATATAATTAGCATTTTTACAAGTGAACGTCGAAGTTCCGTCATCGTAGGCATATGAGTATGCTGTTGGACATGCGTCTTTGAATATTTGTGCAGTTTTGCTTTGTCTACATCTATCCGGGGTTCCGAATTCTCCACGACAGCATTCCTGATCGTTATTGTATGCCAAACATCCAGATTTACAGCCAACAGTTCTACCGTCTGAAATATCAGAAATGTATTTGAATTCTCCTTCGAATATACCTCTCTTCACAGCCAAATCTCCGGGACAGAAATCGTTAATATTCTTGAAACATCCTCCGGCTCTTTTACAATCTCCTTCTCCCCCAATCACATCAATAAGCACTGGGATATTGTATCCATCTACGAGCGAGACATCGTAGAAATCTTTTCCAGCATCTCCCCGAAGTGTGAATTCGGCCAGACTCACTGGGGGTTCACCACCAGCTCCATTGCACTGTTCGCGAGGCTGAAAATTTTATATTTGAGCCTAAATATCTAGATTTCAGAAATCAATTAGATATTATGGCTTCATACCCCACAACTTCCAGTAGCACAATTCATATTTCCATCGCACTCGGTTCTTGGCCAAATTCTTGCTGATTTCCATCCATCATCCACATAAATGCTTTTTGTTTCTCCAGCATTCAGACGGAATCCTCCACCATTTGGATTTCCAGGTCCGAGAATTCCAGGCCAAACTGTGAATGGACACTTGTTGTAGATTTTGATCTCTCTGCTGTGGATCGACAATGGGAGAATGAGGAGAAGAAGATAGAAAGACATGTTGAGCCATGTTAACACTGACCTACATAACTCTTTTATACGAATACAAAAGTGAGGAATAAAAATAAAAACAACGAGAAAACAGGTATTACCAAGATCGAAAGATTAATGAGATGTCTTGTTTTTGTCAAAATTTTGTTATCAGATGAAATTCTTTGACCAATCAAGTTGAATGCAATTTTTGCAGTCTATGAAACAATCATTTGATAAGAAAAGATACAGTATCCCAAGTTCTTGTGTAATCACCACCAAACAATCAAAGAACATATGTTCTCTTTTAAAGATAACAGAATCAGGTTTCGCCTTGTTTTTCTTTTTTGAAAAAAAAAACATTATTCTCGAAATCAAACTAGACACAAGTGTAATCAATACAGTTTTTCTTCAAATTATATTAACTTTTTACGGAAAAGATTAAAAATAAACTAATGATATACAGGGTGCGGCAAAAGTATGGTAACAAAAGTTTGAAGCGAGCTGGCGCGCGCTGACGCGCTTCTCATGGGTTGATTTTATGTTTATTATCTGCCCCATCTCTTCAGTAGTGAAATCGCAAAGTTTCATGTTTATATCTCTAGTTTTACAAAGATGGTACAACTTTCTGTACGCCTCACTTGATTATTTTCCTATTTTGGGCGGATCTAGACGGGCATGAAAGTGTACTAGGAATGCTACTTATTGGGAAAATCACTCTGTCTAAGTCATGGTGCCTAAAAGGTCGTAATATGAAACCACTCAAAAATATGTAGAACTAGCTCACAACGAAAAACATGTTCAGCAGGAAGTGCCAAAACCAAATGTTCCAACTCGATTCTCGAAGAAGGATGGCCTGCCTCGAGTCAGATCACAATCCTATGAGGATTTCCGTGCTTGGAACTTTTAGAGCATATGTTCAAGTTCATTTTCACAAGTTTTTGGGTGTTCTCAAAATTTTTTCCCTCACGGAACGAGGCAATTTGCCGGCAGACCACCCCCGTGCCGCCATAAGCGCTAACCGAAGATGTTGAGCCCCGCCATTAGTAACAGAGCTGCCAGAATCGAAAAACTATGATTTAATATTGTTACTAATTTCTCCTATAAAATCCTGTTAAAATTTGAAGCGGATTCGACTGTTTTTCGGAAAGTTATGACTTCTTCTTTTTGTTACCATACTTTTGCCGCACCCTGTACATTTCTGAAACATGCTATTACAAGAGACAATCTTTCAGAACGCTTTTCATCACCATTTCTTTTATTCTCAAAAAAAAACTCTGCTTTGAAAAAATTGCATTTTTAGGGAATTATTAAAAATTACCCGTTCTCTAGAAAATAAATGATGTTCATTTAACTTAATAAAGAACAGTATCACTAAAGTTTATTTACAAAACATTAAAAATAAATAATAAACAACTTCGAACCTAACAAAAATGCACAACATAAGAAGCCCTATTACAAGTGAACGTGTACGAATCATCGAACTCATGAGCAATGGCTCTAGGACAGGATGCATTGAAGAGTCGAGAAGCTATCGTACTTTGACACTCATCTTGGTTGGAAAAAAACTCCACGACAACATTCTCGATTATTGTTATAGACGAGGCATCATGTTTTGTTGATACGGGCTGGACTTTAGTAGTTTTCATTTCAGGCAATGGTCAACATCGTTCATCTTGCACCGCTTCTATTTCAAGAGATGTTCTGAAATATGTCTCTTGTAATAACATAATTCAGAAATGTATTTCATTGGCTTATTTTCAAATCTTATCCATGAATAATGAATATAATTTGAAGGAAAAACAGTATTGACTGCACTTGTGTCTAGTTTGATTGTGAACATAATTTTTTGAAAAGAAAAACAAGTCAAAAAACCTGATTCTGTTATCTTTTGAAAAACATATGTTCTTGGTTTTTAGACTTGTCAAATTGTAAGAACGTAGGTCGCGTTCTAGGCCGAAGAACGGTGAAATGAGTACTTGAGGTACAGGGAACAGTTCTTGGTTTTTGCACAACGTCGTTGGGTTCATTTTCTGAGTGGTCGATTTGATGGGATTTACACCAACTGACAAGATAACTTAATGTTTAAGAACTTTGGGGTACTGTATCTTTTTTATCAAATAATTGTTTTATAGACTGCAAAAGTTGCATTCAACTTGATTGGTCAAAGAAGTTCTATCTGATAACTAAATTTCGACAAAAACAAGATATCTCATTAATCTTTCGATCTTACAATAGTAATACCTGTTTTCTCGTTGTTCTTTGTTTTTATTCCGCACTCTTTTATGAGTACATTTCTCTTATTTCAGATGGTAGAATTGTTGGCTGTAAATCTGGATGTTTGGCATACAATAACGATCAGGAATGCTGTCGTGGAGAATTCGGAACCCCGGATAGATGCAGACAGAGCAAAACTGCACAAATATTCAAAGACGCATGTCCAACATCATACTCATATGCCTACGATGACGGAACTTCGACGTTCACCTGTAAAAATGCGAATTATATCGTTCAGTTCTGTTAATTCTTCTCTGAAATACTCTGAAAGTCGAATAAAAATGTTTTACGCAATACATTAATTTCAAAAAATCATCCTGTTATTATGCAGATGGGTTCCAGCACAGAGTAGTTTTATTTTTTTCATCTTTGAGGAATGAGAGCGAAAATTTGAAAAATGAGAGCAAAGTTTAAATTATTAACTTTCTTATATAGAAAAATTAAAGAGGGCTCAAAAACGATGGGGACAACACAGCAGTGAACAAAAGTCCATCAGAGAGTACAATTGGAGATAAAACATATGGGGACAACACAAAAGCATTAACAAACGGAGGAGACAATACAAATGGGGATAGTACGAATGGAGAAAGGATCAGAGGGGATAAACTGTTTGGGACACCTAGTAAGGGTGATAAGCAGAAAGGATTAAGAATAAGTGGAACCATTACAAGTGGACTCAAAATGAACGGAGTAAAGACGAAAGGAGAAAGAATCAAGGGATCAGCAACAGCAGGTGAGAGGATCAAGTACATAGAAAAATTAAAGAGAACTCAAAAATGATGGGGACAACAAATGTTTAACACTTACATTAATTTCAAAGGCATATGTGTTTTGTTAAAAATACAATATATTTCCGTTTTTAATTACTACTTTCCAATCTCCAATTCTCTGTTGTTATCTAATTAGTTCCCCCGCTATTTTTGTTGCCGTTCTCTCTATCCCAGATCGGCATCGTGAGCTCCAATTAGCGATAGAAAGCAGAATCTATTAAACCAATACTTTGTTTTATCAACTTCTGTAACACGTAAATAACTAATACTTGTCACTGATTTTCGGTCACATGTAGGAAGGGTTTCGAAGTTTTGAGCTTGGTTCAAAACTCAAAAAAAAACGGAGAGGTAGTTACTTGCGACAGAGATACTACTTGTAAGGATTGATCCCACAATAAACTCGCCGTATAAAGATGAGCATGTTTCTCTTATCATTTCTTCGCACGTTCAGTTGGCTGGAGGATCTAATTACCGGGAATGAAGTTGCTCTAACAATGACGCGAAGGGTCAGTCGAGAAAAAGAAAAAAGATCCAGCCGTCCTGAGTCTGAACTTCACAGGAGAAAAGTTACTGCTGGTCTTGTTTGATGGTCTTCTAAAGGAAATGGGTAACTTTTAAATGAATCATTACAATCAAAGCTTCGTATGCTGTACGATCGGAGAAATTAAAGCTGGCGGTGGAGTCCAAACGATGGCTAGTTCTTGGGCCAGAAAAAAACATACCGTAGTAAAAACCAGTCGATTTCCGCCGCCTGTCGGCGGCTACAATCTCCTGGCTTCAAGCAAAACGTTAGAATATCAAAACTGGAGAGAAATAGAAGATGGTGTTGTAGTTGGTTATGTTGTTTACTTTCAAAAATTTTTGATTCAGTTGTTAACTTTGGCTCCCGAAACTCAGATATATTTGAAAAAAAAAATTTTGAAATGTAGGATTGTACATTCCTGAAACTCTGAAACTCAGAAGTTCGGAAATTTGAAAATTCAAGAATAGCATAGTTGCAAAATCACCGGCAGGGACGTCGAGAATTTTGGCGGGCCGGGCCGATGGAGAGCCAATTTTTCAAAGGAAATTTTTCAAAAGTGGTAGGCAAGCCGGCCCCGGGCGAGAAAAAGAAAAAGAGAAAATCGGTCTTCCGGTCCAGCCCGTTGCAACTATTTTTCGAAAAAAAAAATTCGGAAATTCGAAAACTAAACTTTTCCGAATAATTGGTTCTTTGCGTCCGACTTCATTTACGCGTTTTCATTTTTCCGAGTTATTCCAACCATCCTCTTTCGTTCCGTCTCAAAATACTGGCAGATAATTTTAACGATACAAACAATGTAGCAGTAAAAAGTTAAGGTTCAATGATGAAAATCAGATTTTGTATACTTGAGTTGTGGACTTTGTGTTCTTCCATCTCAATCTGAAAGAAAGTAAAAACATAATTACTAAAGGTTGTCCTTCTCACACATTACAGCATAAGATTGTTTTCTACATTACAATCCGTGACTTTTGTCTTTTTTCTGAATCATTGTGTCTTTTCTGTAAACAAAGTATTAGAATCAAGTTTTTTTTCCTTTTCACATTGAATTTCAACGTTTTCTGGTCATTAATTTGGAATGAATCACAACAGTTGTTATTTTTTTTTCGAATTGTTGGTCCATCTGGTAAACGAAATCGAAGTCAAACTACACACACCATGCAGTCCCCGCCCACTAAAATTTAGTTAAATACTCGAGAGGTTGGCTGAAGAGTGCAGACAGAGCTAGCCATGATTCTCCTCAAATTTCTCCCGTTACTAGGATTTCTAGCAGCAGAGACTATAGAAATTCGCTCACCACGCAGAACAGAATATGGCGATTGGCAAGGCTGGAAAAATTGCCCGGATGGAACATATGCTTATGCGGTCAAACACAAAGTTGAAGGAAATCAGAGAGGAGGAGACGACACCGGATTGAATGCAGTTGCGCTGTTTTGCAATCCTCTCCATTGGAGTGAGTTCCATTTTGTCTAAATGCAGAAAATAAACTGAAATGGTGCGGAATTCGAATAATGCAGAATAAATCAAATAATTAAAAAAAAATTAGATCGGTTTTTTCAGGTACTTACAACACGGACCGCGAGATATTGAGTGGAGAAGGACGTTGGGGAGATTGGAAGGGTGTCAAATATTGTCCGGAAGGGTTAGTAATGATTGGTTTTGCACTTCGCTCGGAAGCTGATCAACGCGGAAAAGATGACGTAGCAGCTGACAATTTTTCTGGATACTGCGGAACACCCCACGGCCCAAGAGACCAAAGCAATTGGATTGCGGGTGATACGCACGGATGGGGTGATTGGACCGAGGATCAATTTTGCCCCCAGGGATTCGCCGTTTGCGGAATCAATACTCAAATTGAAGGTAATCAGCGCGGTGGTGACGATACGGCATTGAACAATGTGGACCTCCGATGCTGTCGGGTGCCACCTGTCAGTCTTTCTTGCACCCCTAGCTACACATTGGAGCGGCTGACGGAGTACGATAATCGACTTGGCGCCGGCACTATTCAGATCCAATACCAGAAGAAAATATTGTTCAGCAGGACTACCGGAACAACTGAGACTGTCGGTCGCGAGGAGAAAGAGGCAGTTTTATCAAGTGAGAAGTTTCAAAATTATATTTCTGTTTCTGATTCAAAATTTCACCCAGTTATGGTTTATCTACTTTAATCCAGAATCTGAGATCTCCTCAGATAAACGTCAATGATCGATTTTTCCAGAAGTCACCACCGGAGTAGAAATCTCAGCCGAAGGGGTGTTGAGGGGCGTAACACTGGCCGGTAAAACATCAGTCAACTTTGAGCACAGCAATAGTCGTGAAACAATTTCGCGAGATCAAATTCAAACAATGGTCCAGGAAGTGATGTCTAATGAAAAAACAGTGAGTTGCGTGTAGTCTTCTTGAAAAAAATTTGATTTTAAGATCACCGAAACGTACAACGTCCCCGCTAACAAAGGGGTAGTTATTGAACAATTATTCATGACATGCGGTAACATCAAAGTGGGATTGCCGAAAATCGTCACCAGAGGCAGTTAGAATTCGTATATCTGATAATTAATAGTATAAACATTTCTTTTCTGAACCTGTTTTTTATTACAACTTTTTATTCAGTACTATGAAAGCCTGTAATTCAGAAAACTGAGTTTTTGAGTTTTTTGTTCGTTCATATTATTATATATTCACTACTTTTTTGTACTTTAGATACAAACTACATAGAAAAGGTCCAATAAAAAAAATAAATTCAACAGCTGGTCAAATTTCTTCATCTAACAAGGGAACCACAACACCTTGCCAGTTTGGATTTCGAAAAAATTTTGAGGATAGGTCAAGAACCAGTCGGTTTGAGCCCCCTACCGGGGGCTCAACCTCCTGGTTTTTGTTTTCAATTTTAGAATTTCCTGAGTGCCTAAAATTTTTGAATTTCCTAATGTCGGAAATGCAGGGTGCTGTATTTTCTCTAATAGGGCCCCATATACCTAAACTTGAAGACAACCTTTCATATACGCTCACCCTGGCTGTGAAGTTTGTCTTGCAGACGTATTTTTTCCGATCTCTGGTTTTTTAAATTTCTGATTTAATGAACTTCCGAGTTTTTTGATAGCTGAATGCCTGAATCGAAAATTTCTGAATCTTTCAAGTTTCGAATTTCAATCCAAATACCGTAAAATCTGTAATAAAGCGCCATGGCGTTCTATTTTTCGAAGGGGTGTTTTGGCTTGATTCGAGGTAACAAAATTGTTTTTTTACTTATTTAGCAGACTATCAACATGAAATAATGGTGCGAAATTTCTAGATCCCACTATTACTGTTCTAATCAAACCTAAAAACTTTGATGTTCTACATCCAATCCCCTCATAAGAGTGGCGTTGTGTTAGAGGGGGTCTTCTAATTGAGGTAGCGTTATATTACAGTTTTTACGGCATCTGAATTTCCCGAGCTTCTGAAATCTCCCGATTCTCCCGAATTTCTTAATTTCAGGATGACTGATCTTTTGCAAGTCTGAAATTAAGAATCTTTCAATTCCTAAATTACTGAAATTATGGATGTCGAAAGTTTTTTTTTTTGCTGGATTTTCTAATAAGTGTCTGAATTTCTGAAATATAGAATTACCCACACAATTCACTATTTCTAGGCCTTTGGTTCTAAATTACATTGAAATTGTAGGGAAGGGACTTCAATGCCTGTAGTCGGGAATAGTCGGGAATTCAGAAATTGAACAATCTTCAACATTAGGAAATTCAGATTCAGTTCACAATTTGGCACCTCCTGGGCTGAAACTCCTGACTTTCTCTTACAATACTTAAAAGTTCATAGAAAAAATGTTTTGTCATTTTCATTCAGATCGTTTCCAAGTCTTTAAATTCCCTTCATTCCAAAAAGTTAAGTGAGTTTCCAAATTTTCAGAACTTCAAGAATTCAAGAATTTGTAATCTCTGCATAGAAAACTTGAATTTGAGGTGTTGGGAAAATTTTAGTTCAGAGATTTGGTTTCGAAACTTCAGCACTTTGAAAAATCTTTTACTCCATAACTTTAGTTCTTATCAGATTTTCAAAATTTGAAATTCGTTGAACTGCTGCAGCTTTTAGTTTCTGATTCTAAAAATCTCGATTTTCCGAATTTCGGAAACTTCGAATTTCAAATTTTCTAAATTCCCGTATTTATCACTTTCTTTTGTTTTTTGATCCTTCTAATTTTTTGAAACTCCGGAATTTCAAAACCGGAGATTCAAAACCTAGATATTTTAAAATCATTTAAAAATTATTAATTACCATTCCTGAAGCTTTAAATTTACACTTTTTGGAGTTCAGAAAACGGATTCGGAGTTTTTCATTTGCAAATTCAACAATCCAAAACCTCAAAAACTATGAAAATCTAGAACTCAGTGATTTCAAAAAACTAAAACTAAAAGAAGTTCTAATTTTCTGTTCGGAAAATAATTCTGTTGATTTTTGTGAAGAAAATGATTTTCCAAGTAAAATTCTTAGGAATACGGCCTCAGAAAGTATCAGAAGTTTCTAAAAATAACGACGGTAGAACAAAATACACTACCACACACATTTTCAGTAGGCCAAATGATCGAAATTAGAGTGAATCGCGAAAAAAACAAAATTTTCAAAATTTTTTAATTTTGGAGATTTCAACCTAATTTTCTATAGGCAGCACATAGGTAAGCCTATAAACCGTTTTGCAAAATTTTCTGAAGGTTTAGTGAGTTTTAGCATAATTTTGAAAATTTCGCTTCTCAACCCTATAGGTTCCCTAGTAGCTAGAAGGCCCAGGACACCATGGACATGAAGCGCTCGGTAGTCGATGACTACATACGACACGACAATATAGGAGTCCCATGTCCCTTTGAGTTATTCAAGTAAATGTCCGAGACAGACGGACATACACACAGAGAAAAGTTTCCTTAGTAAGAAGTAGATTGTTTTTGGCTACACTTGTGTCTAGTTCGATCGCGAACATCTTTCATACTTAAAAAAACGTTAAAACCTGATTCTGTTTTCTTCTGAAATTACATATGTTCTTGGTTTTTAGACTTATCAAATTGTAAGAACAGAGGTCGCATTCTTGACCGAAGAACGATGAGGGGCACTGGTACAGTAGGGGTACAGTAGGCAGTTCCTTCGATTTTACTACAACGGGTTCATTTTATGCCAATTCGGTTGAGATTTCACCAACAAAGAATTCAATAACTGAAAGTTCAAGAACTTGGGATATGGTAACTTTTCTTATCAGATGGTTGTTCCATCAGATGCGAAATTGCAACCTTTGTCCCACAGATCACATTCAACTTGATTAGTCAAAGAATTTCATCTGATAACGAAGTTTTAACAAAAACAAGATATCTCATTAATCTTTCGATCTTGGTAATACCTGTTTTCTCGTTGTTTTTATTTTTATTCCTCACTTTTGTATTCGTATAAAAGAGTTATGTAGGTCAGTGTTAACATGGCTCAACATGTCTTTCTATCTTCTTCTCCTCATTCTCCCATTGTCGATGCACAGCAGAGAGATCAAAATCTACAACAAGTGTCCATTCACAGTTTGGCCTGGAATTCTCGGACCTGGAAATCCAAATGGTGGAGGATTCCGTCTGAATGCTGGAGAAACAAAAAGCATTTATGTGGATGATGGATGGAAATCAGCAAGAATTTGGCCAAGAACCGAGTGCGATGGAAATATGAATTGTGCTACTGGAAGTTGTGGGGTATGGACCCATAATATCTAATTGATTTCTGAAATCTAGAAATTTAGGCTCAAATATAAAATTTTCAGCCTCGCGAACAGTGCAATGGAGCTGGTGGTGAACCCCCAGTGAGTCTGGCCGAATTCACACTTCGGGGAGATGCTGGAAAAGATTTCTACGATGTCTCGCTCGTAGATGGATACAATATCCCAGTGCTTATTGATGTGATTGGGGGAGAAGGAGATTGTAAAAGAGCCGGAGGATGTTTCAAGAATATTAACGATTTCTGTCCCGGAGATTTGGCTGTGAAGAGAGGTATATTCGAAGGAGAATTCAAATACATTTCTGATATTTCAGACGGTAGAACTGTTGGCTGTAAATCTGGATGTTTGGCATACAATAACGATCAGGAATGCTGTCGTGGAGAATTCGGAACCCCAGATAGATGCAGACAAAGCAAAACTGCACAAATATTCAAAGACGCATGTCCAACAGCATACTCATATGCCTACGATGACGGAACTTCGACGTTCACTTGTAAAAATGCTAATTATATCGTTCAGTTCTGTTAATTCTTCTCTGAAATACTCTGAAAGTCGAATAAAAGTTTTAACACCTACATTAATTTCAAAGGCTCATTCCATTGTTTTGTTGATGGTTTTCAGCACGGGGTAATTTTATTATGTTTCAGTTGATTTTCAATCATGTTTTATTCTTGGGACAAAATAACTTTATACGTATTTTGTTAAAAATACAGTACATTTCCGTTTTTAGTTACTACTTTCCAATCTCCAATTCTCCGGATTGGCCTCGTTAAGGGTATTCTCTGTGGTTTCAGTTTTCAGTAATGCTCTAAAAAGGAGCTTGAAAAATAAGCCATGGGCTTCAATTGAAATTAGAGGAACTACGGTAATTACGAGGACATGTTTAAAAATGAACATTATATTCAAAATTCATTCAAAATAAAAAAGTAAACAACCAAGAATGCCTGATCTGTATGTCTCATTTGATATGCTTTCGAAAATTGAACTAAAAAGTGTCAGCATATCACCAAAGTCTTGTCGTTATATTTTGTCGAATGATCGTGTTTTCGTGTTGAGTGAGTTCTCCAATTCCAAACTGGAATCCAGCAATCCGTTCAACATCATAAATAGTAGCTGTGTAATCGAGAAGAATGTCATTGTAATTCTGAAAAGATTTGGTTTAGATGAAGCATACTAAAACAAAGATAAAACCAACCATGCAGTCCACCGTTGACCGTTCAGTGATCGGGAAAATAAAAGACAGCGTTTGCATGGCTTCGGGGTCAAAACAGAGAGGGGGATTCAATGAGAGCCAGTCGGAATTGCAGATAAGGAGAATACGGTAGATATGGGTTATGATAGAGCTGAAATTGTTGCTTTGATTGGAAAATATATGCACATTCCAGACCGAGCTCACCTATCAGAATCCGCTACTCCATCATGATTTAAATCCGTTGCCGTTCCAGTAATCACGTACAACGTTTCGTATTTTTTCAAGTACTGGAGAGACTTTGCTCGAAGTGGTTCTAACACTTCTGAAACACAATATGTTATATCGTAGTAATAGTTCAATTGACTCACTGAGAACAAAGTTGTTAGGAAGTTCTAACCTCGTATCCGCCACACTACTGAATTCTGAATGAAGAAGGGAAAACCCGGTGAGAACTAATTGAAGTGACTTACCAGAGTTACTACGAACTAACAAACTTGCATTCGCTATGGGATTGGGACATGACCACTGATATTTAGCATTCACATAAGTGAAATTTAAAGGAGTCGAAGATTCGTCTCGGTACAGAATTTCAATGATTGCACGTCTTTTATCCTCTGCATTGGTACTAGCAATCACTGAATTCCCACAATAGTTATGATAACAATGATTATCGGAATACAACGGAAGAGTTGACGGAGAGAAGTCACAGCTAGTCAATTTGCTCGATAGCGCATCCTGAAACAATATAATTAACAAAAAAAAGTGTCGTCCAAACAAACCATTGTCGTGGGTAGCGCATATCCAGAACATCGGAGTGCAAATGGGTAAGCAACCATCGGACACTCCCTGAAAAATGATTAACTTCTCGTTTGAGAATTATTTTTCGGACTCACCCAATCACATTTTTTGGATTTTCTTTAGTTGTCGGATTATACAAAACATTATCAAAAAATCCAAGTGTTCCATTTGTCTCTACAGCTCCTTCGATTCCAAGAAGACTCATCCAAAGATTCATATATTGGACATTTTGGTAAGAAGAAATCGTTTTGTTTTGTTTGAAGGATGGCCCTCGAGCATAGAAAATCGTGTGCATTTTAGGATGGATGTAGTCGTATCCATGATCTGCAGTTACTTTGTAGTCGTCTTCTTTGCTTCTAGAAAAAATTCTTGCAAATTTAAATAAATTGATTGAGACAAGTTACTGATAAAATGTGATTCCAGGTCTTCCTTCCAATAACACTTCTCCAACTCTCGAACTTCGTGAATAGTGTTTTCTCGTCGGCATGTCTGCTCTTGTGTTCACCTTAACAGTATCAATTTTGCATTGTATCTGGTCGGCTACATCATTTACAGAGATATCTGAAACTGTTACCTTTTCAGTTTGTTTTTTAATTGGGGTTTAATCACCGGTATTATTCATATAAAATCTTCCAACAACTCCTTTTGCGGTTATAATCCCATTCAAATCGAGATAATCTTGGAAGTAATACGTTTTGTCGAGTAGTTGCATTCCTGAAAAATCACTTGAATTTTTCCTGAGAGCCTAACCGTATGGTCAAGAAATACTTACCGTGATCAGAAAGAATAGCGAAATTGATGCATTCTAGAAGCTTTTCGTTTTTCAATCGACTCATCAAATAGTCCAAATTATCATCAATCTCAGCTAACTTTTCATCAACATCTTCATCATTGACTTGATAGTGTCCTGCCTCATCTGGTTCATGAAGATACGCAGTTATGAGCCCAGGTCGCTCATCAGCTGGAAGTTTCAACCAATCAACAACTATATCAATCCGATCTTTGAATGGAAGTCCTTGGTTATAAGCAGGCGAAACATCGGGACCAAATCCACTACTATTGTGTGCGCATCCAATCCAAAACAAACAATTCGCTTTCTTTCCTGTTGTCCTTTTGTACACTGACCAAATCTGAAATCCTTCTTCATTTTTTTTGAATTCTTGTAAGACACTCACTGGTTCTCCTTCAAAAAATTTGCTTTGCTTTGTTCTTGCCATCGATTCTAGAACAGGAGAAACGGTCGGATCGAATACGCTATTGTCAGTGATTCCATGCGATTCCGGCCAGAGTCCCGTTACAATTGAATAGTGATTCGGGAAAGTTTTAGATGGAAAAGAAGGATAAACTTTGTCAGCTTTAACTCCACATTCTGCGATATGGTTCAGAGTTAGAACAATGTCTCGGTCAAGGTATTCTCTTGCGAAACCATCTAAACTCATGATAACCAATGGGGGTTTGTCGTATCTAAATAGACAGTTTTTTCTTCTGAATAGTTTCTCTGAACTACTTACCCCGAGAGTTCACACTTTCCAACATTATGACATCCTTTCCACTCGTATTTCGCATTAGCAGCTTTTAACTGTGTCAAAAATAACACAATTATCCCAATGACAACCATTGCCAACAATAAAACAGCAACTCCAATTACCGATAGAAAACAGACTTTACTATTCGAACGCTTTGTTTTGTCGACTTCTGAAATACTGGAATGTTTAATAACTGTCACTGATTTTCAGTCATTTCTAGGAAGGGTTTCAAAGTTTTGAGCTTGGTTCAAGCGGATAGGTAATTATATGCGACAAAGATACTACTTGTCAGGATTGATCCCTAAACATGAGCATGTTTCTTTTATGATTTCTTTGCGTGTTCAGTTGGCTGGAGGATCTAATTACCGGGAATGAAGTTGCTCTAACAATGAACCGAAGGGTCAGTCGATTGAGAATGAAGAGCTAGCTGTCGTCCTGACAAGGGAAGCCTCCCAAGTGTTATGCGGGGATTCAGATGAAACCTATGCCAAATGGTATTACACAACCTAACTAGAACAACCCCAAGATTATAGCTGCCCTCGTGAAGGTCTATTCAAATGAGGAGGCATTTTATGATTTTTCGTTAGTTCGGAGTCAGTACCGTTCGAGCGAGCATAACTTTGTTCATTTGTGTGGTAGACGGTAAATCTTTTTTTTATTCGAAAGGTGATAAATTGACAAGCATTGATGCCATTTAGACCTTAGCTCCATCTTCAATAGGAATTTCAGGAAAACAGAAAATTTGAAAATTTCGAGTTCCACCGAATTCAAAAAATGCCAAATTTTGAAAAAAAGTACTCGGGGGACCATGTCTATCAGATTCATCTGGGCGAGTAACGTAGATATCCGTGTATCCGTGTTCAAATATAGGTCTAGCCTTTGAGTTACGAGACTTAGTTCAATTTTTTTCCAAAAAAAAGTTGGAATTCGTGTACCCCTATACATGAAATTTTTTGAAAAATAAAAGTTTTCAAAACTTATTTAAAACAAACGAAAACAAGTAAAAGCAACAAAATAATGTTCTGAAACTTAAAAGAAAATCCTTCGGAAGTTATACAATTTTTCAAAAAATTTCATGTATAGGGGTACACGAATTCCAACTTTTTTTTTGGAAAAAAAATGAAATAAGTCTCGTAACTCAAAGGCTAGACCTATATTTGAACACGGATATCTACGTTACTCGCCCAGATGAATCTGATAGGCATGGTCCCCCGAGTACTTTTTTTCAAAATTTGGCATTTTTTGAATTCGGTGGAACTCGAAATTTTCATATTTTCTGTTTTCCTGAATTTCCTATTGAAGATAGAGCTTAAGTCTAAATGGCATTAATTCTTGTCAATTTATCACCTTTCGAATAAAAAAATGTTTCACCGTCTACCACACAAATGAACAAAGTTATGCTCGCTCGAACGGTACTGACTCCGAACTAACGAAAAATCATAAAATGCCTCGCCATTTGAATAGACCTTCACGAGGGCAGCTATAATTTTGGGGTTGTTCTAGTTAGGTTGTGTAATACCATTTGGCATAGGTTTCATCTGAATCCTCGCATAACACTGGGGAGGCTTCCCTTGTGAGTCTGAACTTCACGAGAGAGAAGTTCATCATGGTCTTGTTTGATGGAAATGGGAACTGCGAACTTTTAGATGAACCAATACAACTAACGCTGTACAATCGGAGAAATTAAAGCTGGCAGTGGAGTCAAAACGAAAGCTATTACGTATCGTTCGACCAGAAAAATACATACCGTAGTAAAAATTTGTTTTTATCTACACTTGTGTCTAGTTCGATCGCGAACATCTTTTATAATTAAAAAAAACGTTAAAACCTGATTCTGTTTTTTTCTGAAATAACACATGTTCTTGGTTATCAAATTGTAAGAACAGAGGTCGCATTCGAGACCGAAGAACGGTGAGGGGCACTTGAGGTACAGTAGGCAGTTCCTGATTTTAGCACAACGGGTTCATTTTATGCCAATTCGGGTGAGATTTCACCAACAAAGAATTCGATAACTGAAAGTTCAAGAACTTGGGATACTGTAACTGTTCTCACCAGATGGTTGTTCCACCAAATGCAAAATTGCGACCTTTGTCCCACAGATCACATTCAACTTGTTTGGTCAAAGAATTTCATCTGATAACGAAGTTTTAACAAAAACAAGGTATCTCATTAATCTTTCGATCTTGGTAATACCTGTTTTCTCGTTGTTTTTATTTTTATTCCTCACTTTTGTATTCGTATAAAAGAGTTATGTAGGTCAGTGTTAACATGGCTCAACATGTCGTTCTATCTTCTTCTCCTCATTCTCCCATTGTCGATGCACAGCAGAGAGATCAAAATCTACAACAAGTGTCCATTCACAGTTTGGCCTGGAATTCTCGGACCTGGAAATCCAAATGGTGGAGGATTCCGTCTGAATGCTGGAGAAACAAAAAGCATTTATGTGGATGATGGATGGAAATCAGCAAGAATTTGGCCAAGAACCGAGTGCGATGGAAATATGACTTGTGCTACTGGAAGTTGTGGGGTATGGACCCATAATATCTAATTGATTTCTGAAATCTAGATATTTAGGCTCAAATATAAAATTTTCAGCCACGCGAACAGTGCAATGGAGCTGGTGGTGAACCCCCAGTGAGTCTGGCCGAATTCACACTTCGGGGAGATGCTGGAAAAGATTTCTACGATGTCTCGCTCGTAGATGGATACAATATCCCAGTGCTTATTGATGTGATTGGGGGAGAAGGAGATTGTAAAAGAGCCGGAGGATGTTTCAAGAATATTAACGATTTCTGTCCCGGAGATTTGGCTGTGAAGAGAGGTATATTCGAAGGAGAATTCAAATACATTTCTGATATTTCAGACGGTAGAACTGTTGGCTGTAAATCTGGATGTTTGGCATACAATAACGATCAGGAATGCTGTCGTGGAGAATTCGGAACCCCAGATAGATGCAGACAAAGCAAAACTGCACAAATATTCAAAGACGCATGTCCAACAGCATACTCATATGCCTACGATGACGGAACTTCGACATTTACCTGTAAAAATGCTAATTATATCGTTCAGTTTTGCTAATTTCTCTCTGAAATACTTTGAAAATCGAATAAAAATGTTAACACCTGCAATAATTTCAAAGGATCATCCTGCTATTATGCTGATGGGTTCCAGCACGCTTTCGGCGAAAATTTAAATAATGAGAGCAAAGTACTGAAAATTCGAAAAGTTTAAAAAATAAGAATAGTTTTACGTGACCCTTTAAGAAAAATTGAAAAGCGGATCGACGAAACAGTATATACTAGGTCAAATCGCGCTGGAGGCGCACCAGCTAGCTGGTGTAAATATAATAAAATAGAGATCATAACGTACTCAACCAACTCGGCGACAGTACCGCTGTAAAGAGTGCACCATTCGATAAAACCGCAGGTGACAAGGCGTATGGATTGAGGACAAACGCTGATACAAAAGGAGGTGACAAAATCAAGGGTGACAGTACAAAAGGGGACAAAATAATTGGGGTCAGCAAGTTGGGTACCCCAATAAAAGGCGATAGAGCAAACGGAGAAAGAATGATTGGGGTGAGAGCCACAGGAGACAAGATGAATGGGGTTAATACAAATGGAGATAGTACGAATGGGAGACCTACACCTGGTGATAAGACAACTGGAACCAGGCAGAGAGGGGAGAGGATAACAGGGGAGAAGACGATTGGGGATAGGACGACGGCTCCGAGGATACGAGGACTGACAAGGACGGGTACAAAGACCCAAGGAGATAGGATGACGTTTCCATAGATGGAAGGGGAGAACACAAGGGGTGCTAGGAGGAGAGGGGATAGGATAATAGATTGGGAGGCGGTTTCAGGGACACCGATGAAGGAGGTGAGAAGAACTGGCATCAGGACGAGGTCTTTCTGAAATTCGTTTTATGAAAGTGTGCTCCATTGAGAATTTTTGGGGTTCAAGTTAGATGCGTCGGGATCGCGTCAGCGGGTGGCCCAGTCGGTAGAAGCTCGTCATTTCGGTGGTAACCGGGATGAGAACTCGGAAAATGAGAACTGCTACATATGAAAACTCGTACGTATAAGAACTCGTAGACATGGCAAAACCCGATTTTTTTTTGCAAAATCTTGAATTATTGTGAAAAACGAGATCATTTCTAAAATATCTTTCAGAAAAGGTTGCATCCTGAGCCTGAAATTAGAGCCGGGAAACGGAGTTCTTATATTCCAGTTCTGATATGTAGCAGTTCTCATTTTCCGAGTTCTCATCCCTGGTACCATCGTCATTTCTAATATTTGGTCCACAATTCAATTCCCCGAAGAGATTTTAGACATAACGTCAAGTTTTAGCTCAATTTTCTCGGCTCCTATAAGAGATATCAGAAAGAGGTCAACTAACAAAATTTTTTTCATGACATAACCAATATTTTATCAGTCGACAGATTTACGATATCTCTTATAGGAACCGAGATAAATTGACTTAAAGTGGACGGTTTGAAAGGGAATGCTGCATATCAGCGTGTTTACGGTAGCTGACCCCCTAACTTTTGACCGTCCCACCTCAATAACATTTTGCAAGTTTTTTTATCTGCAGAAAAAATCACGTATGTATAGAACGACCTAAAAATGACATCACGAGGTCATCGGTACCCAATTAGGTACAAAATGATTCATAGTTTTCTTTGTTTCAAGACTAAGAAGTTTATAAGATCAAAGTTGACATGAGACCGTACCTTTCTAGAAATTTCAAATTTCATCTCCTCGTTTGCTATTAATCTAATATTCTCCTCTATCCTTTCCGGCATACTCTCTGGTGATATCCCTTTGAACTTTTCTAATGCTTCCGAGTTGTTGAATGGAGAATTCGGTCCGTATATGGTTTCCAATTGCTTGTCGTCCATTATAGTGTACCCAGTTTTGTTCATGGATTGCATCTGAAATAAGGATACATCTAAAAAGTTAAGTCTGTCGAAAATAGGTGATTTTTGGGTTATGATTTTTCTGTGATTGGTGGGATTGAGTGGCCCATTGGTCCTGGAACTAGAAGCTTCTTGGTGGCTGAGCTCATTTTCGAAAAATCGCACAATTGGGTCTGCAGCAACCTACCCACGGCCCGCCGCTTACGACAAGCTTGCTTAATGTTTAGAAAATCCGAATTTACCTGTTCTGCAGACAATGACTTATAAAATCCATCCAACAAATCTAACTTTCCCGCTTCATACTCTCCGTAAATTTGTGTTGCATTCTCTTTGGAAAAATATAACGGCTTCCCATCCTTATCCACGAAATCACGCATCCTCTCCTTCTCTTCTTCTTCCTTCTCAACTCTTCTGAGCCGGTCAACGGTTTCTGTGACCCCAGATGCTTCCAGAACAAAATTCATCCATTCCTCTTGTCCAGTGTCTTCCATAAGTTTCAATGCTTTTGTTAAGCTGATTTCCCGATCCATATCGGATCCTTCTCCATGAAGTGATAGGATTGATGGGGAGAGGAGGGACACCTAAATTTGTTTATCATAATATCACCAATTTTTATCAGTGGACAGATTTTTTATATCTCTCATTGAAACCGAGATCTGTTTTTTTTCGTGGGACCGAGATTCATAGGACCGAGTTCAAAGTGTACTGTAGAAGTTCCGTCTTTGAACTCTTATCTTTTTTTCTTCAAATCCCATACCGTATCATTGGCCACTTCATCGGGAAGTATGCTCATAAATTGTGGTGATAAAAGTGCAATCTTCTTGTCGTCCAGTGAATCGGCGCCTTTCTTGTTGCCCGCCGCCATCATTCCGATTTTGATAGCTGCAAAAAAGATAAGGGTAGGAAAAGGAAGTGGTGACCTAAAAAATTGAAGGGGAGATACAGAATCTTTTTAGTTTTTCGTTTCCCATTCCTTCGAAAGGTCCTGGGCCATACCTTGGCTTGGTCGGTTTTCTCGGCCCGTTTGGTCTGTACCTTCGTTCATACCGCAAGTGACATTTTGCCCTCAATTATCCCAGTTCTTTTGAAAAATATCAAAAAGTGGTCAACTGATGAAAGACTTGTAATAATATCAGCAACATTTCCTCAGTTGACAAATTTTTGATATATCTCCTAGGAACCGAGACAATTGAGCTCAAAGTGCATGTATAAGGTGGGCTTCTTCTGTCAGAGCATTTACGGTAGGTAGTACACTATTTAAGTAAGCCACAGACTGGGAGAAAAAGCCATCCTGTAGGAATTTTGAAGTTCTATCATATTTATTTGTTTTACTGTAGTTTGTCGGACAATATTGAGTTCGAAAAAAGAGTGGGATGGTCAATTTTTGCCTATTCCAGGTCTACTGTTAACAACAGGGCCTGTTAAAAACATAGCTTTTTGGTTAGGGCGTTTCTGGGAAAGGTAGGATTTGGCAGACAGCGGTCCTGAGCTTATTTCCCAAAGAAACGGACAGTTCGGTCCACGGCCCCGGCCGCGGCCAAAATTTTTGGGCTACTTTTCAGGATCTAAAAGTTGACTACAACACAAAGTATGGTACATTTCGTCCGGTACTGTAAGGCGATCCTAAATGGTGGCAATCTCCTGGCAAAGCCTGCACCGAACCCTAACCATCTGTTCATCTGTCTATCCAGATGTCTCACCTTGTCGAATCAACTTAATCGGTTCGTTCAAAACCCTATCATCCGGACTCATCGTCGCCATCATCTCTTTTGCATCTTTGGCATCCTGTTCCTTTTCGCTTAGAATCGGTTCGTCGGCAAACAAATCGTCCATTCCCTGCAAAATCACATTGATAGAGGTTTCGAAAAAACGAGTGATACGGTCTCACTATACTCTGCATCGCCTTGTTCGGATTCAGTCCAGTCTGGCGCATCGTGTTCACGAATTTTGAGAATTTTCGTTTCATCCGTTCCTTGTTCCTCTTCTTACCCTTGATCCTTGTGGATTCGTCTTTGATATCTTGAATCACTTCTTGCCATCTGAAATATACTGGGTACTGTAGCTATGATTTTCCTAGACTGTAAAGTTGGTAAAATGCTAAAGAAAAAGATACATTCAGATCTTTTTTTGGATCATAAAGATACCCGTTTTTATCCTAAACCATCATAAGCCTTGTCACATGGGGAGGCAATTATCAATCAGTTATTTATCACCTTGTACTATTTCCTTATTATCTCAATACAACCAAAAGTTCTAGTTTCGCCTCTCTTCTCTCTGATTCTTTGAATTCTGATTTCTAATGTCTATTGTAATGAATAGGGAAGACTAGGTTATATATTTTTCTTCTCCAACTATACGAATCTTTTCTTCTTTCAATGAAATATTTTATTTCCGTTAAGTTCTTCTTATGATATCACTTTTCAACTTTTTTCTTTCATTTTTCAATTAACTTTTTTCTCGGTCAAGTCTGTTTGTGTCTGTATGTGTGTATGACCTTCAGTTTTTGTGAACTACGAAATTCGGAAATGTGACAGCTAAGTAGATATCTAGTGATATCTGGTATAGGAATATTTTTTTGTCTTCATGGACTTTGAACCGTTTAGAGACGGTACGATATGGTCATACCACTACCGGAGGAAATGAGAAAAATTTGATCGGAGATGGTTGTAGTTTTTGAACCGTGGACTGTTCAGTAAACGATCAAATTGATCTACGAACCAAAATCCATCGGAATCTAATTGTAAAACACACAACATACCGTAAAACTTGAAAAAGATGGGCTAGTTAACTTCGACCAAATTTATCTCGGTTCCTTCAAAAGATATCAAAAAGTGTTCAACTGATAAAATGTTAATAACAGCATAACAAATATTTTGTCAGTTAACAACCTTTTAATATTTTTCACCAAGGCCGAGATAAATTGGCTGAAAGTTGAACGCACAGAATACTGTAAAACTTGGGATAGATGGATCTGTTGATCGAATTTATCTTTGTCCTGTGAAAGATATCAAAAGGTAGTAAACAGACAAAATATTTTTGATGTTATGATAAACGTTTTATCAGTTGATTACTTTTTGATACCTGTTACAGGAAATGAGAAAAAATTGGCGCCAAATTTACGAGTTCAGGTCTTCCGGTAGCTTATTTTTGGGCATATACAAGAGCCTTGACCTAGCCTATACCTAGCCTATACCTAGCCTGTACTATAAAACAAGGCCCGTACACTCAAGTGATATACCAGACTACCTTAAATTTACCTTTTTGGCGCTTCTTTTTTATTCTTCCCAGCTCTAACAAGCTCTGTCAGCTTCCTAGCTATCAATGCTAATGGCGACAAACTTTTGTTTTCCCGAATTGTATAAGACTTCCTTGTCTGCACATTCCCTCTTATCGCTTCCTGCCTCTTGCTCTCCATTTCATCAAATATCGAAAACCCAGATCCTCTTTTCACTCGAAACTCCTCTGCGCCAGATTTCACATACTCATCGTAATGATTAAGCGCCGTCTTGAATGCTTGAGAATCTGCCCGGTTTCGTTTTCGATGAGAATTCACTGAAGTATGATGTGCAGGTACAGTAACCTAAAAAATACTTACGAATAGTAGTTCGATTACTGTACATCTTCAACTTTGCATTCCTCTTCTTCAACTGATCAAGTACAGTAACCACACATTTAGCATGAGCCGTCACATTCTTCGAAGCATGAATACATGTGTAGTGCTCCTTTTTCTCAGTTTTGCTCATTTTACGATTATTGATTCTGGAGATGTATAAATCTCAAAATGAGAAAGGTATACTGTAGGCTTACACATCAGTAACAACTGCACCCATGAGTCCAGCTAAACTTTGATCCATCCAGTGCTTATACAAATCATCTCTAGCTTCATCTGATACGGTAATTATGGTCTTGTTACCATCATGAGTCAATGTATTAACTCTTCTGTGTTCCACGTCATCATCCGGAATGTCCGCGACGTCTTCATCTCGGATGATGAAATCTAGAGTCTGAAAATCGAGCTTGCAGTCTAATCAAATGGGTCAAAGCACTCACATCATTATTTTCTTTCCTCAACACTTCTACTGCCGTTAGGTTCACAAATGGAATCAATTCTTCTGGAATTCTCCCTTTCCTCACTTCTTCCTTTACAAAATCAGACATATTTCTCGGCTTGGAAGTTGTGAATTCCAGCTTTGGCACATTTTCAGACCAAGGGAAGTTGTAGGGGTTGTCAGACGTCTCATTGGATTCTAAACCTAGTTTTCCTGGAACAAAATGTGTAGAAAACCCCAAAAATAAAAACGACTCTTACCAGCAACGCATGTAAAAGCTGAGAATCCTAAAAACCAGCAAAGCAGATGCATTGTGAAAAGTGAACAGCTTGATTCAGTAACCTTATATAAACTTGCCTCATTTGACCTAAATTAATCACTAACTCTACTAGTTAAGAGAAAGGGTTTTCACTTAAGCAAACTCAAGTAATCCAATTATAGTGGTCTGAGTGGTTTTTAATGAACAAAATGAACGGTGGGTTTTCAAACACAATACACAAACAATGGAATTTGGATCCAAAAGTTACTAGGATAAGACGGATTTATGGGTCAGATTCTCAAACTTCGAAATTCTGGGTTTTTTGTAATATTGTGAATGATGCAGAAACTTAAAAAATAGCGTGAGGACGGAGTGTCGTAGGGGCACGACTTAGGGTACTTCTAGGATTGGTAGGAATCGGCCGCCCAGCGGACCAAGAAGTATCTGGTCGGCTGAGCTTGTTTTTTGGTCCACGGCAACTTACCCACGGTCGAAGCTGCGGTCCGCCGCGGTCCTATTTTAAAAGCCGTGGTCCTAGTACTTTATCAGACGCTGACTGATGGTTCATGGTCTAGTGCCTTATTCCCCGTTTTTGTTGGGCTTTTAAGGTACCTCGACACCTCTATTAGAAGGACCCTCATTAGTTAAACTTTGAACAAATTTATCTTGGCTCCTGTGATAACAACCCAAAAGTTGCCAACTAACAAAATGTTCATCATAATACATATCACAAACATTTTATCAGTTGAACATTTTTAAGTATCTCAGTAAACACTACGAGGTCACACAATCTCCACGATAAGTTCCTTTAAACATTTCATTCACCAAAAAAGACTCTACTCTGAACATTTCGAATTCTTCTGATCTTGTCAACTCTTATTCCTCGTCAATTTGATGTTTCTACCGTATTCCTTCCTTATACATCACGTCAATCAAACAATTTGATCCGTCGCCCCAAAAATCGAAACCCAAGAAAAAAAAATTTAATGACACTTTTCGAAACAAAATACATCAGAACAAACACATCTCTCATTAATCTTATTTCTCTCTCTCTCTCTCGAAAATACGAAAAACTGGTTGTCACCCCCCTCATCACGTTGTCAAACGTTCTTAGGTTCTAATGAGATGGGGGAAATCCCTTATCACCTTATCACTATATCAATCCATCAGTTTTCGTCATTAGAAGAAACATGTACATTGTTTTTACCATTTGGCGAATCACGAGAGGGGATTCCCCCAATTGTTAAAGAAATGCCAGTGTCTATGAAAATTACATTTAGGTACATCATGAACCCTTGAAGGTCGTTTGGGGGAATCCCTATAAGACCCCAGGGGGTGGGTGTAATTTTATATATCATTTTGCTATCGAGAAAATTCTTGCCTTGTCAAATTTTTTTCTTATTAAAAAGCAATAGATCTCGAGATTCGTATGAATTCTCCATTAGGATCTACCATACTTTTGTCATCCCTAACGTCCACTTTGAGCTCATTCATCTCGGTTCCTATAATAGGTATCGAAAATCTGTAAAAAAATAAAATATTGCTGATATTATGCTAAACAACTTATCAGTTGAACACTTTTTGATATCTTTAAAAGGAACCGAGATAATTGAGCTAAAAGTCAACATAGGTTTTTGGCTTCGAAAACCCTTGTGAGCTTTGCTCTTCAAGCATCTTTGTTTCCGACCCCATAACATTTTATTATAAAATTTCGTTTCAATTCTTGACCAGTGTTCTAAACCCTCTATTCTAGCAGCACCCAAAACCATAACAAAAGTATAACCGTCTGAGAATGTCCCATTTGTTTTTTTGAACTTCCTCAGTTTTGTTTACAACAAAAATGATTCATGGTCTGTGGGGGGAGGAGTTTCCTGTCGTCAGATACTGAAGTTCAAAAGTAGCCACGTGATTTATGGGTCTTCTACCAACTACAGTATCTTCTCAAAAAGTAGGCGTCCTATCGGACATCATCCACTCTTATAATCTTCATGAAAATTGTTTCCTTTCCATTAACTAGTTTCGAAATTAGTTCCTTATTATTTTCATCGTATATATTCCGATATTTTTCACGATACTTCGACCACTTCCTCGTTCTCCGATCTTTTAATTCTTTGTGTCTTCTTTTATCTAATCTATACTCTGAAATTTCAGACAACCTATAGATTAATGGCTGACAGTGGATCCGGATCCTTGACTTCATCGTCTGCAACTGGATCATGGCTCACACGGATGTCACCCAGAGCCTTCGAGCTCCTGTGCATTGTTATGCTTGGCTTCGGACACTTGTGCATTATGACTGGATGCGATTCACAGGCTTTTATTCTAGAATCGGTGATTCACTCGATTCATGAAAGAGAGCCAGGAAGAATCAACTCGCATGCCGGATACTATGGTCAAGCTACTTGCTATCTGGCATTTGTGATTACCTGCCTGGTGTCTCCATCCTTCTTATACGCCACTAGCGCCAAAACAACCCTGTTCATCGCTTCAGTATGCTTCACATCCTTCCCACTTGGATTCCTCTACACCAATCAATATTATTACTTCTTCTCAGCAGCACTCAATGGCGTTGGATTTGCTTGTAAGTTTCTGTTCTGAAACTTTCTGACCCTTCTCTCGACTCTGATTCTGATTCTCATTTTCCAGTATACTACACCGGAAACGGGGGATACTTGACATCCCACTCCACTAGAAAAACCATCGAGTCTAATGTATCCATCTCCTGGGCCATCGGATCTAGTTGCATGATTGTTGGAGCTGGAATTATCGCCCTTATCACCTACTTCACAGCTGGAGCTGGAGCTTCCTCTGATGCAGCTTCCTTGGCTATGGACATCGCTAACGCCACAGTGAATGCCACAGAAAATTCCACATCCCAACACTTTGAAAGACGATTCAGTAACACTGAGATGTAAGCTTGAAATGTTTAATCTTACCTTCTAAACCTAAATTTCCAGCTACCTTCTCTTCTCGGTCTTTGCTGCTATCTCTTTCATCGGAAACGTCACCTTCCTTCTCATGCCATCCAGCGACATTGACAACTGTATCGAGTCCTCCAAGAAAATCGTTGCATTCCGAGATGGCATTAGTCTTATGTACCGCGCGTTCCGCTCCCCAAAAATGATTATCCTGATTCCTACATTCGTGCTAACTGGAGTTCACACATCATTCTGGGTTTCCATCTACCCAACTACCCTCACCTTCAACTCCCATTTGGCTAGTATGATCTACCTCCCAGCCATCTACAGTTTAGGTGTTGGGCTTGGAGAAACTATTAGTGAGTTTTGTCGAGTTGGCAACTTTCAAATAATATTCTGTTTCAGTGGGATTGCTCATCTCGTTCTGTAGCAAGCGAATCAAGAACTTTGGAATGCGACCAACAATGTTCATCGGTTGCTTCTTGACATGCCTCTACTGTGCTTTGATTGTAGTCTCCACTCCACCAACTGCTCCACAGGCCCCAACATCTGAAAAGCCTCTGTGGTTCCAGCCAACGTAAGTTGTAAGGTGTCCGACAACCTTATATTTTACAAATTCCAGAAGAACATTGGTATTCATCATTGCCTTGATCGGTGGAATGTCTGATTGCTGTTTGTGCAGTGTTCGATCAGTTATTTGTGCTTTAGCCATGCCAACCAGAAGAGATCAAGCGTTTTCGGTTTCCAAATTCTATCAGTCGATTGGAACATGTGTGATCTTCTTCATCTCTCCATTCCTCAACATTTACTACTACACAATCGGAATTCCGATCCTTTGTGTCATCGCCAGCTTCTGCTTCTTCTTCGAAACCCGACGCATCAAACGGATGGAAAAATCGCTGACAAATATGGAATTGGACCAGCAGCAACAAAGAAAGAAGTCTAGCAAATACGAGACACTGGATGAGGAATTCTAGAATCTTCGTTAATTTTTAGGCAATGTTTTCCGAAAAATTTCAAGCTGCCCCACTACAAAACTCATCGCGACGCGGGTGATTGTTCTTCGACTTGTCCCAAGATTTAATTCACATTTTCTTCCCTTCAACCATTTCATATGTTAATAATGACCGCAATATTGTGTTGACCTTGACATTCCTATGATCACAATGAAGACTTCGATTTTTTTTTGGGTTTTATTAAACTGATGGCTACGATAATTGACTACGAAAAATTTTCAAGAATTTTGAAACAAGACTGTTTGGAAATAGGTGTCATGAGAACTTGTCAATTAAGGAACGAGAAAAATTTAAACTCGCCCCATCGCTAATACATTTCTGCAACTTTCAACTTTGAGTCAATTTATCTCCGTTCCTGGGAGAGATATCAAGAAGTTGTTAACAGACAAAAAATGTTTGATATTATGATGAACATTTTATCAGTTGATCACTTTTTGATATCTCTAACAGGAACCGAGATAAATTGGCTCAAAGTTTATACACAGTTAGTTGTGGGACAGTTTGGATATAACCGTTAAAAGACCGTATAATTTGAAAGACAAAAAACAGCAAACTCGCTCCAGTGCTAATACCGTAAAACCTGTATTAGACGGGCTCTCAAAATGGATTTTGAAAAATAAAGGGGCTCAAACAGAAAGACCCCATTAAAATCTTCATATTCCATTTTTGATCAAAAAACACGCAAAGCCTGTATTAGAAGGGCCTTTATTGTCACAGGGCACCTCCGGAGGGCTTTTCTATTGAAGGTGCCCTTTTAATAAAGGTTGTATGGTATGTAATAGTTGAAAGTTGAATGAAAGAATATGTTCATTTTAACAAATCGGTTCTAGAAAGGTTCAAACCAGCAAAGTTGATAAGCTCATGCAATTATCTCGAACTCGTCGTGATATATCAAATGTCGGTCTCCTTCCTTCTTCCAGATTTGCACAAATTTCCCATTGATAGTCCCGATTTTTTCAGTTTTGGTACTGTAGTTGGCCGTGATGATAAGGTAGTCACCAGTTCCTTGATAATGAACGTTGGAGAATGTAGAAGTCGCATCTCCACCAAGCTCGTCAAACTTGATGAACTCGCCCTTGGCCGCTGAAATTTAGAATTTTTAGCGGGATTCAAGGAAAGTTATCTGCGCTTTTTGTGCTCAAAAATCACCACTTTTTTTATAGGTTCGTAGCTCAGTTTGTAGTTCAAAGTCCAAAATACAGTAATCTTACCATCTCTTCCATAATGCGCTTCTTTTCCTTTTTGAACCAAAACACAGTTGGGATGATAGTAGGCTGCAACACCTTCCCAGTCCTTGCTCTCTCCGATTTCAATGTACTTCTCGAATTGAGGTTTCAAGTATGCCTCGGCTTCTGGAAATTTCATTTTCTAAAAAATTAAAAACTCAATCTTACCTTGGTCAGTAAAAGTGGACATTTTTTTCGAAGAAATGCTGTATTTTCCGAACTTAACCCCTCCATTTATATACCCTGACATCCAATTACCAAGTCATGTTCACTACGTTAGCCACACTGCCACAAATTCAACTCTTATCACTTTAAACTGAAATTTTTCGGCCTGCGCATATTAATTTGAAGAGCGTTGTTGTGCCCAATGTGTCTGTTGGAGTCGAGGTACCTTTAGTGCATGGAAAATTGTGTCGTGACGATTTGAACATCATCTGTAGTTAATTTGATTGAAAAACAGTAGTACACAAAAAGCATGATCCGTAAGGTGACAACAAAAATTGAAGGCAATGACTATCAAGTTTCCGATCACTTCGAGAACTTTGGATAGTATTAAACAGACCGATATTGAAGATTTTGCTCTTACAGAATTTTTAGAAAATTCTTAGTGATTCAGTTACTGACCAATTTCTAACGGAGGCCTGTTTTTTTTTCACGTTTTCAGCACAAAACGGACCGAAAATTGGTGTCTCTCACAATCAGAAATCGAGAAATACATGAAAAACTAGGACTTTTCAAAAGACTCTGCGAATTCAAAGTTTAATCTACGTCTGTTTCACACCTTCTAAATTTTTCAAAGAGATCGGAAACTTGATAGCCGAGTTATAATTTCTTGAACATGGTCAAAATGGCAGAAAATCAACTGAAACACTCGTTTTGATTTATTACTTATTAACGAGTACTGTGCATAGGCTCAATTTTGAAAAATAAGAAAGGGTCATTCTATAAAGTTTACCAAAAACCTCAAAGCTTCTATATCCAATTCTAGACATTGTCTGAAAAAAGGCAAATGTTTTTCATTACGATTAAGAAAACCATTTGGAATTTTTTTGACTTACTCTACTTGAAAAAAAAACACCTTCCAATTTACTGAAGTATGTAATGCTAGCCAGTTCAAATTCCCTCAAAAATTTCATTTACAGCACCGGTCAATAAAATATATAAAAACGCGTTTTCAACTGATTTCCGGCCATCTTGATCATTTTCGGGAGTCTGGAGCTCCGCTGTCAATTTTCAGAACATTTTGAAAATTGCAGAAGGTTTGAAACAGACCTCGTTTGAAAACCTCGCATTCACAAAACTTTTTGAAAATTCCTAGCTTTTCAGCTACTGGCCGATTTCTGAAGGACACCCCTTTTTACTTGTTTTTGTATTGAAATTGTGAAAAAAGCAAGCAGAGCTCCAACCTCCTAAAAATGGTCAAAATAAACTGAACAAAGCGTTTTTGTGTATCTTATTGACCGGTACAATATCCCAGAATTTCTTTATTTCAAAATTTTTCGGCCGGCCATTGCAATCAGCTTATATGGAAAAAAAGACAAACTTCTATAACATGTTTTATGAATGGTTACAGTACCTTTAAGACATCACAACGCCTCTGAACAAAGATTGAAGCGTCACAAACTAGTCACAAACCAATTGAGTTCAAAAATTGTAAATAAAGGATGACTAGGCACGTTATCGCAAATTGGTGTTTCGAACTGTCAAATAAAAAAGCTACAGTACACCTTCAAGGAAATTATACGATGACTATGAAATAAGACATTACGAAACAATAATACAATAGGGCGAATAACCGGAAATTGAAAAACACAATCTTTAAAATATATAGAAAAAAAACATGAATACGAAATTCGAGGAATTCCCCTCTTCACGAATCTTGTCGTCATAAACAACAAATGGGACCAGGCCAGGCTGTCGAAACAACTAATATGATATCATTGAAGACGTATAGTGAAATCATTATTGTGTCCAATCTTCCCCAGTCTGGAGACGTCAGACTGATATACGATTGGAGGGCGGCGTGGAGGGCAAAAAGTGGTGGTACTGGGGAGACCTTTATAAAAAGGAAAGAATCTTTTGGACCTTCTTGCAAAGCTTTTTTCGTTTTTTGGTTTTTTTTTTCAGAATACGGTAAAGTAGATAAACTCTGAGAAAAGTATTTTTTGAACATTTCTCACTAATTTTATAATAATACAACTGCACTCTATCGTTACCTTAAAATAGCTGATGGTTGCGGTAGAGTAGTTTAAGTTTACGGTAGAGTAATTCATGGTTACGGTAGAGTAGTTCAGGGTTACGGTAGAGTGGTTCAGGGTTACGGTAGAGTAGTTTAAGGTTACAGTAGTTCGAGCACTACTTACTATTAGTTTCTTTAATACAACTGCACTATTCTAAAAGACATAGAACACAATCGGGAGTTTCCGTCTTTTGTGCCCTTCACATGAATTGAATTCTATTTCTGGAACTATCAGATAAGAAAAAAGCGGAAACTCGAGTTTGTTGTTTGGCTTCCCCGAAACCAATGTTTCAGACAATCAAAGTCTGAAACCCTTGCTCCCTTTACGTAATTTCCGTTTGGTTTCTCGTCTCTTATCGCCTCCAACCTATATAAACCCCTAGTAGTTCAAAAAGTTTCACTGAGTTTCAGCTCATACCAAAACATGCAACAACCATCTACTACAACTACTTTCCCAATTCTGGCCAAGAAGGTAAAAAAGTTGGCATCTTCGAAATTCCAAAAACTCAAATCTCTGTTAGTTGGAGGAGAGAATGGCTTTTCGAGATTCAAAAAAGTCTACAAACTCCGAGGAGAGTTGGGAAAAGGAGGATTCGGAGTGGTCTACAGAGGAATCAGAATATCTGATAATCATCTAGTAGCCGTCAAGTTTTTCGAGAAGAAGAATGTGAAGGAGTGGGGAACGGTGAGTTTTTGGGTTACTGTATTTTGAAAACCAACATTTTGTTTTTCAGCTGAACGATGAAAAAGTGCCAATGGAAATCTGCATGCTCTCCAAATGCTCCACAATTCCAGGGGTTATCGGCCTCCTTGACTGGTACAGTATCCCAGCTGGTTATCTAATTGTTATGGAACGTCCGTATCCTTGCATCGACATGTTTGACTTTGTCAAGGGACAGGGAAAATTGCCAGAAGAGATGGCTCATTTTCTCTTCCACCAAATTGCAACTACCGTTCAGGAGTGTATGAAGAACAAAGTTTTGCATAGAGATGTCAAGGATGAAAACGTAGTGATTGACTTGGCAACCGGCACCACAAAACTCATCGATTTCGGAGCTGCCACTGAACTTCAAGACGGTCACTATTTCAATTTCCAAGGAACCATCATGTGCTCGCCACCAGAATGGCTCATCAACAGACTCTACCTGGGCGAGGAAGCAACTGTCTGGTCATTGGGTGTCCTACTGTACACCGCTCTAAACGGACGTCTTCCTTTCCAAACAGTTGAGAAAATATGCTCTCCTGCTACTGTAGAAGCTCTCCGATTCTTCGTTCCATTGAGTGAAGAAGTCAAGGATCTGATCCGAAGCTGTTTGATGTTTGAGCCAGAGCAAAGATGCTCTATGGAGGATATTTTGAAGCACTCATGGGTCCATAAAGAAGCTATTAGCTGGCCAGCATTCACCAAGAAAATGGTTGAGAAGACTCTAGGTAATTTGAATTATGAATGATTACAGTAAACTAATTTTTCTCATTTTCAGATGTATCAACCCATAACAAGAAAGCCTCAAACCACCATGATGAGTCCGTCAAAGTAGTCAAACGAGCCAAAATTCAACCAGCTGACCCCAACCATCCAACTTTGTATGCCAGAAGACAAGGAAACAAGCCACACTTGGTGTTGAAGATCAGTAAAGATTGAGACAAAATTGTCTATTTTCAATATTTTAGTTGGCTGTAATTTATTACTGTCATTTCTCATGTGTTTGTCTCCCATGTAAAAACAGACCCAATTTAATTTTCCATGTTCCTTTACACACACTCGGGTGATTTTTGATACTTATGATCTTGAATAAAATTGCAATATGAATTTTAGAAAGTGCGGAATTCGGGAAAGACAAAGTTTGGTTCAGAAGCCTAAAGTCAAGTTAAAACAATTTGAATTAATTCAAATTATCTGGAAACGCATACCGTAAAACCTGTAGTAGAAGGGTCCCCACACTGTCATGTTTGAACCGATTCGTCTCGGTTACTGTAAAAGTCATTAATAAGTTGATAACTAAAAAAATTCTTTGTCATAATATCCCAGACATTCCATTAGTAGGCACATTTTTGATATTCATCATAGGAGCCAAGGTCAATTAGCTTCTATTACAGGGAATCTTCAATTTAAAAAATTCAGGGAATTCTGGTTCTAAATACCTGAAAATCGAACAAAACGTTATGAACCTTCCGACATTCTTTTCACTGAAAACATACAGAAAATTTTAATTTCAAACTACACATTTTTAGGGACGCCCTTCTATAACAGGTGACCCATATATTGTTCCAAGCTCCTCTCCGTGACCCATCTATTGAATACGGCTTTCTAATACAGGTCTTACGGTGCTCCCCCTTGGTTCATTTCCTTGTGGTATCTATGACTTTCACTGTAAAAGTGGTGTGATTTAAATCATATAATCTTATCAACAAATTTCCACCTAACTATGTGTGTTTGTGTGTTTTCATGTGAATTGTAATGTGTGTTCTTTGATAAGACACACTTGGCAAGTGACCTAGAAAATTGCAAAACTAGGCCATTGGATTGGCAAACGAATTTTGAATAAATTAAAAAATGAGTTTTCATAACTCAAAAATTCATATTCTTCGTACCTTTGTCACCTACACTGTCGTTCTACTGTATTTTGATTTTATTATTGAACTCCCGAATCAAATCATATTTCCCTGACTACCATTTTTCTTATCACTTTTAGCAGAATCTGAAAACTGAGAGCCATGAGAAACACGTGGTGTCAAATATAAAATGTCATTTTTGATAAGACGAAACGGCTCACTCGTCAGAAAACTTATGTGGCGTCTTGCCGTTTTTCTGTCGCTTGCGGCGTTTTTTGTTCATGATGTTTTGGGTAAAGGAGACCCCGAGTTGAAGATGACTACTGTAAGTTATAAAGGATTACTGTAGATAATGGATAACTGTTTTTCAGCCCCAAATTATTGAGCGATGGGGATATCCTGCAATGATCTACACAGTCACCACAGATGATGGATATATTTTGGAGATGCATAGAATTCCATTTGGAAAAAGTGAGTTCTATCTTTTCTGCGGACATCTGGATCTCTTAAAATATATGTTTCAGCTAATGTAACATGGCCAAATGGAAAACGTCCAGTCATTTTCCTGCAACACGGGCTCCTTTGCGCTTCCAGTGATTGGGTTCTGAACCTTCCAGATCAGAGTGCAGGTATCCCCTCCTGAAATTTTGTATTCCCATTTTCTCATCTGCAATTTTAAGGATTCATCTTCGCCGATGCTGGATTTGACGTGTGGATGGGTAACATGCGTGGAAACACTTACAGTATGAAACATAAAAATTTGAAACCATCGCACTCGGCATTCTGGGATTGGAGTTGGGATGAGATGGCTACTTATGACTTGAACGCAATGATCAGTCACGTTTTGGAAGTGACTGGACAGGAGAGTGTATACTATATGGGACACTCGCAGGGTACCCTGACAATGTTCAGTCATTTGTCTAAAGACGATGGAAGTTTTGCGAAGAAGATCAAGAAGTTCTTCGCGTTGGCACCAATCGGATCTGTGAAGCATATCAAGGGATTCTTGGCGTTTTTCGCAAACTATTTTTCATTGGAGTTTGATGTAAGTGATAATAAGATTTTCACATATTGTACCTAAATGCTCCAGGGATGTCCGGAACGGAATTCCGAAAATTCCGACCATTTTCGGAATGAAATTCCGACCGGAATAATTCCAAGAAAAAAATTCGGAATGAAATTCCGGTCAGAATCATTCCGCAATGTTTTTTCGGAATGAAATTCTGACCGGAAATTTTCCGAAGCATTTTTTTCGGAATTAAAACTTTTTCGAGTACAGTATGCCAGGAAAAATTTTCCTGCGGGTCTCGAACAGAAGTAATTTTGATATTTTTTTGCGATGTCAAAATCTTTCTGTCAATTTTCGAAAGAATCTGGCGTTTTTGTGATGGGAAAAATTTCCGCAGTAAAATTCGAAGTTTGAAAAATTCCGAAACTTCCGAAATTCCGAAAATATTAAAATCGGAATATTCCGAAATTCCGAATTTTTGAAAATCGGAAAATTCCGAAATTTTTAAAATCGGAATTTTGCGAAATTCCGAAATACCGAACAAGGCCATTCCGAACATCCCTGAAATGCTCTAATAGAAGTTCACAAGTTGAGCTCAACTATCTCGGTTCCTGCAGAAAATATCAAAACCATTTCCACTGATAAACTAATAATCGTAATATCACCAATATTTTATGTTGACATGTTTTTGATATCTCTTATAGGAACTGAAGGTGCACGTATGGGGTGGGCTTATGATAGAGCAAACCCGGCAATTTCAATTGAAATCCTGGAAGAGTAGTTGAAAATTTTTCGATTTGACTGAAAATTTCAAAGTACACTAAACAAAAGTAGAGCTTTAATTTTGTAATTGATGATTTTTTCGTAAAACTTCCAGAAAGTGAGATAAACTGTTTTGAGTCTGGCAGACCAATTCCAACCACAGACTGCTCACAACTTGTCAGAATGCCAAAGTTCAAACATGCGCTAGATCCTAGTTTTTTATTCAAACAGAAATTCCAAGTTTGAACCGAGTAGTCGGGCGTAAAAATTGAAAACTGCACTATTATTGTAAAAGTTATTAAAAACCATTCCAGGGTTGGTTTGACATCTTCGGCGCCGGCGAATTCCTTCCCAACAACTGGGCGATGAAACTTGCTGCCAAAGACATTTGCGGCGGACTTCAAATCGAATCCGACCTTTGTGACAATGTCCTCTTCTTGATTGCCGGACCAGAAAGTGATCAATGGAACCAGACTCGTGTTCCAGTCTACGCCACTCATGATCCAGCTGGCACGTCCACCCAAAACATTGTCCACTGGATGCAAATGGTTCATCATGGAGGTGTCCCAGCTTACGATTGGGGTACAAAGGAGAACAAGAAGAAGTATGGACAGGCGAATCCACCAGAATATGATTTCACTGCTATCAAGGGAACTCAAATCTATCTGTACTGGAGTGACGCTGATTGGTTGGGTGATAAGGTTGACATCACTGATTACTTGTTGACCCATTTGGACCCAGCCGTTATTGCGGTAAGGACAAACTGACACACAGAATGAATATATGAATTTTTTAGCAAAATAATCATCTTCCGGATTACAACCATTTGGATTTCACTTGGGGACTTCGGGCGCCACAGGATATTTATCATCCAGCAGTCGAGCTTTGTACAAATGATTATTTGGGAAAATGAGAAGTTTTCCAACTTTCTATGAATAAATATTTCTAAAAAGTTTTCTTTTTTACAATTGAAGCTTTTGGCGCTGCTAACCGACTAAGCTACGCGGTCCCACATTTGACTGACATATATGATTTACAAATTTTTTAAAGAATGACTTTATTGGAAGGAGTAAATTGAGCGTAGCTTTTTACATATTATAATCAATCAAAAATGATCAGAGTGTCTTCAGAATAAATTTGGATATTTATTTCCATTTTTATATGATGCTTGTTAAAAATGAAATGTCTTCGTCTACTTTCCATGTGGTCCATTGTTGAAAGATCCGTAGCCGACGACGTGTGGTTGTCCTCCGGCTCCTCCCTCAGCTTGTTCTTCGGATGGGTTGACTGAAAATTGTTTTTAGCTTCCCAAAGAGTCTGTTCAAACTTACATCCTCGAACGATGAGCATACAAGAGATGACAAGAAGAACGAGGAAGAGTAGTTGGGCGGTGAACATTTTCTGAAATAAAAATAAATAAAATTTGGAGAATGTAATTTTTGCCTCATTAACTTTGCCAAACCCGCAGCCTTTTATAGTACTCATCATGTTTACTTCCATCGATACCGTTTCGTTTTCGACCTTAACTTTTCCTGTTTACCAAATTTTTATTGTCACATATAGTACAACATTTTGCATTAGTAAAAATCACAAAGATCTCCGGAAATAGTACTAATCGGGAAACTTTTCGCGGCAAAACAGAAACGCCAAAGGTTGAAGTTGACATGTAAAAGATGGATCAAAAACCTTATAGGGTGACGCCCAACTGAGGAAATGAAGGCTACAGAAATTATAGAGCAGATTAGAAACTTGGAATCAATCAGGCTGGAAAATGAGAAGAATAGCTCCTACCGTAAAACATGAAACCTGAAAAAAAAATACAAAAATGCCTAAATTTAAAGGAGTTGGGCACTATACCCACTCTTCAATTTGAGCTCAATTATCTCAGTTCTTATGTGAGATATTAAATGTCTGCCAACTGATAAAATATTGGTGATACTATGATAAATACTTAACCAGTGGACAGAATTCTGTCTCTCATAGGAGCCGAGATAATAAGGATCAAAGTAGAAATATAGTGTGCGTTTTTGTCAAAGCAAATATTCCATTTTAGCTGAAAATGGTAAAGATATAAAGTGTTTAAAACGAAAAATCATATTTCTACAGTTAATTCGAAGATCAACAAAAAATTTCATTTTCTCAGAGAAACCAGTTCTGCAAATTTTCCATAGTCATACGGTTTGGCTATTTTTGAACTCCACTTTGTTTTCTTTCATTTCCTTATCATGTTTATGTTTATAAAAAAACTGTTTTCCGGATTCTACGTCAACATGGTACCAAGTGGTATAAAGACTTCCTCACAAGGACACTATAGGGTCACAAATCTTGACTTCTTCAGGTTTATAACACAGACACCAGAAATGAAGGTTGATGGAAACTCCTCTTAGAACACCAAAAATTGCACCTGTTGGGTCAGAAAAATGCAAAGATAGATACGGATCAAATGACAGTGATCAGAAACGAAATGAGTGTGTGTGAAAGATAGGAATCTGGTAAACAAGATGGGGTACTATAAAATACAGGGGGGTCTGAAGTATTCTCTGAAAAAGGTTTCTAATCCCAAATAAAAATGATCAGCGCTCAACTTCTCTTCCTGGTCCTTCTTCTTGTTGCATGCATGCTGGCTGTTCATGCCCGTGAGTTTCAACTGATGTCGATTTAGCTGAAATTCGGAATATCCAGACAGCCGTGCTGATGGTCACGTCGAAGGAGGACTTGGACAATTCATTCTCGCCTCTCATGGATCTGACAACCACGGACCACATGGAAAATAAACGAAGACAGTTTCATTTTCTACAATCATCATATGAAATTGTAATAATCCAGAGAACTGTATCTAAAGATTTATTGTAATTTTTGGAAATAAAACATGTATATTTCGAAAAATAAGAACTAATACTAGGCTATGAAAACCTGTAGCATAATGTCATTTTTCATAAGCGCCTCTAATCAAGCAATGGAAACTTTGAAAAAGAATGTTTACCAAAATGCTGTAAATGCAAAGTTTTTAATCGAAGTCTGTTTTACACCGTCCATAATTTTCAAAGTGTTCGAAGTCCTGAGCTCCCGACTCCCGAAAATGGTCAAAAGGTCTGAAAATCAACGAAAAATACGTTTTTATATATTTAATTGACCGGTACTGAATAAGCTTATATAAGAATGCCGTTTTTAACGGAAAGCCACTCTCTAATAGAACTATTTTAGAGCTATTCATTGAAAAATAGCGTGGAGTTAATTTATGGTGTTTACGGTAAAAAAACACCTGTCATATCTTCTTCGTTCTACTGATGAATTTTCCAGAAAAACTTAGTTCATGACAGGTGAAAAGGACTTTCTTATACTTCTCTGGATAGATTTCACCAACTTTTTTTTCAGTAAAAATCCTTCAAGCATTTCCCATGAGTGATGTTTCGAACACGTCTACCATATTTGATGTTTTTGGAAATAATGTTATGGTTGACACTTTCTCCTTCGGTGACACTTATCTTATTATTATGTTTGTTATACTTTTCTTGCTTCAACTCTTGTTTCCATTTTATGCGTACGTCAATAGAGTTAACCGAGAAAGGGATAAGAATGTCTCTTAAAAAGTATTAAAACCGTTGTACGCTAAAACTTCCAGACGTTGGTATTCCCACTGATTGATCATTTCTATAAAATGATGAAAAAAACACATGCAATATGTATTTTCATGTGCTTAACACTTTTATTCATACGCGTGAGATGCAGAAGTTGTGAAGAACGACCGTAAGTGTCTGTTTTTTTTATTTTTCGTAAGATTTTTTAAACAAATCTCTATTTTCAGGGATACTACCAATACATCTATACCCGCTGTGTAAGTTATAATAAAGTATCATCTGGATCTTTGAATTGGTGGGATTAATTTTTCATCCATACCAGCCTGTTTGCCGCGCCTCCGGCGCTACAAACAGCTGGAAATAACCTGTTTCTTTTACTGTTCGTCGCTTCGCGACTCACTTTTTTTAAAGGTCACGGGAATCTATTTTTATTTTCCATTTTTTCAAAATTTGCGGACAGACTGACAGAGAGAGAGAGAGAAACAGAGAGACGCAACTTCATTTATTTATTATAAGAACCAGCCTGTTTGCCGCGCCTCCGGCGCTTCAAACAACTGGCTGGTGCGCCTTCGGCGCGATTTAACCTATATCTTCTACTATTCGTCGCTTCGCTCCTCTGCCTTATTCAAAGGGTCACGTCAATTTATATTTTATTTCAACTTTTTCCACGTGTTCGGACAAACTGACAGAGAGACAGAGAGAGAAAGAGACGCAACTTCATTTATTTATTATAAGAATGATGATTTTGTAGAATCGTTATTTTATCAATATCTGGTGGTTCATGTGTTTTGTTTCTCGCATTCTTCACACAAGTGTTTCAATTTCTTCTTACAATCATGGCCGTTCAAAAGTTCCTACTCTATTTCTTCCCATCTTCGCAAAAATACATAATTTTATCCCGCAAGAGTATGGAATATTTTATTCGCTATGCATACTATATATTCATTTCTAAAGACATTATCAGTTCAATCGTATTCATTGCGAGTTTATGGAACTCAGGGGAAGATAAAATCTTTAAACGTTTTGAGCTTTTTGCTCAGGTAAGCTTTTCCGTTTTCATGGTAATTGTTATACCCGAAAACTGTAAAATAACGGAAATTTCGCACCAATTTTTATTATTATGCTACCCTTTTAATCAAATAAAAAAACCACGTTTTGTTAATTTGCATTATCATAAAACATCCCTACGAAAATAGAACGCCATATATTTTTCTGAATTAAGATATTCTTCGCATCAATCAATCTAGCTTTCTTCGCATCTGCAATTTCGTACATTCCAATATTTATAAGTATTCGAAAAATGTCCAATTTAAGATCAGTCCAAGAATTGAAACCTCAAGTTTACATTTTCTGGCAAACAATGACTGCTTTGATTGCCAAAATGGTGTATACACCTTACAATATATTCGTTTATTTTGACGATCTTGAAACTATTATACTCGCCACTCGTTTTTGGGATATTCTGTCCGTGCCAGTTATCATTCAACTATCTTATCTGACTTGTAATAGACAAAATGTTATCACACTATTTTCTTCATTCAAAAGAATGAAACTCATCAAAGAATTGTTAAAACCTGAAGTTACTTCTGTAGTGAGTCCAGATCCAAGAAGACACTGGATTTGATGAATAAAACTGATAAAGGGTTTTCAAAAAATATACATTTTTACAAACTTTTCTATGCTTGTAATAAACAATTTACAATTCAAGATTCTCTGAATACAGTAACAATTCATAGGGTATTCATCAACCTATTTTTCAGTTGATTTTCTGGCTCCGCGTCACTTCGAAATCGCGACACTTCGAAACTGGTCATTTCGAAACTACGTGACATTTCGAAACCAGTCATTTCGAAACCAGTCAGTTCGAAACCGCGACACTTCGAAACCAGTCACTTCGAAACCAGTCACTTCGAAACCGATGATATCGAAACCGAAAAAAAACCCGGTCACGTAAAAATGAAATTGAAAATTACAAATTTTAAGTCTTAAATTAAAGAAAAAATATTGCAGCGTGTAAATTTCGAAGTTTTGAATAGACTGGTTTCGAAGTGTCGCGGTTTCGAAACGACCGGTTTCGAAACGTCGCGGTTTCAAAGTGACGCGGAGCCGGTTTTCTGCAGTTTTGGACAGTTTCAGGAGCCTGGAGCTTGGCTATCAAGTTTACGGTCACTTTGTAAACTTTGGAGGGTAAAAATAGATCTAGATTTTTTTTGTGCATTCACAAAATTTTCTGAAATTTCCTGAAAATGGCCAAAAGTCAACGGAAAAATATGCTTTTTTAACTTTTATTGACAGGGGCTGTATATTTGAAAAAGAAAACTCCAAATAACAATCCTGGTGAATTTTTTTTGAAGATGACCCATTTGGGATTTTTGCCGCTCTTTTTATTCCAACTGCGTATTCAAACCATTTGCATTGAGAAAACTTCATATACACTTTTACAAGAGTTTAGTTCAAAATTATTACATAAATGGAATTCCATCAAAGTCGATGTTGTCTATTTTCCCCATCCCCATCCATATGGTCTGTATCCCCATGGACGTCCCCATCCTCCGTGGTGATGGTGGTGGTGTCCCCATCCTCCGTATCCACCATAACCTCCGTAGCCATATGGGCGGTCTAAAATTGAAAAGTAAGAAATCAGCTTTTTTTGAAAAACGTCTTACATCCATATCCCCATTGAGCATTGGCAAAGGCGAGCAAGCATGCAATTAAAAGCACCAAGAAAAATAGTTGAGCGGAAATCATTTTTTGTATGGAATCTGAAATGATTTTCAATTAGTCTGATTATTTCAAAAAAATTGTAAGAAAGAGAAAGAGACTTCTAGAAACTTCTAAGTTCTAAAAGATCAAGAAAGTACTTATCTCAAAAGTAAAAAAGAAGATCAAGGTTGTGCTATCAGAAACTTGCCCGTCCTTTTATACCCGTCTCTTCTGACCCTATTCCCCGAATCGTTTTCCCTTGTGTCTTTATCGTTGTTGTTTTTTCTGACCTTCAATCTTATCTCCGCCATATCACGTCATCTGTCAGAAGTTTTGTGTTTCTGTGATGTCCAGTTTTGTCTGAGACGACCATGTGGGATATTGAATCAAGAAATTAAAAGATTGGTTCATTTCTATCGTTCGCTGAAGAAGCAATTATTCGTAGTACTGGTGGGTCTAGAGGTTTCCAGAATTCGGCGATCACTAATTTGGACATTATCTTGCTGGTACTGGTTTGGGATCACAAAGTGGGGCGAATGGATTTTTTCGGACAATTTACTAGGCAGACACTGCATATTACCTTTCATAACATTTTAATTGCTGTGCCGGTTGAAATATAGCATACTGTAAAATCTGTAATAGAAGGCCCCTCGACTGTCAACTTTCAGTCAATTATTTCGACTCCTGTAAGAGATATCAAGATGGTGTCAAATGTTTGCGATCTTCCTTATATATAAAACGCTGCACGCGTCTGTTAGTCCCCGTGTCATTCTGTCGACATTTGAAAAGCTTGAAAAATAAATAAAGATTTACGTGACCCTTTGATAAAAAGGAGCGAAGCGACGAACGAGTAAAAAACTAGATTGAATCGCGCCGAAGGCGCACCAGCTTGCTGGTATTATGATAAACAATTTATCAGTTGACTAATTTTAAAGATCAATATGACTGACAAAGACTAAAAATTTGATGATTTGCATGCTTTATTACAATGTTCTGGATTAAATATTCTCAATTACACATTTTTACATTTCATTGGTCATTGAAGGTGACATCGTCTAATTTCTCCATCCACCGTGTCCGAATCCATGGTGTCCGAAATCATGGTGTCCGTGATGTCCGTGGTCATGATGGTCGAATCCATGATGGTGATGGTCGGAATGGTCGTCTGAAAAATGGTTTTACGGTGGGATATTTCGATTTAACAGGGCGTGTTTTTGTTCATACGAGCCCTCTGAGGAGCTGAACTTGTAAACTTACGAGCATAAACAGCAACCATACAGGCAACGAGGAGAAGGACCAGGAAGAAGAATTGGACGGTCATCATTTTTTTTCTGAAAAAAAAAAGATTTTAGAAAACAGTAGACAGTCAGAATCTTTAAAAAAAGGATTCGACATATTCTTCCATTCGGACCCCTCACTTTTATACATCCTGAACTTATTTACAAGTTTTCTTGTTCATTTTCGTGATCTCTATTTTTGTTGTTGTCTCCTGATATCTTTGTTTTTATCAGCTGATTAAAAAACAGTCTAGTGAAATATTTTGATCCCTACATCATTGAAAATATGTTTTAGAAAGAAAATAGTGATGATTAGGCACTGAGAAATAACTGGAATCCTGTTAGGATGATCATAATGACTAATCGAGATTTTAAGAAAATATTATTCTAAAATATTGAAGTTGTTCCGATCGTCACATGGTATAACAATTTAGACCAACATGTGGACATCAAAAATTGAACTAGATCGATCGAATTTCAAGATTTTATTATTGTTAATTTCTTTTGGTTCCGAAATGGTCAGATGCCGAATAAATGTTTCTGTAACGTCCGGTTGCGAAACAATCAGTTGCAAAATGGTCAGATGCAAAATGACCCGTTCTTAAACGTCCGACTGCTAAATAGTCAGTTGTGAAGCAATCAGTTGCAAAATTGTCAGTTGCGAAATGGTTAGTTGTCAAACAATCAACTGGAAAATGATCCGTGGGAAAATGGTAAGTTTGCAAACTACCGGTTCAAGAACGTTCGGTTACGAAGTTGCGAAATTGTCAGTTCCGAAGTAATCAGTAGCAAAATAGCCGGTTGAAAAATGGCCCGGTTGCAAAATAAAGTGACCGGGTCTAGAACATCCGGTTGCAAGATGGTCCACTGAAAAATTATCTGATGCAAATTACCGGTTGTAGAGCGTCAGGATGCTAAATGATCGGTTCCAAAACGGTCAGTTGCAAAACAATATGTTTCAAAACTATCAGTCGCAAAACGACCGGTTCTGAAACGTCCGGTTTGCGAAATGGTCAGTTGCGAAATGGTCACGAAGTATGATAATGTCAAACATTTCTTTTTTAGATCAATCTGAAAATAATCCGAGGAAAAAAAGGAACGGCAGATTCTTCATATCGTATAAAATTGGAACGGAAGTGATAGGAAAACCGAAGACATATCGAAAGTGAAGAATATTTTCGGGGCGAATATGCAGATTTTGGAGAACTGAGATATCTGTGACGTCTGGCGATCAAAAATTTGGAATTTGGAAATTTTCTCTCAAGTGTTCGTTTTGTTTTTATTGATTTTTCCAGCTACATTCTCGTGTTTTTAGTAACTAGGCTAACAACGCTGATGTTCATATGTATACTTTATATTCTCTAATTGAAGCTCTATTCGCGAACTTTGTGCTCAAATATCTCCGTTTCTGTGAGAGATATGAAAAATTTGTCAACTGATGAAATATTGGTGATATTCTGACAAATAGTTAAGCAGTTAAAAGTGATGGATATCTTGTGAACGAACCGAGATAATTGAGCTCAAAGAACGCTCATATAAGGTGAGCTTCTGTTAGAGGAAGTACGCTGAAAATTGGAACAGAACTATCAAAAAGTGATCTACAAAAAACTTCACCTTTTGCAATTTTTTCAACTCTGAAATTCACGTGAAACCGTATTCAAACCCCTCTAATCGCATCAAAACTTCACAGTTCACCTCAATTTTTGTCTGAAACTTTGCTGAAATTCTTTGAAAACCGTTTACTGCTAACCTCCGTGCACATATTGCATCATATACGCTAAAAATTTGCATAATTTTTATCCTCGTCGGGGGATTCCCCGTTTGTACGCAAAGTGACCCGGGAAAAGTATAAAAAGTTTGAGAGACCGAGTTTTGACCAGTGTTGTTTTTTCTAGTTTTGTACTACTCAATTTCAGCATATTTCAGCTATGGACACTCCAAAATCATCAACGTCTTCTACAGCAACTACCACTCGTAGATTCGAGATGTTGTGCATTATGATGCTCACCTTTGGGCAGTTATGCATTATGACGGGATACGATTCACAGTCCTTCATTTTGGAATCGGTGATTCATTCGATTCACGAGAAGGAGCCCGATAGAATTAGTCCCTATGCTGGGTACTATGGGTGAGTAAAGGCATTATATTTTTTGAGAGTTTCTAGGGATTCTGGTTGTAAGATTCTTATGATAAAAAAGGGCGAAAGGAGATAGAGAACGGAAGAAAAATCCCGCCGAAGGGTGAAGCCGGCGGGCAACAGACAGTCAAACGACGGACAAACAACGGGCGGACCACGGGATGACCACGGTCGGCTACCGGACGGACACCAGACGGACATCGGACGGATATCGGACGGACATCGGACGGACATCGGACGGACACCAGACGGACATCGGACGGGCATCGGACGGACATCGGACGGACATCGGACGGACATCGGACGGACATCGGACGGACATCGACTAACGATTTTAACGGGGGCGGACTGAGAAATGAAAAACTTTACTGAATCGTTATTGGGCCCTCCAAGAAGTTGAACTTGTGGGAATATAGATAGGGGTACCGCTCCGCTATCCAATGAGCCTGTTCATTTCAAAAACTTATGGTTCCTGAAATTCCAGCCAAGCCGTCTGCTACCTGGCCTATGTCACCGCTTGTTTCTTCTCACCATCCTTTCTCTACGCAACGGGTGCCAAAAGCACACTTCTGATCTCTTCAATCTGCTTCACATCATTCCCATTGGGCTTCTTGTTCACCAACTCTTACTACTACTATTTCTCTTCAGCCTTAAATGGAATTGGATTCGCTTGTGAGTTATCGTAAGAATATATAGGTCCTTTGGGCTAGAATATATAGGTCCTTTGAATGTATAGGTCCTTTGTGTCAGTTACCGTAGACTTCCACTTTGAGCTGAAATATCTGAATTTCTGTAAAATAATTCAAGGTATGCAAACTACAAAATTTTGGAGTCGTTATAATGAAAAGTTGGCTCTAGTCGGTTATTTTGGTCCTTAGAATTATTTTTGGTCCTTAGATTTTTATTTGGTCCTTAGAATTAATTTTGGTCCTTAGATTTTTCTTGGTCCTTAGATTTGTCTTGGTCCTTAGATTTTTCTTGGTCCTTAGAAATGTTTTTCTAGATTCATATAATTTTCAGCGTTTAATCTTGAAAAATGCGGTATCCGAAGTGTCCACTCAGTTTTTCCCGGAATTTGGTGGCTAAATATGGTCCTTCCATGAACTAGCACAATGTTCATAATATATTGTGCCCATGCGCAGGTTGAGCAGAATAGCAAAAAAATTATCTGAATTTTCTGAAAAAGTGAATAAAGTTTGTTCAAAATTCATAACTTTGTACAGACAGAAGACAAATTCGGTACTTTCAGGGTTATATTTATTTCTGAAAACATGCACTTCTGAGTCTATTAAAAATATTTACATCCAGGGTGGGCTTCTATTTGAGGAATACGGTATGCCATTAACATTTTCCTTACCGGGCACAAAAACTTGAATTACCCACACTAGACCAATAATGGTACATTATTTCAATATGAGCACCATTTTCACATTTCTGGCCGCTGTTTTTTCTTAGGACCTCTAAACTAGAAAAGATCCAAAATTTTCTTCTGTCCGTACAAAGTCACAAGTTTTGAACAAACTTCATCCACTTTTAAAGGAACATTCAGATAACTTTTCTGCTATTCTGCTCAACCTGCGCATGGGCACCATATATTATGAACATTGTGCTAGTTTATGGGAGGGACATACAGTGGCTAACGTTAGTGAGTGTCACTCTGTACTTTTGTTTATAACTTTGCTCAAACTTGTCCAATCATAAAAAACTTTTCTGGTAAATGTAGCTGGGTTTTCAACAAAAAGTTGTATAAGTTTTTTGAAATTCAATCAATTCTAGTATCTTCTGAATCTTCACCGACGTGACGATGACTCCAGATGAAAAATAAAATTTTCCGTCAGAATTTTTTTAATGATTGGCTTTGTGATGAAAAATGTTTGGTATAGATCAAATATGTACCAAAAAAATTTTGGAGCGGTTTGGAACACTTGCTCTTGAGATGTGCTCGCTGGAGCATAAAAGGTATGATTCTGGAGTTTGGCTATAACTCGGCTCAAGATGATTCAAAGTTGTTCAAATTTTGAGAGAATGTGTGTCTTTAACTGTTCTACAAAATACATACAGAACTTTGTATTTTGGGAACAAAAAATTTTTCACAATTTTTTCATTTTATGAACCGAAGACAAGCTATGTACTATGAAAAAAAATTTTTGTTTCCAAAATACAAAGTTTTGTATGTATATTGTAGAACAGTTCAAGACACACATTCTCTCCAAATGTGAACTATGTTGGATCATTTTGAGCCGAGTTATAGCCAAACTCGTGAACCATACCTTTTATGCTCCAGTGAGCACATCTCAAGAGCAAGTGTTCCAAACCGCTTCAAATTTGTTTCTGTATATATTTGATCTACACCAAACATTTTTCACCACAAAACCAATCATTAAAAAAATTCTGACGGAAAATTTTATTTTTCATCTGGAGTCATCGTCACGTCGGTGAAGATTCAGAAGATACTAGAATGGATTGAATTTCAAAAAACTTATACAACTTTTTGTTGAAAACCCAGCTACATTTACCAGAGAAGTTTTTTATGATTGGACAAGTTTGAGCAAAGTTATGAACAAAAGTATAGAGTGACACTCACTAACGTTCGCCACTGTATTTAGGCACCAAATTCCGAGAAAAAATGAGTGGACACTTCGGAAACCGCATTTTCAAGATTAAAAGCTGAAAATTAATATGAATCTAGAAAAAAATTTCTAAGGACCAAGAAAAATCTAAGGACCAAAAATAATTCTAAGGACCAAATAAAAATCTAAGGACCAAATAAAAATCTAAGGACCAAAAATAATTCTAAGGACCAAACCTAGAGCCGAAAAGTTTGCCAGTTGACAAAAGTTCGATATCTTTTATAGGAATCGAGATAATTGAGCTCAAGTAATCGGTGGCGCTCTATTAGGATTAACTTTAATTCATAATATTCCAGTTTACTACACTGGAAACGGTGGCTACATCACTTCCCATTCGACTCGTAAAACCATCGAATCCAATGTCTCTCTTTCTTGGTCTCTGGGATGCTGTTGTATGATCGTTGGGTCAATAATAATGGCGATCATCACTACAGTAACCCAGACGCCAGAGATTCTGGAAACCGCAGCGAACATCATAATCGGTGGTCATGGAATAGAGCGAAGATTCGGTGATAGTGAAATGTAACTCTTTTTTCAAATTGTTCGTGTCAAGAAACAGAAACATTAAGCTATCTCCTATTCTCTGTCTTCGCCGCCATCTCCTCACTAGCCATTTTCACTTTCATGCTCCTCCCATCCCAAGATGTATCGAACTGTATTGAATCTAGTGATAAGCAAGTTAGCTTTAAAGATGGAATGAGTGAGAATTCTTTTCTAAACTAAAGGTTTTATATACCTCAATTTCAGAACTTATGGCCGACACACTGGTCTCCTCGAAAATGTTCAAATTGGCGCCAACCTTCCTGCTCACAGGAATCCATACGTCTTTCTGGTTGTCCGTCTTCCCGACAACTTTGACTTTCAACATGCACAATTCGAAATTAATCTACCTTCCCGCAGTTTATGGTTTTGGAATTGGAGTTGGGGAGACTATAAGTGAGAGTTCAAAATATTTGAAGTTTTAGAGAAAAACTTATTTCAGTGGGCTGTATCATCTCCACTCTAAGCAAACGAATCAAGGATTTTGGCTTGAAGCCAACTATGTTAATTGGTTGCGTTCTAACTACAGTTTTTTGTACAGTAGCCCTTCTATCAACTCCATACAATGCCACAACAACACCGAGCCATGAAGATCCATTATTGTTTCAGCCCAGGTAAGAAGTGACATTCCAAACTGGACCAAAGTTTCCATTTCAGTCGGATTACCGTATTCCTTGTTGCTGTAATCGGTGGAATGTCAGATTGTTGTTTATGTAGTGTCAGATCAGTTATCTGTGCACTAGCTATGCCCAAACGCAGAGCTCAAGCGTTTTCAGTCTCCAAGATCTATCAGGTAACCTTATTTCAGAATTAAGATTGACAAAAATTCCAATGTTTTTCAGTCCCTCGGATCTTGTGTAATCTTCTTCATCTCCCCGTTCCTAAACCTGTATCATTACGTGTTGGTCATTCCGATTCTCTGTTTTTTCGCTTGCATTTTCTTTTTCCGCCAAGCTGGTCAGACTCAAGTTATGGAACGGAAACTGACACAAGAACTCGAGGAATCTGAGAAACGAAGGATCGCTAAAGAACTGGAAGCTATGCAACAAGCCTAACATTCTAATCATTTTCTAGAATATTTTAATTGTTGTGCATTTTTTTGATTCTAATAAAAATTATATAAATTTTCATTTATATTTTGGCAAAAAAATTGTGGGTCTAACTCAAAAACATGGAACCCCAAAGGATACCCCGGTCCCATCGATCATTGCGGTCCTAGCCGAGGGTTGTCCCATACATCTGACTATGATCCCAGATCTTGAGAATTCGAGAATCCAAGATTTTTTAAAGGAGTTTCAATTAGCGGCAATTGGAAGGATGTGATTATGGTCGGCGCAATGGGACCGGGGAACTTTTCTGGGGTGCTTTTGGATTCTCTGGTTTTCAAATATGGGAAATTTTTAAATTCGAAAGCGAAACATTCACATTTTATGAAATTCTGAGAATCTGAAATTTCAAATTATCTTTCGAAAATTCGAACTACTCATTCGTTTTTGTTTTTTTTTCGTCATTGTTATTTTCTCCAAAACTAGTCATGCGTTTCTTTTTGTACTCGCTTGAGAAAAACTGATTAATCATTTTCCCTTCATTTGACTAGACAGGGACGTTCTCTCCGGTCACATTATTTTCTCGAAAATTCTGTCAGAAAACTTTTTCTAAAAACCGCTGGCAATATTGCAAATGTCTCAACAACTAAACGAATATTTTAAATACATATATCCGATTTTGTGTCAAAATTCTTCTGGAAACATTTCGAAATTCCTGGAATCCAAAGAGAATTTCGTTCACACTTGCCGACTAATTTCCCTTATTTCCCTCCCTCTTCAGCTTTTTACATTTTTCTGTATTCTCAAGAAAACCCCAAAAATCATGGATTCTGTGAAATCGAGTCTTTTGAATTTAAATTTTTGGTATACATTTTGTGGAATTTTTTATTCATTCCTTTCGACACCATACTATTTCTATCCCTATAGAGCTGGGTTTTATATTGGAGTTTTGAGTGATTTGGGAATTCCAAAAGAATTCAATTATTTTTTTCAATATTCGACTAGTTTTTGTAGGTGTTTCCCATGAAAGCATTTTTTAAGTTTTCGAATAATAAGTCTAACAATTTCAGTTATGATGTTGGCATTTATGATTCTTTTTGAAAATCGGAGCAGTTTAATTGTCAATAATATTTTCCGATTTAAAAATAATTCAACGAAACATTTGTGGATGTTTTTTAATATTACTGGATGTATGGGACCATTTATTCTCATTTTTCTCAATTTCCCGGATTCCGATGAAAACAGAATTATTGTGTTGAAGGCAAGCAGATTCTGAAATTCTAGACAGTTCTAAAATCTAGAATTCCTTTCGTTATTTGTTGTAGAACCTCATAACTTTCTTATATATAAAACTCTAGAGATGTCTGTCTGTCCTGGTGTCACGCTGTGGACTTTTCAAAAGCTTCAAGAAATAAGTATAGATTACTTTAAGAAAACGTGAATGGTGGAACGACAAACAAGTAAAAAACTAGATTGAATCGCGCCGAAGGCGCACCAGCTTGCTGGTTTTCAATAAATTACTATCATTAATGCTCTGATTTTCAGTCCCTGCCATGTCCTCCAAAATATTTCTTCACAGAGAATATTCTCGTTTTCCCAACCGACGGTTTCTGGTATACCTATTTTAGTGTTGCCGGTTTACTTTCAAACGGAGTACTTTTTTTACAAATTATTTTCTTTTCTGTCTGCTGTCTCTACTATCTCTTCTATGCCAAATCATCACAAGTGTCTTCTGAAACTCGACGTCTCCAGATTCGCTCATTTTTCGGAATTGTTCTTCAAACCACTATTCCATTTTTGTTGGTTTTGATCCCAATAGTTCTATTATCGATTAATACAAATCCAAAAGAATTCGATCAATCGAAAACTAACTTCACATTCTTACCATTGGTTTTTCATAAGGGAATCGCTAGTTTGGGTATTGTTTTAGTTCACTTTCCATATCGAGCATATTTATTTTCTGTAATTTTTTGTAAAAAACAGAAAGATAATAAGATTACAAATGTTCCAACTCCGATTTCTATAGGATCATGATTTTTTTTGTGAAATATATTTTTTTCAATTAAGCTTTGAATTTTCGTAAACTTCATTTTCAGAAAAATCAAACGCATCTCGGCTGTCGGCTTGCAACTTCTGGACGGAAGTGGAGGGGGGTTCGGCTTTTGGACGGATCTTGGTCAGATTTTGGTCAGAAGCTGCCCACTGGCAGCAGTGGGACGGAAAATGGTCGGATTTTGGCCGGAATATGAAGGCGCTACTTGTGAAGAGGTCGGAAGCTGACCGGTAGTTGGTCGGATCTTGGTCGGCTTCTCACAATGTCTTTGCCGGAATCTGACCAAGCTCCGAACAGAAGTACCTCTGAACGCCTGAGTACCTCTGAAAAATTCGAGTTACTCAGTCATTTTTATTTCTATCGTCATCATTATTTTCTCCGAAATGAGTCATACGTTCCTTTTTATACTCGCTTGAAAACTTTCATTTTTGCTTCATTTGGTTAGACATACACATTTTCTGTACTTCAGGTCGCATTATTCTCTCGAAAATTCTATCAGAAAACTTATACTGAAAACCGCTAAAAATTTACAAATGTCTCAACAACTGTTCTTCATTTGAAAAAATGTTCAGGAATAAGCAAACACACGATTAAAGGAATGTGACCGAGATCCAAAGAGAGGGCCGCGATAGGATAGATGGGACCGTGGCAAAGTTGATGAGACCATGGTCGGAGGAATGGGACTAAATGTATCTTTTTTGGGAGCAAAGACCTCATCATGGGACGGACAATCCCAACTTGGGAACACTCTTTTACGAAGACTCAAAAAACGATAATTTAAAATTTCTCCAAAAATTTTCAAAAGATCAGTCACAGTTTTGTTTCATTGAACATGTGTTTTAGTAGGTGCTGACCAAAAAATCACAAAATACGGACAGTTTATGTAAATCGAACCGAAAAAAAAAACAAAACCTTTTGAGTTTTGTAGGCCAGACTGAACTCTGGAAAAGAAATGAAATGAGAAATAAACAAAATTAGTATTCACTTCAAATTATTAGGTTGTTCCAAAAGTTTTCTACATTTTTTTTAGATTTTTTCAACAAATCTTTATTCAAGTTCAGGAATATTTCAGTGAGTAAAATATTGTTCATTATGGTCCATCACATTCTGCCAACGTTTTGGTAGATGTTCGATGCCTCTCGTCCAGAACGCGGGTGGCTCTTGCGCAAAGAAGGCGCCCATACACGATTTGGGGTCCGATCTTCAATCGAAGAGTTTGCCCAGTTAACCATTCTAAAGCAAGCGGAATAAATGAAATTCTGTTAGGGCGAGGTCTGAACTATGTGATGGATAACCTAGAATTTCGATGCCTGAGTCATGGATTTTTTGGCGAATGACCGAAGCCGAGAGCGGGTGCGCGGTATCGTGAAGCAGAACAAATTGGTCTGCTTCTGGGCGCAGAGCACAATAAGCATTGAACACTTTTGGCAGTTATAGAGAGTATATGTCCGTCGTTACGATGGGACAATTGAAATAAAGTTCTCTATAGATCACACGTCGTAATACCATCAGATGCTCAACACCTCCTTTTTTTGACAAATTTCACCTTTGTGTTCGATTTCTGGAGTTGGGCATACCTTGAACCACGGACACTTTCTGTTTTATTTAACATGCAGACACTATCTCTCGTTTCCTGACACAAGATAATGGATCCCATCAAAGGTTCTCTTACGAGTGAGCAAAGACCAACTACAGTCATAACTAGTTTCAATCTGGGAACCACTGAAATGGTGTGGCAGAAGTTGACCATATTTTTCTCTGTGTCCGGAACTTCAAAGATGGTGAAATGCAGTAGTAATAGGTAGACCGAGAGTAGAAGAAACTTCACAAACAGTGAGTCTCGGTTCAACTTCCAGCGTTTTCTAGATATCAGCATCGATAGTTGAAAATATGTGATCAAAATGAGGTTTCTTTTAGAGCGCATAATCGCCGTTTCAAATAGGATTGAATCCAAGTCGCATTACCAAATACTCAAATGACTTGTCAGCAATTACGAAACATTAAGATCAATGAGCGGCGGCACCGGATTCTCCTTTGAGAAACTCAAAACGAAGACAGCCTCAAAGATCAAGGGTTTCGTTAGCGAGGCTCTCGGCCGTGGAATGAGATTTTTTGAAACAAACTGACAATTTTCATTAAACATGAGTTAAAGATTATCAAAACAAAAAACAGAAAACGAAAATCGATCGGCAAGAAGGAATAAAGTGCGCGCTCAAAAAATGTAGAAGACTTTTGGAACAACCTAATATTACAGTGCAGAAAATATCAGAATTTGAAACTTTGGGAAAAATTTTTAGTCGTCATTTTTCATCAGAAATGGGCCAAAATATCAAAATTCTGAAGCGTCTGCGAACATGTGGGGCTACCGTACTCCACTCGTGTGCATCATGGGTCGGCAAACGTCTGTTGCAACCAAGTAGCTCAGCCGGTAGCATCGCAGCTCGTTCAACATTCTCCCCACAGGTTCAAATCTGCAAGCGCCATCTTTTATCAGTACCATTTAGTATATTTGTCTCATGTCCCCCTTTTCAACCAATATTTCGGCTTTTTTATTGTATTTTCAAACCCAGTTTTCCCTTTCATCTCGTCTGCCCATCCCCAATTGTACAGATAAGGAAATACTGCTATAAAAATAATCGTTTCTTATTTTGAACACTCTGTTCTGTTTTCAGACTATCATATTGCTTGAAATTTGTGTCATAAATGACCCAGACTTCATTAAAATTCATATACTGTAAACACTCTATTGGAATGACCCGTAACTTTTGACTTCAGTCCAATTTATCTCGGCTCTTGGAAAAGTTATCAAGGGCAGAAAGTTGACCGTGTTGGTCGATTCCCAAAAAATAAAACCAATCGAACCATCTGGAAAAGATGACAATGAAAGTGCACAAAACATTTGATAAAAATTACGCAACCCTCACCGAATTTTCCGGATAGTTTGAACTCGCCGAACCGATTATGCAAAACGCGCTCGCACTCACTATAAATGTACCCCTGGAACCGCTTGTCACCGTTTTCTCTCTTATTCTCATTCAGAATTCCACATTCAAAATGAATCAACGAAGATTTGAACTTTTGTGCGCAGCACTACTCGGATTCGGTCAGCTATGCATCATGACTGGATTCGATTCAGAATCGTTCATTCTGGAATCAGTGATTCATTCGATTCACGAAAGAGAGCCAGCGAGAATTTCACAGTATGCAGGATACTATGGGTGAGTGGAGGAATGATTCATCCATGAAAGTGGTTGAATTTTCAGCCAAGCCGTAATCTATGCATTCTACATGATTGCCTGCATGTTCTCCCCATCCATTCTGGCCATTAGCACCCCAAAAGTCAACTTGGTGCTGTCTGCGATTTTCTTCACAGCCTTCCCAATCGGATTCCTGTTCACCAACTCCTACTATTACTTTTTCTCCTGCGCGTTACTGGGAGTTGGTTTTGCATGTAAGTTTGAAGTAAAGCTTCCATCTCGGACGAAAGTCGGCGACCGTCGACCGACCGTTCAGTCGGCTTGGTCGGCTGTCGGCCGGCCGGTCGGCTGAATTTCCCGACCGGATGAACGCCTTAGTTTGGAAGTTTTGAAAAATTAAAATATCCTATTCTTTCAGTGTTTTACCAAGGACAAGGTGGATATCTAACATCACATTCCACAAGAGAAACTATTGAATCCAATGTGTCGTTTTCTTGGTCCGTGGCTTGCTGTTGTATGATTCTGGGCTCTGGGATTTTAGCAATTATCACAAAAGTGAGCTCAACGGAAATTGTGCCAGAAGCTATGAATATCACCAATGAAGCTCATAAGATGGAGAGGAGGTTCAGCGATATGGAAATGTGAGTTCACTTTATTTAATGTCCAACTGAGAAGATTCAAATTCAGAAGCTTCCTGTTCACTGCATTCACTGGATGTTCCGTTTTGGGAATCATCACATTCTTCCTGATGCCTTCTAAAGATGTCGAGAACTGTATTGAGAGTAGTTCGGAGAAGAAGGAAACCTTCACTGGAGCCTTTAGTGAGTCATAAAGGAAGCAAATACGCCCCACTGATAATTTTTCAGAGCTCACTTGCTCCACACTGGTCTCCTGGAAAATGGTACAACTCATGCCTCTATTCTGCCTTGTTGGTCTGAATACATCCTTCTGGCTTTCGGTATTTCCAACTGCAATGAGCTTTACCACTCATAACTCTCACTTGATATACCTTCCTGCAGTGTATAGTTGTGCAGTTGGTTCCGGAGAAGTTGTTAGTGAGTAAATGAGCTCTATTGATAACACAAAAAAAAATTTCGAACTGGTTTCAGTGGGCATTCTAATCTCATTCCTCAGTAAACGCATCAAAAATTTCGGTCAAAAGCCAACAATGACGATTGGCGCCGTTTTTACATCGATCTACTGTGTTCTGATCCATCTTTCAACTGCGATGGACGCCCCAATGAGACCCAGTCATGCCGAGCCGATCCTCTTCCATCATTCGTAGGGAGCTAGTGCCAATCGGGAGCTAAATATCAATTTTCAGTTATCTCCTTGCCTTCACAATCGGTTTTATTTGCGGTATTGGTGACTGCTGTATCAATAGTGTCAGATCTGTGATTTGTGCGTTGGCTTGGCCAAAACGAAGACCACAAGCGTTTTCGGTCTCCAAGGTTTTCCAGGTAGGATATTTTAGAAAGTACCAGGTGGTTTGCCGCGCATATGACGCTTCAGACTGCTGGCTGGTGCGTCAAGTTAACCTATTTTAATGGTCCGTACCTCATTCTTTTATTGATTGTAAGAAAAAATACTGAAAATCAACTTTCCGTAGCCCACGACCAAATTTTGATGCTGGAAAAGTTGTTTAAAAAAACATAAAAAACGAATCCGCTGCGAGCAGGAATCGAACCTACGCGGGCAATGCCCATTGGATTTCAAGTCCAACTCCTTAACCACTCGGACATCGCAGCACGGCGTGATACGGCGCATGAGGGCATAGATATGAGGAAGGGAACACGTGTTGTTGACAGAAGCAAAGCAGAATGAATAAATTTACATGAAAAGTAAAATAATCTACTTTTCAGGCTCTCGCCTCCTGTATTCTCTTCTTCTTATCCCCAATCACTCCACTGTACGTTTACACCATTGGTCTTCCTGTTTTGTCAATTATCGCCGCCATTTTATTCTTTTCAATTGCTAAAAGAACACAAACAATGGAGAGAAAAATGACAGAAGGGACCAGAAATGCGTTTGAGATTGGAAAGAAACTAAATTTATAATTTTTTTACTTCAAATTTTTTTAAAAATTCGGGTAATAATAAAAAAATTTAAATTCGAGTTATCGTTGTTCTCTCCTGTTTTGAAAACATTAAAACAGGTTTGGAAGGGGTTTTCCTGAAGATTCGAGTAATTCTTCGTAGATATTGTTGAAGCTCAAAGTGCATGTATAAGGTGGGCTTCTTCTGTCAGAGCATTTACGGTAGGTAGTACACTATTTAAGTAAGCCACAGACTGGGAGAAAAAGCCATCCTGTAGGAATTTTGAAGTTCTATCATATTTATTTGTTTTACTGTAGTTTGTCGGACAATATTGAGTTCGAAAAAAGAGTGGGATGGTCAATTTTTGCCTATTCCAGGTCTACTGTTAACAACAGGGCCTGTTAAAAACATAGCTTTTTGGTTAGGGCGTTTCTGGGAAAGGTAGGATTTGGCAGACAGCGGTCCTGAGCTTATTTCCCAAAGAAACGGACAGTTCGGTCCACGGCCCCGGCCGCGGCCAAAATTTTTGGGCTACTTTTCAGGATCTAAAAGTTGACTACAACACAAAGTATGGTACATTTCGTCCGGTACTGTAAGGCGATCCTAAATGGTGGCAATCTCCTGGCAAAGCCTGCACCGAACCCTAACCATCTGTTCATCTGTCTATCCAGATGTCTCACCTTGTCGAATCAACTTAATCGGTTCGTTCAAAACCCTATCATCCGGACTCATCGTCGCCATCATCTCTTTTGCATCTTTGGCATCCTGTTCCTTTTCGCTTAGAATCGGTTCGTCGGCAAACAAATCGTCCATTCCCTGCAAAATCACATTGATAGAGGTTTCGAAAAAACGAGTGATACGGTCTCACTATACTCTGCATCGCCTTGTTCGGATTCAGTCCAGTCTGGCGCATCGTGTTCACGAATTTTGAGAATTTTCGTTTCATCCGTTCCTTGTTCCTCTTCTTACCCTTGATCCTTGTGGATTCGTCTTTGATATCTTGAATCACTTCTTGCCATCTGAAATATACTGGGTACTGTAGCTATGATTTTCCTAGACTGTAAAGTTGGTAAAATGCTAAAGAAAAAGATACATTCAGATCTTTTTTTGGATCATAAAGATACCCGTTTTTATCCTAAACCATCATAAGCCTTGTCACATGGGGAGGCAATTATCAATCAGTTATTTATCACCTTGTACTATTTCCTTATTATCTCAATACAACCAAAAGTTCTAGTTTCGCCTCTCTTCTCTCTGATTCTTTGAATTCTGATTTCTAATGTCTATTGTAATGAATAGGGAAGACTAGGTTATATATTTTTCTTCTCCAACTATACGAATCTTTTCTTCTTTCAATGAAATATTTTATTTCCGTTAAGTTCTTCTTATGATATCACTTTTCAACTTTTTTCTTTCATTTTTCAATTAACTTTTTTCTCGGTCAAGTCTGTTTGTGTCTGTATGTGTGTATGACCTTCAGTTTTTGTGAACTACGAAATTCGGAAATGTGACAGCTAAGTAGATATCTAGTGATATCTGGTATAGGAATATTTTTTTGTCTTCATGGACTTTGAACCGTTTAGAGACGGTACGATATGGTCATACCACTACCGGAGGAAATGAGAAAAATTTGATCGGAGATGGTTGTAGTTTTTGAACCGTGGACTGTTCAGTAAACGATCAAATTGATCTACGAACCAAAATCCATCGGAATCTAATTGTAAAACACACAACATACCGTAAAACTTGAAAAAGATGGGCTAGTTAACTTCGACCAAATTTATCTCGGTTCCTTCAAAAGATATCAAAAAGTGTTCAACTGATAAAATGTTAATAACAGCATAACAAATATTTTGTCAGTTAACAACCTTTTAATATTTTTCACCAAGGCCGAGATAAATTGGCTGAAAGTTGAACGCACAGAATACTGTAAAACTTGGGATAGATGGATCTGTTGATCGAATTTATCTTTGTCCTGTGAAAGATATCAAAAGGTAGTAAACAGACAAAATATTTTTGATGTTATGATAAACGTTTTATCAGTTGATTACTTTTTGATACCTGTTACAGGAAATGAGAAAAAATTGGCGCCAAATTTACGAGTTCAGGTCTTCCGGTAGCTTATTTTTGGGCATATACAAGAGCCTTGACCTAGCCTATACCTAGCCTATACCTAGCCTGTACTATAAAACAAGGCCCGTACACTCAAGTGATATACCAGACTACCTTAAATTTACCTTTTTGGCGCTTCTTTTTTATTCTTCCCAGCTCTAACAAGCTCTGTCAGCTTCCTAGCTATCAATGCTAATGGCGACAAACTTTTGTTTTCCCGAATTGTATAAGACTTCCTTGTCTGCACATTCCCTCTTATCGCTTCCTGCCTCTTGCTCTCCATTTCATCAAATATCGAAAACCCAGATCCTCTTTTCACTCGAAACTCCTCTGCGCCAGATTTCACATACTCATCGTAATGATTAAGCGCCGTCTTGAATGCTTGAGAATCTGCCCGGTTTCGTTTTCGATGAGAATTCACTGAAGTATGATGTGCAGGTACAGTAACCTAAAAAATACTTACGAATAGTAGTTCGATTACTGTACATCTTCAACTTTGCATTCCTCTTCTTCAACTGATCAAGTACAGTAACCACACATTTAGCATGAGCCGTCACATTCTTCGAAGCATGAATACATGTGTAGTGCTCCTTTTTCTCAGTTTTGCTCATTTTACGATTATTGATTCTGGAGATGTATAAATCTCAAAATGAGAAAGGTATACTGTAGGCTTACACATCAGTAACAACTGCACCCATGAGTCCAGCTAAACTTTGATCCATCCAGTGCTTATACAAATCATCTCTAGCTTCATCTGATACGGTAATTATGGTCTTGTTACCATCATGAGTCAATGTATTAACTCTTCTGTGTTCCACGTCATCATCCGGAATGTCCGCGACGTCTTCATCTCGGATGATGAAATCTAGAGTCTGAAAATCGAGCTTGCAGTCTAATCAAATGGGTCAAAGCACTCACATCATTATTTTCTTTCCTCAACACTTCTACTGCCGTTAGGTTCACAAATGGAATCAATTCTTCTGGAATTCTCCCTTTCCTCACTTCTTCCTTTACAAAATCAGACATATTTCTCGGCTTGGAAGTTGTGAATTCCAGCTTTGGCACATTTTCAGACCAAGGGAAGTTGTAGGGGTTGTCAGACGTCTCATTGGATTCTAAACCTAGTTTTCCTGGAACAAAATGTGTAGAAAACCCCAAAAATAAAAACGACTCTTACCAGCAACGCATGTAAAAGCTGAGAATCCTAAAAACCAGCAAAGCAGATGCATTGTGAAAAGTGAACAGCTTGATTCAGTAACCTTATATAAACTTGCCTCATTTGACCTAAATTAATCACTAACTCTACTAGTTAAGAGAAAGGGTTTTCACTTAAGCAAACTCAAGTAATCCAATTATAGTGGTCTGAGTGGTTTTTAATGAACAAAATGAACGGTGGGTTTTCAAACACAATACACAAACAATGGAATTTGGATCCAAAAGTTACTAGGATAAGACGGATTTATGGGTCAGATTCTCAAACTTCGAAATTCTGGGTTTTTTGTAATATTGTGAATGATGCAGAAACTTAAAAAATAGCGTGAGGACGGAGTGTCGTAGGGGCACGACTTAGGGTACTTCTAGGATTGGTAGGAATCGGCCGCCCAGCGGACCAAGAAGTATCTGGTCGGCTGAGCTTGTTTTTTGGTCCACGGCAACTTACCCACGGTCGAAGCTGCGGTCCGCCGCGGTCCTATTTTAAAAGCCGTGGTCCTAGTACTTTATCAGACGCTGACTGATGGTTCATGGTCTAGTGCCTTATTCCCCGTTTTTGTTGGGCTTTTAAGGTACCTCGACACCTCTATTAGAAGGACCCTCATTAGTTAAACTTTGAACAAATTTATCTTGGCTCCTGTGATAACAACCCAAAAGTTGCCAACTAACAAAATGTTCATCATAATACATATCACAAACATTTTATCAGTTGAACATTTTTAAGTATCTCAGTAAACACTACGAGGTCACACAATCTCCACGATAAGTTCCTTTAAACATTTCATTCACCAAAAAAGACTCTACTCTGAACATTTCGAATTCTTCTGATCTTGTCAACTCTTATTCCTCGTCAATTTGATGTTTCTACCGTATTCCTTCCTTATACATCACGTCAATCAAACAATTTGATCCGTCGCCCCAAAAATCGAAACCCAAGAAAAAAAAATTTAATGACACTTTTCGAAACAAAATACATCAGAACAAACACATCTCTCATTAATCTTATTTCTCTCTCTCTCTCTCGAAAATACGAAAAACTGGTTGTCACCCCCCTCATCACGTTGTCAAACGTTCTTAGGTTCTAATGAGATGGGGGAAATCCCTTATCACCTTATCACTATATCAATCCATCAGTTTTCGTCATTAGAAGAAACATGTACATTGTTTTTACCATTTGGCGAATCACGAGAGGGGATTCCCCCAATTGTTAAAGAAATGCCAGTGTCTATGAAAATTACATTTAGGTACATCATGAACCCTTGAAGGTCGTTTGGGGGAATCCCTATAAGACCCCAGGGGGTGGGTGTAATTTTATATATCATTTTGCTATCGAGAAAATTCTTGCCTTGTCAAATTTTTTTCTTATTAAAAAGCAATAGATCTCGAGATTCGTATGAATTCTCCATTAGGATCTACCATACTTTTGTCATCCCTAACGTCCACTTTGAGCTCATTCATCTCGGTTCCTATAATAGGTATCGAAAATCTGTAAAAAAATAAAATATTGCTGATATTATGCTAAACAACTTATCAGTTGAACACTTTTTGATATCTTTAAAAGGAACCGAGATAATTGAGCTAAAAGTCAACATAGGTTTTTGGCTTCGAAAACCCTTGTGAGCTTTGCTCTTCAAGCATCTTTGTTTCCGACCCCATAACATTTTATTATAAAATTTCGTTTCAATTCTTGACCAGTGTTCTAAACCCTCTATTCTAGCAGCACCCAAAACCATAACAAAAGTATAACCGTCTGAGAATGTCCCATTTGTTTTTTTGAACTTCCTCAGTTTTGTTTACAACAAAAATGATTCATGGTCTGTGGGGGGAGGAGTTTCCTGTCGTCAGATACTGAAGTTCAAAAGTAGCCACGTGATTTATGGGTCTTCTACCAACTACAGTATCTTCTCAAAAAGTAGGCGTCCTATCGGACATCATCCACTCTTATAATCTTCATGAAAATTGTTTCCTTTCCATTAACTAGTTTCGAAATTAGTTCCTTATTATTTTCATCGTATATATTCCGATATTTTTCACGATACTTCGACCACTTCCTCGTTCTCCGATCTTTTAATTCTTTGTGTCTTCTTTTATCTAATCTATACTCTGAAATTTCAGACAACCTATAGATTAATGGCTGACAGTGGATCCGGATCCTTGACTTCATCGTCTGCAACTGGATCATGGCTCACACGGATGTCACCCAGAGCCTTCGAGCTCCTGTGCATTGTTATGCTTGGCTTCGGACACTTGTGCATTATGACTGGATGCGATTCACAGGCTTTTATTCTAGAATCGGTGATTCACTCGATTCATGAAAGAGAGCCAGGAAGAATCAACTCGCATGCCGGATACTATGGTCAAGCTACTTGCTATCTGGCATTTGTGATTACCTGCCTGGTGTCTCCATCCTTCTTATACGCCACTAGCGCCAAAACAACCCTGTTCATCGCTTCAGTATGCTTCACATCCTTCCCACTTGGATTCCTCTACACCAATCAATATTATTACTTCTTCTCAGCAGCACTCAATGGCGTTGGATTTGCTTGTAAGTTTCTGTTCTGAAACTTTCTGACCCTTCTCTCGACTCTGATTCTGATTCTCATTTTCCAGTATACTACACCGGAAACGGGGGATACTTGACATCCCACTCCACTAGAAAAACCATCGAGTCTAATGTATCCATCTCCTGGGCCATCGGATCTAGTTGCATGATTGTTGGAGCTGGAATTATCGCCCTTATCACCTACTTCACAGCTGGAGCTGGAGCTTCCTCTGATGCAGCTTCCTTGGCTATGGACATCGCTAACGCCACAGTGAATGCCACAGAAAATTCCACATCCCAACACTTTGAAAGACGATTCAGTAACACTGAGATGTAAGCTTGAAATGTTTAATCTTACCTTCTAAACCTAAATTTCCAGCTACCTTCTCTTCTCGGTCTTTGCTGCTATCTCTTTCATCGGAAACGTCACCTTCCTTCTCATGCCATCCAGCGACATTGACAACTGTATCGAGTCCTCCAAGAAAATCGTTGCATTCCGAGATGGCATTAGTCTTATGTACCGCGCGTTCCGCTCCCCAAAAATGATTATCCTGATTCCTACATTCGTGCTAACTGGAGTTCACACATCATTCTGGGTTTCCATCTACCCAACTACCCTCACCTTCAACTCCCATTTGGCTAGTATGATCTACCTCCCAGCCATCTACAGTTTAGGTGTTGGGCTTGGAGAAACTATTAGTGAGTTTTGTCGAGTTGGCAACTTTCAAATAATATTCTGTTTCAGTGGGATTGCTCATCTCGTTCTGTAGCAAGCGAATCAAGAACTTTGGAATGCGACCAACAATGTTCATCGGTTGCTTCTTGACATGCCTCTACTGTGCTTTGATTGTAGTCTCCACTCCACCAACTGCTCCACAGGCCCCAACATCTGAAAAGCCTCTGTGGTTCCAGCCAACGTAAGTTGTAAGGTGTCCGACAACCTTATATTTTACAAATTCCAGAAGAACATTGGTATTCATCATTGCCTTGATCGGTGGAATGTCTGATTGCTGTTTGTGCAGTGTTCGATCAGTTATTTGTGCTTTAGCCATGCCAACCAGAAGAGATCAAGCGTTTTCGGTTTCCAAATTCTATCAGTCGATTGGAACATGTGTGATCTTCTTCATCTCTCCATTCCTCAACATTTACTACTACACAATCGGAATTCCGATCCTTTGTGTCATCGCCAGCTTCTGCTTCTTCTTCGAAACCCGACGCATCAAACGGATGGAAAAATCGCTGACAAATATGGAATTGGACCAGCAGCAACAAAGAAAGAAGTCTAGCAAATACGAGACACTGGATGAGGAATTCTAGAATCTTCGTTAATTTTTAGGCAATGTTTTCCGAAAAATTTCAAGCTGCCCCACTACAAAACTCATCGCGACGCGGGTGATTGTTCTTCGACTTGTCCCAAGATTTAATTCACATTTTCTTCCCTTCAACCATTTCATATGTTAATAATGACCGCAATATTGTGTTGACCTTGACATTCCTATGATCACAATGAAGACTTCGATTTTTTTTTGGGTTTTATTAAACTGATGGCTACGATAATTGACTACGAAAAATTTTCAAGAATTTTGAAACAAGACTGTTTGGAAATAGGTGTCATGAGAACTTGTCAATTAAGGAACGAGAAAAATTTAAACTCGCCCCATCGCTAATACATTTCTGCAACTTTCAACTTTGAGTCAATTTATCTCCGTTCCTGGGAGAGATATCAAGAAGTTGTTAACAGACAAAAAATGTTTGATATTATGATGAACATTTTATCAGTTGATCACTTTTTGATATCTCTAACAGGAACCGAGATAAATTGGCTCAAAGTTTATACACAGTTAGTTGTGGGACAGTTTGGATATAACCGTTAAAAGACCGTATAATTTGAAAGACAAAAAACAGCAAACTCGCTCCAGTGCTAATACCGTAAAACCTGTATTAGACGGGCTCTCAAAATGGATTTTGAAAAATAAAGGGGCTCAAACAGAAAGACCCCATTAAAATCTTCATATTCCATTTTTGATCAAAAAACACGCAAAGCCTGTATTAGAAGGGCCTTTATTGTCACAGGGCACCTCCGGAGGGCTTTTCTATTGAAGGTGCCCTTTTAATAAAGGTTGTATGGTATGTAATAGTTGAAAGTTGAATGAAAGAATATGTTCATTTTAACAAATCGGTTCTAGAAAGGTTCAAACCAGCAAAGTTGATAAGCTCATGCAATTATCTCGAACTCGTCGTGATATATCAAATGTCGGTCTCCTTCCTTCTTCCAGATTTGCACAAATTTCCCATTGATAGTCCCGATTTTTTCAGTTTTGGTACTGTAGTTGGCCGTGATGATAAGGTAGTCACCAGTTCCTTGATAATGAACGTTGGAGAATGTAGAAGTCGCATCTCCACCAAGCTCGTCAAACTTGATGAACTCGCCCTTGGCCGCTGAAATTTAGAATTTTTAGCGGGATTCAAGGAAAGTTATCTGCGCTTTTTGTGCTCAAAAATCACCACTTTTTTTATAGGTTCGTAGCTCAGTTTGTAGTTCAAAGTCCAAAATACAGTAATCTTACCATCTCTTCCATAATGCGCTTCTTTTCCTTTTTGAACCAAAACACAGTTGGGATGATAGTAGGCTGCAACACCTTCCCAGTCCTTGCTCTCTCCGATTTCAATGTACTTCTCGAATTGAGGTTTCAAGTATGCCTCGGCTTCTGGAAATTTCATTTTCTAAAAAATTAAAAACTCAATCTTACCTTGGTCAGTAAAAGTGGACATTTTTTTCGAAGAAATGCTGTATTTTCCGAACTTAACCCCTCCATTTATATACCCTGACATCCAATTACCAAGTCATGTTCACTACGTTAGCCACACTGCCACAAATTCAACTCTTATCACTTTAAACTGAAATTTTTCGGCCTGCGCATATTAATTTGAAGAGCGTTGTTGTGCCCAATGTGTCTGTTGGAGTCGAGGTACCTTTAGTGCATGGAAAATTGTGTCGTGACGATTTGAACATCATCTGTAGTTAATTTGATTGAAAAACAGTAGTACACAAAAAGCATGATCCGTAAGGTGACAACAAAAATTGAAGGCAATGACTATCAAGTTTCCGATCACTTCGAGAACTTTGGATAGTATTAAACAGACCGATATTGAAGATTTTGCTCTTACAGAATTTTTAGAAAATTCTTAGTGATTCAGTTACTGACCAATTTCTAACGGAGGCCTGTTTTTTTTTCACGTTTTCAGCACAAAACGGACCGAAAATTGGTGTCTCTCACAATCAGAAATCGAGAAATACATGAAAAACTAGGACTTTTCAAAAGACTCTGCGAATTCAAAGTTTAATCTACGTCTGTTTCACACCTTCTAAATTTTTCAAAGAGATCGGAAACTTGATAGCCGAGTTATAATTTCTTGAACATGGTCAAAATGGCAGAAAATCAACTGAAACACTCGTTTTGATTTATTACTTATTAACGAGTACTGTGCATAGGCTCAATTTTGAAAAATAAGAAAGGGTCATTCTATAAAGTTTACCAAAAACCTCAAAGCTTCTATATCCAATTCTAGACATTGTCTGAAAAAAGGCAAATGTTTTTCATTACGATTAAGAAAACCATTTGGAATTTTTTTGACTTACTCTACTTGAAAAAAAAACACCTTCCAATTTACTGAAGTATGTAATGCTAGCCAGTTCAAATTCCCTCAAAAATTTCATTTACAGCACCGGTCAATAAAATATATAAAAACGCGTTTTCAACTGATTTCCGGCCATCTTGATCATTTTCGGGAGTCTGGAGCTCCGCTGTCAATTTTCAGAACATTTTGAAAATTGCAGAAGGTTTGAAACAGACCTCGTTTGAAAACCTCGCATTCACAAAACTTTTTGAAAATTCCTAGCTTTTCAGCTACTGGCCGATTTCTGAAGGACACCCCTTTTTACTTGTTTTTGTATTGAAATTGTGAAAAAAGCAAGCAGAGCTCCAACCTCCTAAAAATGGTCAAAATAAACTGAACAAAGCGTTTTTGTGTATCTTATTGACCGGTACAATATCCCAGAATTTCTTTATTTCAAAATTTTTCGGCCGGCCATTGCAATCAGCTTATATGGAAAAAAAGACAAACTTCTATAACATGTTTTATGAATGGTTACAGTACCTTTAAGACATCACAACGCCTCTGAACAAAGATTGAAGCGTCACAAACTAGTCACAAACCAATTGAGTTCAAAAATTGTAAATAAAGGATGACTAGGCACGTTATCGCAAATTGGTGTTTCGAACTGTCAAATAAAAAAGCTACAGTACACCTTCAAGGAAATTATACGATGACTATGAAATAAGACATTACGAAACAATAATACAATAGGGCGAATAACCGGAAATTGAAAAACACAATCTTTAAAATATATAGAAAAAAAACATGAATACGAAATTCGAGGAATTCCCCTCTTCACGAATCTTGTCGTCATAAACAACAAATGGGACCAGGCCAGGCTGTCGAAACAACTAATATGATATCATTGAAGACGTATAGTGAAATCATTATTGTGTCCAATCTTCCCCAGTCTGGAGACGTCAGACTGATATACGATTGGAGGGCGGCGTGGAGGGCAAAAAGTGGTGGTACTGGGGAGACCTTTATAAAAAGGAAAGAATCTTTTGGACCTTCTTGCAAAGCTTTTTTCGTTTTTTGGTTTTTTTTTTCAGAATACGGTAAAGTAGATAAACTCTGAGAAAAGTATTTTTTGAACATTTCTCACTAATTTTATAATAATACAACTGCACTCTATCGTTACCTTAAAATAGCTGATGGTTGCGGTAGAGTAGTTTAAGTTTACGGTAGAGTAATTCATGGTTACGGTAGAGTAGTTCAGGGTTACGGTAGAGTGGTTCAGGGTTACGGTAGAGTAGTTTAAGGTTACAGTAGTTCGAGCACTACTTACTATTAGTTTCTTTAATACAACTGCACTATTCTAAAAGACATAGAACACAATCGGGAGTTTCCGTCTTTTGTGCCCTTCACATGAATTGAATTCTATTTCTGGAACTATCAGATAAGAAAAAAGCGGAAACTCGAGTTTGTTGTTTGGCTTCCCCGAAACCAATGTTTCAGACAATCAAAGTCTGAAACCCTTGCTCCCTTTACGTAATTTCCGTTTGGTTTCTCGTCTCTTATCGCCTCCAACCTATATAAACCCCTAGTAGTTCAAAAAGTTTCACTGAGTTTCAGCTCATACCAAAACATGCAACAACCATCTACTACAACTACTTTCCCAATTCTGGCCAAGAAGGTAAAAAAGTTGGCATCTTCGAAATTCCAAAAACTCAAATCTCTGTTAGTTGGAGGAGAGAATGGCTTTTCGAGATTCAAAAAAGTCTACAAACTCCGAGGAGAGTTGGGAAAAGGAGGATTCGGAGTGGTCTACAGAGGAATCAGAATATCTGATAATCATCTAGTAGCCGTCAAGTTTTTCGAGAAGAAGAATGTGAAGGAGTGGGGAACGGTGAGTTTTTGGGTTACTGTATTTTGAAAACCAACATTTTGTTTTTCAGCTGAACGATGAAAAAGTGCCAATGGAAATCTGCATGCTCTCCAAATGCTCCACAATTCCAGGGGTTATCGGCCTCCTTGACTGGTACAGTATCCCAGCTGGTTATCTAATTGTTATGGAACGTCCGTATCCTTGCATCGACATGTTTGACTTTGTCAAGGGACAGGGAAAATTGCCAGAAGAGAT